>CM030173.1:12203981-12423981 GCA_017639675.1 Aplochiton taeniatus
AAGAGGTTGTATTTGTTTAAAGACCTGCAGATTCCTTGTTCATTATGTTATTTTATAAACTCTAAGCCTGACTTGACCATGGCAACTTTACTGGAATAACCCCATGACACAAAATAAAATCTATACACTTTTTTTAGAAGACAAATCCCCCCCAGGATTATGATGTTGTGGAAATATTCAGATTGTACAGCTCTGTAAGAAGCATCACCAATGATTTTGCTTTAATTTGAAATGTTTTATTTGTCAAGGTACCTTTTTTGGTTCCTCATTGAACTTAAGTGCAAATGACAAAGCACTGTATCAGTCAGTGTCTGCTTTTCACTCCCTGCCCCTCCTTTTCTCTGCTTCACCTACTGCTCTCTAGACAAAGCCCTCTAACAGCAACAGGTATGACCCAGTAACCTGTAGAGTAAGATCCAGAAACAGTCCACAATTCTCCCAACCAAAGCTATAATATATTCCCTTCTGCAGTTAATTGTTACAAAACATACTTTGCTGTATTAGAGACACTATAAGTACAACATATAGTTTTACAGTTGGTGGTAATATAAAAAGAATGACTTCATGTCTTTGTTTACATCTATGCTACACGTTCTCTGCTAAGATAAGTTAAAGTACTTGTCATTAAAAATTATGAGACAACATGGAACAGCTGACTTTTCTTACCCCTTGACTTCCCTTGAAACAAATAGAGGGTTCAGTAGGTACATATCCCTAAAACAGAGAAAAAACAATTCATGTTACAATCATAGTCTGTATTATATCTGCCTATATACACCATGAACATACACTTGTGTGTGTGTATATATAGGCCTACTCTGTGCATATATATATATATATATATATATATATATATATATATATATATATATATATATATATATATATATATATATATATATATATATATACATAATCTCATTAAATATAACTAATAACTCATACAACTACTTGTATTACGAGTATATAATAACATTATCTTTGATTAAGAAGGTTACCCCACGAAAGGAAAGTTAATCAAGGGTGGTTTGACTAAGTACTTAATAACCACACTTATTTGAACTGGTTTTAATAATCGCAAATGATATGTAGTTTTAAAACTTTAAGGATAAAGAGAACAAGACCTACCCGGAGGTTCTGGTAGGTTTCCAATGATCTGATTGCTGTATCCGTAAGCTTGACGTGGTACAACGTCTTGCTTGGAGGTGTTTTAAGAATTATTTTGCAGAAAAGCCCGTAAATGCAGTCCTGTTTCAACGCTGCCATCACAAAGTAGTAATACATGTTTCAATTCAAGACATCTCGTTCAAACGTCACTTATGGGCGGAGTTAGTGATACGTGAGCAAAGATGCCATTGCCTATGGACCAGGAGGTCAAAAATTGGGCAATCGACAAATACAGGTGATTAATAACCAACTAATGGCACAACAATGGCAATGGACAAAAAGTTAACAAATAACAAACTAACTAAAGGCCTAAGAAATTATTGGAGACAGGTCATGAATGCAGATGTTTCTTCAGGTATACTGAATGGTTATTTTTCAAATATTCGTTCGGTAAATTACGTTGTCTTCACGGGGAAGAGAGAATGACTTTAGGGGTCCGACAGTGAAGTATAACATGGGGTCTTTGGGATCACTGTTGTGACCTGGCTGTCCATGACAGATGGACATGACTATTGGAGCTTCCGTATTTGCCCAGGGGCGCTTCCCAGAACCGGGATTAGCTAATGTAACCTTTTCATCTTGAAAGTATGTGGGTGCACATCACAGTGGGTTCAGGTCCAGATAATATATAACAATTGAGGTGTGTGGTGAATAAAAGGGAAAAAAGGAATGAAGGTAAAGGTTTGTCAAGCAGATGAGTCTGGGAATAAAGTACACTAAACTTGAGCTAAGCGACACTTTGAATGAAGGCAAACGGGGGTTGCACACTTGAGAGAATGGGGCACAGTTGTCACAGAATTTACAATTGGAATGCTTGCAATGTAAGTCCTCAATCATTTTTAAAACGTGCATTTCTCAAATAAATGATCTATTGTAACTTAAATGTGTTCCCTGTCCACAGATTCCAAGATTTTTTTTTTGTTAAGTACAGGCTGTTCACATTGTGCTTTACAAAATACATTAGACTTGTTGTCTTATGGTGGCAGGTGGCACACTAGATCCATCCTCTCTCCACTCTGCGTATTACCATACAAAAGCAGCATATTGATTCTTGGACAGGTTATGTTGCCAAATTAATCCTTGTATGATTTGTAATCATGTGCTGTAAAAATTCTTCTGATTCCTGATCTACCCCACCACAACACAAGAAGCGTGCATAGTCCATGAAATTAGGGTCTGTAGCCCCTTTGCCCTGTTAGTCATTGCAGGCCCTCCGTGATGGTGTTTATCATAATAATTTGGTTGCTTCTTTTGTCTGTTTTAGCCCTTGCCTCTCATGTTGTCTGTGTATTGACCTGTCTGGTAATGACTATCCTGATTTTCTAAGAAACAGTAATACTAAAATGTGTGTCCCATATGTAGGGATCTCTTCCATTGGCAACTTTGCTAATTAAGGAGCTTGCCCAGCCAAGTGACAAGACACAGGGGGCACTTTGCCCGTCAAGAAGACATGCCTCTGGGACAGGTAATTGAGGTAGTGAGGCATAGGGTCTGCACACTAAAGCCCATTAGGTTTTAGCAAGTGAGTCAAATATCTAGAGAGATTTTTCCCTGAGCTTCAACTCAGTAAAATAATATCATGAGGAGTAAAGACACTAACAGTTGGATTTGACAACTATTTGAATACCTTCTTGACTAATTCAAACCAGATGTCTTCTAGTTTTTATAACTCACTATTAAGTCTTATCTGCTATGTTTAAATCAACAGATTTCAAAGGAGAAAAAAAGAGAAGTCAGGCATGTACACTCATTAACAAGAATCTTGGCTCAGGTGTTGTACCTCCAGGCAGTGCATCCATTAGAGGAACACAGTGCTGCCCTCCACTTGAACTGGGAGTAGAGGAACTACTGGATGACAATGGTTCTTTTTGTCTGATAAAACCTCCAAGCTTCCTTAACTTGCCCACTTCATGCACCAAACTTTGAAGGTTTCCATTTGTTTTGTTAAACATCTGCAGTCTAACACGCCTTTATTATGCAAACTGTCTTTATGGTGGTGCGGCACCACCTAGTAAATGTTAAGGAAAGTTTTACTTAATTTGTAGGCAGGTTAAAACTACTAGATTCCATGGAGATCTTTTGTTTTGAACTTAAGTTGTCTTAATTTGAACAACATGACCAATTTCTTGAAAACCAATTGACTGGATGAGCAACTGACAACAGTAATATCTCACTTTTTTGTTGCATACTTTACTAGACATATGTTATAAATAATACTTAAAGATCTACATAATACAGTTTTAAAAACCAAACAAATGTTTCACTTCTAAATCCCAATCAAATACTTAATTTTATGTTTGTAATAATTTGACCAGTGATTGCATTGTTAGTTAATTTCCAATGATACGTTAGTTTAATGAGCTATATGTCCGAACATCTTTAAAATTGTTACTTTACCCATTAAAATTATAGACAGGTCATAGACAACACTTTATTGAGTCCAATAAAACAAATTGCAACTAGCCATTCTTACTGCTCTTACATAAGTTTAGACCGCCACCTGCTGGCAACACAAGAAACCCTTTTAAGAGGAAGTGGCTGGACTTGGTATGGGTATAATTTAAACCAAGACACAAAAGGCCCATGGTTTAGGTTTCTCACTTGCTCTGTTCTGAGTTGGTTGTTGGCAACAACACCACGTAGGGTAATATTTTATGAAATCTTAGGTTTTGCACATTTCAATACCTCCTCAACTTATTGACATTCATACACACTTTGCATTCATGCTGATTCATTCTCTAATTTACACACTCCATTGTTTTACTTAAAATATTTTACAGTTAATGTCATTTGTGGTCTTTCCTACTTTTTTTCACCCATTGAGCCACAAAAAAAAAAGTAATCCAAGGAAGCCTTAACTAAAAATATGTTTTTTATTTGGAATTAGTAGGGCACAGTTGGGTAAAAAATAATAAAATAATTCTTATGTAGATGCTGTTGAACCACTCACATCTAATAAACAATAGATACTCCTGATTGACAGGATTAAAGAAGGCAAAAACATTAAACCAGGACATATGACATCAGGCATAATTTAGGACTAGTCTAGACATTTTCAGAACGCTGGGTACTGTTAAATGAGGACTTCCTTACAGGTAAGTGTCTTCAAAGTTGAGCTATTTGGTCTTATCATTTCCCTTCTCACTAGCTTTTTTCTGCTTCTGTTGCATTATCTCCGCATCCCTGCATGGAAAAACAAAATCATATACGTTAAGTTGATAAGAGAGGATTTCTTAGGACATGCAGTCAATTCACTTATTTTCATGCACATTAATGAGTTCTGAAATGCGTCAAAGTAAAATACAAAATGACTAATATGGAGCCCCTTTGCCACCATACACAAGTTCAAGTTGAGTAGAATTTTAAACATAATTGGCAGTATCTCAGCTTGCAGGCAGCAGAAGAGAGTCCATCCTCATTTTGTTTGCCTTTAGTCTGGTCAGTTTGCTTTTTGGCATTTTTTTTACGTGCAAGTTCACGCTGGTTTCCTCCTGTAAACCAAGCAAACCAATTGTACTTTAATATTGTCTTGCCATAGTGAATTGCCAAAATTAGCCTGCATGTTGAAGAGGGGGCATCTTGCTCCATGTGGCTATATTAAATATCCTAATCTAGTTCTTTATCCCTTCAATATTGTCAAAATGTTGATAGGTTTTGTTTGTGACTTGAATGGCTTGTCAAGGTAATAGTATGGTTGTTAGCCTGTGAATGCATGGACAGGGCTATAAGATTAAGCTAAAACTAGCTTTGAGTTCATCTAGAAGGACTTTCTAGATGTAAAAGCGATCCTACAATTAGCACCAACAGAATGGTGCAGACTGGCTTAGATAATACTGTAATACTCTGCATAGTTTATCTCTAAAGGCAGTGGAAAAACTATCTTGACCAGTTTGTAGTCAATAGATCTACATGCAAGTCAAATTTGAATAACATGAACAATTTAAACAATTTGAATAGTTTGTGTGTATTTTTCTTGAACCTTCAAACAAGCACTCAGCGACCCTCAGCCAATGGCTAAGAAAAAGGTAGATCTGACATGAAAAATAAGACGCCAGACCCAAATGGCCTGTTAGGACGTTGTGCCCAATCTAAACCTAACACTTTCAGCCATGCTAATTCAAGATGCCAAGTGAGAATGCCAGTACAAAATTAGTTAGCAACTTCTATATCGCATACTTGCAATTACTTAGTTTTGAACGTGACACGTTTTCTGCAATGTAAACACATTACTCCTCGAGTCCTTTGTATTACGATTAAAGGCTAGAACCACAAACGCCTACTTTAGAGAGGTTGGTTAAGGCCACAAATCCCAGCCAGTAGAGGTCGCTGCTGCTACTACTAGTGAGATGTTTCAACAACACGGAGGACAGAAGATAGGCCAAACAACAACGGTCAAACTTGCTCTATATCTGAATAAGTAATTCATGATGAGATATGACAATGACGCGATTAACGTTACACTACAAGTAAGGAACTGGGCAGCCATCAAACATTGCATGGTTTAACAAAATTAGTTAGTTAGAAAGACAAAGTTAGCTATGGTCTGTGATAGCAATAGGTGAGATTCGAGACGGTGGAAGAAAACACAACACTTGTTAAACAAATCGCAAACTATAGACATTTACAAGACAGAGAGGTATAAATGCCTTACGGTAAGGGAATAAGATGATACCCACTGGCCATGTTTTTTCTAAGATGATTAAGGCCAGTTAAGCTCACCCAAAGGGCCGCCCGTTCTCCCTTCGTTGTGCCAAGAAGTCCAAAGCTTCTTCTTCGCCTCTCTCTATGCACTTTCAATCAATTTTGAAGATTACTTGCGCCACCTACCGTAGCCACCACAAAGGGCTGTAATCTAAGTATTGTATTATTATTATTTTACCAATTGTATCTAATCTGATAAAGATAACTCCAGCTATTTAATTCCTCGGAGATAACTTACAATATATAACAACCTTTTTGTTGTTTCCAATTCAAGCCATATTATCTAAGCAATAGTCTTATCTGTACCTATCTTCTCAACATCCAACTACAAGACCCATAAACTGGGTGAACGTTGTTGCCACTTATTCATTCTGCAATTAGGTAAGTAATTAGTACATTTACTAATACACTAGGTTTGCTGCAAGCACTTGGCTGCTATCCCACACAACCATAATCAAGTATTCTTATCAGTAGGGAGGCTCATCTCATGAACTTCTAAATAAGGAATAAAGAAAACACAGGCATATATAAAAGCACATCCCTTATTCATCAGTTAAATTTCCCATATTTAATTAATTTGAACATAACATAATGTCCTTTTATGAAGTTTTTCAATGACAATATAGAAACTACAAAGTAGAGAAAAAATGTCCATGATTGTTTAGTTTTCAAACATTTATTATATTAATTATAATATTACTATAGTAAGCCTTTTTTGTTTGTTGATATTATCATCAATGAGCTGAATGGGGGATTTTTTTTTATACATTCATGCATGACTAGATATCAATTTGAAAAATAACCAGGGATATAGAAAGGTTTAAAAGATTTTAAGAACATCTATGGTTTTATTTCACAGACGAAGATAAATAGTTGTCCCCCATTTGAAGCGATAGGTAACATCCTTCTTGCAGTATGGATATGTTTTAAACGTAGTGGGATAGGTCTTCTGTAACCAGGATCGAATGGTCTCTGTGTTGGTCTTCAGCCAGTGCATATTCACCTGAATCATTTCCAAAGATCTTCGAACAAAGTGAAGATTACCTAGCTTCTTTTGCCTTACAAAGAAGTCATACACCTTGGATTCAAGCCAACAAATACACACACACACACACACACACACACACACACACACACACACACACACACACACACACACAAACAAACACACACACACACAATTAATTTGTAGGCATTACATTTTTGAGTAAGCTGTTATTTTACAGTTATTGGAGGACAGAAATGTAAACAGAAGAATCACCTCATTGTATTTCTGCATACAAATAAAATGGGACGTAGTGATTGTCACAATACCAGACAAATAGGATGAACCCAAGGAAAACCTACAAAGAAAAACACACCATAAACGGCAAACAGCGTCATCTCATCTCCACTCAAGATAGGGCAAAGCTATATCAAGTAAATATACTGTAGGGCTTGCTCATTTATTTTGTTAATTATTAGCTTGATATTAACAACATACGTTGATACTAGTGTGTCCCAGTTGCGCTGCAGGAACTTCCACACCAGGTTGTTAACCCTGGGCTGTGGTGCTAACTGTTCCACAATGATTGAGAAGTCCTGGGTTTTGATTACATGGTTCCTGAGAGATGCGCTCAGCAACCTGACATAAACAAAACACAAAAACACCTACTTGAATTGACCAATTTGAGACTAAGCCTGGTAGGTAAAAGATAAAAAAAGGTAAAAGAATAAATACATTTTTCGTTACATGTTGCATTTATTGGTCACATGGTCTGATCCATGCCTTTGAGTAGTACTAGAGCACAGAATGTACCACTAATGCTGCTAACCATTGAATAAAAGTCTGGAGAGTCCCCATGTCATTGTTCTTAAGAGCAGGACAGAAGATTGATCCTTACCACAATATTTTGCTTTCGCTGGTTGTGTGACAGAGGGCTGTTAGAATTAGCACCCTCTCCTTATTGGAGGTACACTTGCAATACCTCTGAATCAAAAACATCCACTCGTCATGTCCTCCTCTCAATACACCCACCCGGAATATTAGCCCCCGCAGAGCAAGAGGCAGCCTGGTTCAAAGTAGGATAACACACTGAAGGACATAGTATGCATTAAAATAAAAATGATTAAGAAGGTAATATTGATGCAAGGACGGTCCTGATATTTAAGTTGCTAAAATGTGCTATAGTTCCACTTTCCACCAGGTGGTAGCATTTAACTGAAATGGAAGAAGAGCATGAGCTTCCACTGTCATGGAAAAAAAAGACTTTAAAACCTTTCATTACATTTTTTTTCTTACTTTGCCTAGTTAGAGAAATAAATTAAAACAGGAAAAAAATGTAATCATTAATCTATGCAAAAGACTCCGTGTGTGGATGTATGAAATATCGTTTTGTCATCATCATTAAAAAGGCATGAAACCTATATAAAAAGCATTTGGAATATTTGGAAAAATTCTGCAATTGCTAAGTTACAGTCACACATTCAAATACAGTGTAGTGGTAGTACTACAACGTGATTCTTACGGGTGGTGTCCATCTTTGGCCATCCAGAAATGGAAGAGGCGCAGGGCCTCCTGCTCAGTGGCTGGAGACCGCCCTTCTCTGATGGCCAGCTCCAGTAGCTTCATCCTCCGGCTCTGATCAGACAGAGAGCCTGTGTCCTCCCAGAGCTGGGTACGGGCAAGCCGACCAAACAGACTCCACAGGTGTGCCTACACAGTAGTCAAAACAGACCAATTCAAGATCTCTTATCAATTAATAATTCATCATGATAATAGCATTACCAGCAACCAGCAACCCTGCAATTCTGTGCTACGTTATTGATTAATGAAATACGTTTTTACCTTGAGGAGGCGAGTAATGCATGGCTTTTTCTTGAACGAGAACTTCACTATCATGTTGGTCATGTGATTGACAAACACTGTTATGGGCAGAAATTCTTCCTCTTTCTTCAAATACAGACTAAGGGTGAAGGCATCTCTGTACTGCATTGTTCCTTGTCTGTGGCACAAAGATGGGACTCTTTCAATTTAGCCTTATTTTATCACATCACTGTATAGTTCATCAGGGAAAGTTCGAAACTGAAAGTAGTAACTATTACTTAACCACTTAACCAGTTGTCAGCTACAGTATATGTTGGAGATGGAAAATGTATATGTATCAAACAAATTTTCAAGAATAATGAGCGCAGGTCTTTTAAACAGGTCATCATCCTGGGGCCATGTGCTGACTTGTGCCTGTAGTACCTGGCCAGTTGAAAGGAGTCATCGATCAGCCCGGCTCTGTCGGACACACTGAGGCCAGTCAAGGCACCCTGTAGCTGTGTGAGCAGGCATTGCAGTGTGTGACTGTCATAGGACACCCTGTAGAACCCGTTGGAGTTCACGTTGCCTTTGATCCATGTCACCTCCGCTGGGAGATCAATTATCTCTGTTGGACAGACGGCGTTCAAGATAAGGCCACAACAGTATGGTAGTTATGGCAGAGAGTATTGACGAAGGAATCTATCCAGACTCCTGAGCATGGACTTATAAAATGACATGCAGAGATCTGCTGCCCATGTATGTTTTTCTGTTTCAACGTCAGTGAACCACAATGCAGTCATTTCCATTAAAAAGAAAACATAGCACATTGATTTATTGATGAGGAGCACAAACGTACCTTCCTTGCTCTTCATCAAATGAGTGGTGACATTAGTTGAGCTACTGGTGTAGAAAGTAAACGGAATCTGCCACAGGGAGCTAAAATCAACAGAAAGGAGACGTTAGTATTCGGCATAGCTAGAGAGCCAAGCATGCAATGAGAACAATATCAGGTAAGGGCGCCAGATTATGGGAGACAGACAGACAGACAGACAGACAGACAGACAGACAGACAGACAGACAGACAGACAGACAGACAGACAGACAGACAGACAGACAGACAGACAGACAGACAGACAGACAGACAGACAGACAGACAGAGAGAGAGAGAGAGAATAAGACAAAAGACAAAAGACAGAAGACACAGGCAGGTTTCGGTTTCATTACTCTGAGTCATTCTGAGCCAGGATGGTGAATAGATTCTGTCTTAAATGGATTTGATTGCCCCGAACGCTCACAGCCACCACTGGGTATCCCCTCTTTGTTATCCATGTGTCCATTAGGGCTTTTACATCTATGGCCACACCGCTTAGCTGGGCTGACTGGCAAGAGAAATTAAGTTAGGTCTAATTCTCCTGTTGTCAGCTTCAGCATACCAGAAAGCAACAACATCTTTACCGAGAAGCAGGCAGCTAACAAACCTCTGACAAGGCCTTCCAAAGGTCATCAGGATTGGCATTGTTGTAGCTGTGGGCCCTCAGATATTGTTGGATCCCACTGACAAACACATGGTCTGACAGGTAGGTATGGAGCATGCAGAGTATACTGGCAGCCTGAAACAGGATAAGAAGAGAATAGCTCTCAAAGAAAGATGTCAGTCAACAAAAAGTGAGAGCAAGAGGGGGGAAAAAATAACACTTAAGTAAGGGTATAGACTCGAATCCAATCTGTGCATTTTGTACGAGACAAAGTAATAGATAAATCAAACAGGGTTATGTGGATAATGCAGAGACAGTGGGCACCTTGGAGTAGGAGATGACATCAAACATCTCTCTCATCTCTGTAGAGCTGCTAACAGGGAGGGACACAGGGTGGGAAGACACCAAAGAATCCCTCTCTAGAGCTGTGTATGTGTTCCTCAGCAGCTGCTGTTCCTCCTATGGCACAAGAATATTCACCTTATGACGGTTAAGGGACAGATTATTCTGGATTTGACCATATGGTGCACAGAACGTTGACTTATGTTTCATGGGGGGGGGGGAACTCACCGCACCCCACGTAGGTTTTAGGTGTCGGATAGCTATGTACTCCATGTAGCTGGCAAAGCCCTCGTTGAGCCACAAGTTATTCCACCACTGCATCGTGACCAGGTTCCCAAACCACTGCCAGGAATACGTCAAATAATTGATTATATGAAGGATATTTTTGCATTAATACATTTGTTTCCAATTATCATCATTGTGTAAAGTAAACAATTCTACAACCTAGACTAGAATTAATGAGCATTTGATCAGGATATTTTACCTGGTGAGCAAGCTCATGGGCAGTAACCAGGCAGATCCGGAGCTGATCCTTCAGGTTGTCCCCCTCTTCCTCATATATTAGAGACGTCTCTCTGAAAGTTGCTAGACCCCAGTTTTCCATGGCACCTGACTCAAAGTCTGGGATTGCCACCAAATCTGGATAAAGGAGTAGAGTATTTGCGTGTACATGATTTTCAATATACATAGTTTTGGTAATGAATTGTGTGTGTGTGTTTGTGTGTGTGTGTGTGTGCGTGTGAGAGAGAGTACATGATTTTCAATATACATAGTTGTGGTAATGAATTGTGTGTGTGTGTGAGAGAGAGAGAGTACATGGTTTTCAATATACCTAGTTTTGGTAATGAATTGTGCGTGTGTGAGAGAGAGAGTACATGAGAGTACAATATACCTAGTTTTGGTAATGAATATGGTATCTGAAAGTATTCTTCATAGAAGTCTAATAGTTCCACCGCTGCTTGCAGAGCATGTTGGGTTTGGTTTATATGATGACTTCCCACAAAGACAGACACCTGTAGATATCACAAAATGCCACTGGAGGGTTCCAATTTCATACAACACATTCAACTCTGAGATGGGCGCAGTTTCATAAATGTGGATTTTGTTTAACTGAACATATACCTTAACTCCTCTTTTTGTCTCAGCAGAGTTGACTGCATAATCACAGACCACAAATGCCAATAGGTAGCTGCTCATTCTAAGACTGGTCTTAAAGTAGTCTTCTTCTAGGTTGTCCTCATATGTTTTAGTGCGTAGCTAGAAAGAATAAAAATGGCATGGGAATAAATGATAGCTTAAAAATAAAGTATTCACTCCGCAGCAGTATGTTGTTGTGCAGTTACTCTTACCTTTGGCATGTTGGAGAGCGATATATGCTCCCGCTGCCGCACAATCGACAGTGAAAACACAGCCTTCATTTCTGGCTCGTCAAAACAGGGGAAAGCCATTCGGGCAGAACTAGGCTCGAACTGGGTTGCTATAATTGTCCTGCTCATGGGAAACAATCATTACTTAAACGCTCATAATGAAACCAATAAAGCCACTTGCTATTTTACACTTTCCGTAAACTTTGTGTTTCCTACCTTGGGGCGCCATCCCCAGGTTTCTGGTAAGTTGCTTTGTAGATGCCTGAGAAGCTGCTAGAGAATTTACCAGAATAGGAGAGAAAGAGCTGGTACTGGTGTCCTTTAATGAGAGGCCTGTCTGAGAGCAGAGCCAATTGTTCCGAGGCTTGGGATTTCAACACACGAAGGGACACAGGATTTGTCATCGTCTGTTCCCGTGCTCTACTAGCTTGATGAAGCAACATCTGCTTGTGTTTCCCGGTCTGACCAGGTGCCAGGCGGTAGTTGATTAAATGAAGAGTCAGGTCCCTGAGAGAGGCCTCTTTTATGTCCAGACCCTTGCTGTTGAGGACAATGAGGTTTGTGTCGTTGAGAGCTGACACCAAGATGTGTACCTTTCCTGTGAAGGTCTCAGAGCGGAGGTCAGGGTGCAGCGACAGAAAATATTGGTCCGGTCGGATGGTGGTAGGAAGTCTGGGATGACTCCAAGGGAAGAACTCCTCGACCTGGATCTCCAGGTTGACTTCATTAGGCTCAACCTTGGGTTCTCCCTTAACTGTAGCTAACAACCACACCAGGTACATTGTAGACAGCATGGCAAGAGTAAAAGTCAAACCTAAAATTTGAAGATACATAAAGTCACATTTACACATAAGCAGGTACAACTAAGACAAAACATCACATTTTAGTTTTCAGTACTGAATGTGTAAAAAAAAGAATCCTTACCGCTGAAGGGTTGAATTCTATCAAGGGCACTGACAGTCCCTCATACAAAGAAGCAGTGAGTAAATTCTAGTCCTAATCTCTCTGTCCATGCTGATAAGTTTTGCAGAGAACTGCAGAGCCACGCCAATATATTTCACTATGGTTGATACATTCATGGTTCATCAGAAAAGGGAAAAAAGTATACATATTATACATATATATATATATATATATACACTGGTGATGAGTTTGTTAAATATTTAGTTAATCCTGTATTAAAAGCAATTGTTACATTTATATCATTACATTTTAACAGCTAGTTTCATGCAAATATTATATTTGTGATTCAAATTCTCTTCGGTCCTCTGTATCAAGCAAACTGTGGCAAAGTCTAAGTTCAGGACTGTAATATATATATATATACACACACACACACACACACACACACACTGTGTATATATAAACACACACACGGTCATATTGCAATAATAAAATAACATAATACGTTTCTAAACAAGTTTTTTATTCTCGTATCTTAAAAAATTAAAATAAAGTGCTTTTTATGTACAATATAACAAAAACTGTCACAATATCAATGGATGATACAAAGAAAAACATTTCACAACACTTTTGTACTCAACAGATCCATTTAAACACTTTTACATGCAGACTTACAAAACCACATTCAGTCTAAAAGTTCAGTCAACTAAGCTTATGTTGTACAGTACTGTTACAATTAAAAGAGTGAGCTGGAGTGGTTCATGGTAGATATGCTGCTGTGGAGCAAGGTACAGACAAAAACTGGCAGCACGGTATTCTCTTTTGCTGTTCGCTGTACACCGTGAATTGTTTGAAAAAATCTGCAGATGTAGAAGCAAAGAAGTGCTTTGTTCATAGCATGTTCAGGAAAATAGATTATTGTGTTATTCTAATATACATCCTGCCAACGGGTGATTTGTTTTAATCTTTAATATGTATAGCTAAATGTATGTTGCATTAATAGAGAGCTGCCCAGCAAAGATTGAGCACTTCCATGAAATATATAGACTTTTTAAGAAGTTAAGATTTCAGAGTTAGGCAGTTAGACAGAGTAACATGGCAGATAAAATCGGAAAAGATTGAAAGATACGTTCTTGTGTGGATCTTTTGAGTATCTATTATGGTGTGGAGGTAACTAATGGGCACCACTCACGCCTTTCAACCCCGTAACATTTGTGATCTCACTGACTGCTTGTTACTATATTATCACTACCTACGAAATGACAATGTCAGATGTGAAGGCCTTTTGAACATGTTTACAGGCATTTGGAACCAACAACATGCTAACAGGTGTGCAGTACTGAGAGGACTTGGTAAAAAGCAAGGAGCACATCAACAGTGTGTACTCTGGTTCCAAACTTTTTCCACAACACATCTTGCAAGGCATCCCTCAAACAGTCATCAAGGACATACGGTATGTGTATACACTCAAAATCACTGACCAATATCAAGCAGTATGCTTTTTGTGCAATTACCTTGTCAAATATAGCAGGCACAGCCCTCTGATTTCCTCAGTGCTAGAAATAACGATAACATTGATTTTGTAGGAACATGGAATACATAACTTCAACACATTCAAAAAAATCGGTACATTCCACAACACTCAAGTTGCCATATTGTCAGTATGTTGTTGGTATGTGGCTTAAAGTCATACTAACATTTACTAGATCTTTGGAGAATGTGCCGGACAAGTTTGAGCAAAGGGCTTGAAATGGAGTCATTAACAATAATTGTAATGGTCCCTGTCTGTCAGTAGTATTCTCTCTCAAGACAGTTCCCTGCCTGAAAACATCATTGAAATGTGCAAACAACTTCATGGTACTCAAGCCTTCTTCCGTTGTGCTTTTAGGTTCCACATTTGACAATTATTAGTGTTAAATTATTATAATATATATGGGGATTAGGCGTGCATGACCTGGACTGATTGGTGCACTGGTGGACCATTTCTCTTTCTCTGAAATTGTACCACATGATATGTTCCTAACGACAGTAATACAAATGGAAAAAAGTCACACGGTGGAGTGGTCGAACACGCCTCAATTTTAGTACGGTAATCAAAGATAGTGTTGGCACAAAGTGCATGTCTAAATGGAATCTACTCTCTCTTGGGTGTCCTTGTTTTCCTTTGACACGTGATCTTCAATGGTACAACAGGATCCTAGAAAGACATGTCTGTTAAAGTTTTGGTACGTGTGTTCATCTGTAGCCGTTCAGTTCAGCCAATTCATCATGTCATTGATGTATGGCCTTTAGTTTAATACTGAAGATAGAGTCAATTTGACTGAGTCAGTAGACTCCTCTCTCTATCCTCTTTGGACATCCCATTTTCTTAAGTTAAGGGTCAGATAGATTCCCTCTGGCTTGTTCATTAAGGCAAATGTTGCAGTCCTCAGTATTACAATTGAAAGAGGACAATGTCTAACCACAATTAATTCCCCAAAAGATGAGTCTCATTCATATGTACCTTCAGCTCTTTAATCATTCTGTTCATATACTTAAGAGAAAATGATGGGAATACTCCATCATGTTTTAGTTGTTACCATTCCCCTCAGGCCTCCATCCTTTTGGAGTGCTGGTGAAATATATGTTGTGTTGAAATGGTACAACATAGTATGTTCCCTTGGCAAAAGGCATGAAATACTGTACAGTGGTCAAAGACGGCACTGTTGTGATGAAATAATCAGCGATTTTGGCACACTGTACAACCAGGCTTTTGCTTACACTTTGTAGTGGTCAACCTTTAACGTGCACGCACGCAAATGCACACACACACATGCACAGAACACACACACACACACACACACACACACACACACACACACACACACACACACACACACACACACACACACACACACACACACACACACACACGAAGTTCTGCACATGAGAATGGCTCAGCAAATAAAGAACGTTTTATCCATCCTAATCAGCAGCCATAGTTTAGCGTCATTGCGGAAACTAGAGCACAGTGCCGTGACTCCTCGATGCAACAGAACTTAACAGCCACATGCAAAACAAGGTTAGCCATCAACATTAGAGTGGTACTGGTTACCCGGCCTCCAGCTGATAATCACACAACAAAGATGACATAAAACAAAAGGAGTGATGCCCTGCTGTGAAGGGAGGACGTCTGGGAATCGAATGGTGTGGCTTATCCACTGGCGGCTTAGCCCGATTCCAAATGACAAAAATAAACAGTGAAGCTATTGAATCAGCCACCGGTGTGCTATGTCACACTATGGAGTCTTTGATCTCGGAGCCCAGCCGCACTCTGGGCTGGGGGCAGGTGGGGGAGTATTCTACGTGGCTCTCTTTTAGGTGCAACGGTCTCCTCTCGGACTCCGAGAAACTCTTGCTGTTTTCTGGTGAGGACTCGTGGGTGGGTGTGCTGCAGATGTAGTTGTCATTGAGTGTCTGGTAGCCCTTGTGGTCAGAAGTGGAGACTGGTATGGTGTTACCATTAAGGGGCAAACTCTCTGTAGGCTTCCCCACTATTCTAGGCTTCTTCTGCTGTATGTTGGGGCATTCCCCCTGTTTCAACATGGACTTCATGCGGTCTCGGTTTCTGTAGACCACCAATAAGGAGAACACCACCAGAGAGAATCCTAAGAGGGCACACACCACTATGAGCTCGTTCCAATATGTCTTGGTGTTAATCTGTGTGGAACGCGACTCGCCAGGGAGGATAATGGTCTCCTCTGGCTCAATGTGGGGTGTGCGTGAATGGCCAATCAGAGTGGTGCTTTCCTGCTGTGGCTCTGCCCTCACACAGTAGATGGCCAATAGCTGCTTGAAGCCCTCTTCTGAGGACCAGCACTCGTAGGTCTCCTCTCTGTCGGCCTGTGCCACCACCACCAGGCTGCCCTCGGGGGTTTCGTACAGGAACTGCCTGGCTCGGTCGCTGTAGTGCCAACTCCTCTCTGCCAAGTTGGATCGCAGCTTGCATGGCAGAACCCTGAAGGTGTTGGCTGGGATAGTAATAACCTGGCACTGAGAGCCCCCTGTAAAAACACAACATTGTTATTGGGTTGCAAAAACCATTAAGAAATTCCTTCCACCTAGAAAAGGGCTGCTTTTATTGTGGTGCCTAGGGAAATCCAAATGTGTTGGTGAATTTATTGCAGTGGGTATTTCATTCTCATCAGTCTATTCATTGTAAATCTTACACATATGGTCCCAAAACTAGGAAGCTACTGAAGGGCTTTCAAGTGTTCTTCTCTCTCAATATGATTATAAGGTTAATGGGCTGCGTGGAGATCATGTGATTAGAATCCAGAAGTCTCGCACCCCGATTTGCCTTGTGTGTTACAAATAGAGTGCAAAATGCCTGTTGTGACAGACGTAGTTTTTCATTGTGAAATGTCTAAAAATAAATCTGTATTTACAACATGTTGGTGCTGGAGCAGATTACCAATGACAGGCCAATTGAGTGATGGGTCTGTCATTACACAAAGACAAGTCCACTTACTGGAGGCTGAGGGTCTGACAGAGCGGGGGTTGGGCACTGTTTTGTTACAAATGGCTGAAGTGTCGGCCTCCTCCACGTCTTGCTGCCAGTGGCTAAACAACAACAACAACAACAAAAAACCAATTGGTTTTAGTGACTGAAATGATAGGAGCATGCATGCACCAATTATTGTCTGTAGGCCTTTGTGACTATTGGGAATACTTGTCACTAAAGCTGTGTTTCAGGATGCCTCCTGACCTATCGGGTGGAGCCATTCGGACATCCCGACACTGTCGTCCTGTCCAGGCACAATAGGGGTCTCTAGACAGCACACACTCCCCACAGCTCTGGTAGTTGGAGCAGTTGGCCACAAGCACCTCCACCAGGCCGGAATGGGACGACACAAAGAGCAAACCCTGTGAGACGACAGAAGAACCAATGAGTTACCACAACCATCTACAAGATACAAGTCAGTCCATGGCCATACTGGAGGTTTCATTTCACAACATGTGTATATGAATGGTGGATAACTGCATTAGATTTGGCTAAAGAAGTTCCTTATGCCGTAAAAGGTTCCCTGGCCATAATCATAACGCCAGGAACAGTATAACAAATGTTACATTCAAGCTTTACAGCAGCAGTGAATGGCAAAAGCCAGTGAATGTTTAATGCTACTGTGTACCGTATGTCAACACCAGTTGTGCAATGGTTCATTTCCTACCCTCTGAGAATCCAGCTCAATGTGCTGTACCGGCTGGGGCTCAGCAAACAAGCTCATCTCCTCTATAATGTGCATCTTGTCGTTGGCATTGATGGCCTTATGCAATTTCCCGTCATCTAGCCGATACAAAACACAGCAGTTTAGGAAATGTTGGCTCTTATGTTATTTCCAATATATCATATTTCCAACTACACGATAAAAATCCATGGAATTCTTTGAGACAGTCTACGTACCTGTGCCGATGAAGAGCACATCATATGCCCTTTCCATACCCTGGATCTTGTGCACAGCGATTTGGGTGTAGCGGACACTGCGCTTCAGCAGCAGTGGGGGGCTGCGAATGACACTGTCCATCAAGAAGTGGTCCTTTACAAAGTTGAGCACCTTGTCAGGCATGTGCAAGGATGACTGGATGCCCATCTGCCTGGCATGGTTGGTGACACACTAAAGGGATGGATAATGTCATTATTAAGCACACGTAAAATTTAAATTAAATTGCAAAACCCTGAGGTAACAGTTCAATGGAAATATAATACACAACAGGAAACATTTGAACAATACTTGGAATTGGCTGATGGCAGAGACATAGGCACACAAATGGGGAGAAGGCAGTGATTAACATCATTACCCATAAACCATCGCAGCTCCATTATCATAAGTAACAGTGGGGTTAACCAGAGGCATAATGCTATGAGGAAGCTGGCATTTCACAGCCAAGTTTTTTGGAATATGTTTGTTCCTTGCTATGGAGTCCTGGAACCGTTTCATTAATAGAAAGCAGGACTCACTGCTCCAGGTCGTGGCTCTGGTACGGGGTGGTTGTAGGTGTACCACTGCTGGGTCTCCCTGTTGACCTCGCGATAACGCCCGCTGAAGGCTCGCTCCACCTGGGCCATGGTGAAGGCACACACGGCCGAGCTGCCTGACGCTCCTTTGTACCTGGAAACACCACATTGGTTGGAACATCCTTCGCAAGAATTTTTTTTTATAAATACAACAGGATCATGTTTGACAGAAATCCTTTTTTAAACTTGCATGAATAGGTACAATTCACGGACATTTGCAGTATATTATTCTCTATGCATTTTCTATTTTGGTTGCCCGAATGATCCATGCTTGAATCAGATTGTGACCAAATTTCCATAGGAAAATTAGAGCACCCACTTGTTTCACCATCAAACAGTTTCTCCTAGGACACTTGAACTGTTAACATATATTTAATCCCTCATGTGTTCTCTGCATTAGTTACTGAAAGAGGGTTGCGTGATTCTCTTGGCTTACGTGTTCGAAGCTTATTGCATCAGATTTTACTCCTGAGAGAGAGTTTAGAGGGTGGCAGCATGCCAGGTTTGGAGACAGAGAGCAGAAATGTCAACAAACATTTAACTGTTGGTGGAGAGAGTGAGAGGGGAAAACGGAGTGAGACAGAGAGAGAGAGAGAGAGAGAGAGAGAGAGAGAGAGAGAGAGAGAGAGAGAGAGAGAGAGAGAGAGAGAGAGAGAGAGGGACATAGACACAGACACAGCGGAGACCGACAGACAGAGAGAGAGAGAAAAGTGAAAGGAACAAAAGCGATGAAAGTACATATAAGTGCAGACCTGTGTGTGCATGGCCTAAAGCCCATATAATCTGACACATCAGACTTAGTTGGAAATGTTTGGTGGTAAACACTCTTACCATTGAGAAGTGAAGACCCCATAGAACACTGTGTTCTCCCAGCTATCCCCACTGGGCTTGAGCACAAACATGTCCTGGATGATGTTAAAGGGGAAACCATCGTCAGGAAGAGAACACAGCAGCTGGGCCTTCAGAAAGGTGGTCCACTTCTTCTGCAGCACCCTCTCACCTCCCTTGTCACCCTAAATGTAGACATAGGGAAATGTGTTTAGGCCACCTAGAATAGCATTTAATCGAGAGCTACAGGGGTGGTTTTGTCCTATAGGGGATGCTGTTGAGGTAAAGTTAGAGATTGGTGAAGGCAGTTTTGTCAAATATCCTGAGCTTTTGGACAGGATACAATAACAGCAGAGAGATAGACGGCAAAGGTTCATCTGCATAACTTTCTGTTCTGTCCTGTTGTAGGTCTTCTCTGTCCTGGTGTATGTTTACGCTGTACGCAGTTGTAATTGCTGTGAACTTGTAAAACTGTTGTGTTCTTTAGAAGATAGAAAACGGCAAGTAAAATTGGATGTCCTTTGGTGAATGGAATTTAAAAAGACAGTGTAGTGCACTGTTGTGTCACCAACACTTAAGGGAGGCTTGATTACTTAAAAACACCCCTGCATGAGGCACGCCTCAAAACGCAGACCAGCCACTTGGAAAACACACCCAAGTGGAGGAGGACCACAGCTAATTGACAATCCTGAGCTCCAGCTAATCTGCCAGGCCCCTAGGGGTACATCAGCCCCCATACGAACCCATAGTGTGGATAAGACAGAGAATGGCTCCTATTAGAATAAACAAGCAACAAAGATCAGGAGCAGATCATAAAATGTAAAACTATTCACCCGCTCTTCCCTCGCCTGCTATCAAATAGAAGCAATCACCTCGGTGAATGGCGAGGTGAAATCACGTGGGACTAATGCTGGGAGTAGAAGCCAATTACCATGCGGCAGTAGCCCGGTCTGAGAATGAGCGCAGGACATTCCTGTTCTTTCAGCTGTCCCACGCCATTGTTGTGCTCCAGTGTGGATCTTGCTAGCCTAGCCCTTTCATATTGACCTCCCCGAGCTCCCATCCGAACCCCATTCCTGAATTGTTGTTTCATTTGTTATAATGTTCCCTTCAGTCAAGGACAACATTTTATTAAAACATAACATTTTCGATTATTTTAAGAGATTTGAGAAGAGAAAGATATAATAAAGTAAATGGACAAAAAGGACTCGCTCGGACCCACATAGCCACACATTTCAAAAGCTAGCTAAATTGCTTTCCATGGTCCCTTAAAATGCACACCTGAACAAACAAAAGAAAAAGGGAGTGGACAAATGGGGGAGGACAGAGAAGGAGGAAAAACAACCCTGTAGTAGAACAGGGCTGTTACATGTGAGCATGTTTTCCTGCGCCTCCCCACAGGAGCGTGGTAGAAATACTGCCTGGCTGAAATGGGAGGGGCTCTCGTACCTCTGTGCTCCCTAACCCTGATGGGAGCTCAGCCTCAGCCTCACGAGAGGAGCAGGGCGTTGAGTCAGCTGTTCACATGGACTCTATCCTGGCTCTGGTACTAATGTGGGAGAGAAGTCCACAGCTACTGTGCAATCAAATAAGAAGGGAGCTGCAGAATAAGATGAGACACCAAAGTACAGCGTGGCTTCCACCTTGGACAGCTCATTTTCTCGGGGAGATATTATTCGAAGCTGTTGGTTTCGCAAAAAGCTCAATAGTACAAAATGTAGAGAACATAGGGTGCTGGGAAAAAAAAACATCTGCTGTGGCTCTGAAGTACATATCCTGGGACAAGAATGTATTTTAAGGACAAGGGGCAAAAAGGCTAACCGACCATTCATCCATCAAGTCTGTAGGCTCTACAGTAAGTGCAACAACCTACTTTACCGAGGTCTCAGGCCGTACCAGCATTCCAGAAATAGGGCAGAGAAAAAGACTGCTGCATTCTAGTCAAATACAGGAATCTATACAGTGGCATAACCAATTTCCCCCTTTATTCTACAGCTTATCTGCCGCCGCAGCAGCAACCACTGTATGCGGTCATTTCTGCCAATGTCATCCGTATATAGAACGAAGGCGGTGCCTGGTGGCTGAGAGGCGGCACACAGCCAAATGCAGCACTGAGGAGGAGGATGTCATTAGGCTGTCACTTAAGATTACACGCTGTCACCCTGAACACTCACATTACTGCCTCCATAAACAAGAGGCGCCAGTCAATGCATCGTGTCAGCTCTTCAGTGCATTTCAGTGGCGTTATGGCCATCAAACAGCCCTAATATCTGGTGAAAAAGGCATGCCATCTGCCATTGATCATTCAGAGAGTTTGATCAAACTGAAATTTTGTGGAGAAGGGGAAAAGACAGCCTAATGGTGGAATTGATTGGAATGCGTTCTGTGAAGCTATAGCTGCTTGGTTTTTCCATAGGGGAGGGGGAAAGCATTTCATATTGCTGTGGAGCACTCTTGAATACTAATAATGGCTGGGATCCAAAGCACGGCCAGACAAGAAGACAGGGAGCTAGAGGGGTGGTGGGGGTTGAGGGAGAGATGACATTGCAGTGAAGGGATAAATGAGGAAGAGGTGGATTAAACATTTAAAATAATCAGATGAACAAATCCTAATATTGACTCCCACTTATCCATCTAAACAAATAATCCAACAAACAAACAGACACTGCAGCTGTGGCATATTTTCTCTGGCAGACATTATTTGTGTACACATTTTAAGAAAACATGTTGCCATGCATTTTGCTTCAACACAAGCATGCCCCCTCTCATCCTAGGAGATGCCATTGGGACTCGAGGGAGGAACCTGGCCGTTTAGTGTACTGCCCACAAACCCCCGTCCCAGACTAGTGTCTTACCTTACACACGCGCGCGATCCGTGACACAATGGTGTTGTCGAAGAAGTCAAACTCCTTTCCCGCCTCACTAAAGAAGAAGTATATCTTATCATCGTCGCCCATAGTGTTGCCTACTGGCTGGCTCTCCTCAATGTAAGCCGATCCAACAAAGGCTGGGTCTGTCAAAAGACAAGTTGACAAGGTAAACGGTGGGAAACTATGAGCATTGGGCTGACACTAAATTGAGATGGGTTGGGTCTTACGAGGAGTTAATAGGATCCCCTGTATAACCGTGTTCAGATACTACCACAGGGCGCTCAAAGCCAGATCAAAAGACAAGAAATGCAGGGGTTTAACTTATACTTGCCAGCCGAGGCAGTTTTGATGTACATGTGCACAGGCCGA
This sequence comes from Aplochiton taeniatus, assembly GCA_017639675.1. Classification (NCBI taxonomy): domain Eukaryota; kingdom Metazoa; phylum Chordata; class Actinopteri; order Galaxiiformes; family Galaxiidae; genus Aplochiton; species Aplochiton taeniatus. Next base: position 12,226,847 of record CM030173.1, read on the forward strand.
TAGGACTGGACAAACAATTTAAAGAGCATGCCTTTGCTCCCTGTCCGTGTGCATTAAAGAACGATCTGACTAATGATCTGTACTTTCAGAGCTTATCTCGGCCTGCTTTGCAGAATATGTGCATATGGGATAACAGTGTTTACCTTGAAGCCAGTTCAAAGAGTTTTCAGTTTTTAGGGCAGTGCCCTGACCCAGGCTCTTGTAGATGACAGGTTCATTTCCCTGAAAGTTGCTGACAGTGCCGGCATACAGCTCTCCATCTGAACCACAACACAGGACAAAAACTTAAATGTTAGTTCTCACTAACTTGTGTATTGTATTAAAGATACATAACCATCACAGGAATACATTTTAAGAATAATGTTAATTTCGTGTCGCTGCTTATACAGGGTGATACTCACCAACTATGATAGCAGTGGATTTATATTCTGGGTTAAAAGGGCATCGACCGCGTCCATCCTCCATCACTACTTCACCCATCTCGTCGCTCTCCAGAGAGAATGTAGACGTGTTCTAGAGACACACACACAAACACAACCTATCCTTAAGTTTTGACATTATGTTAACCTCACAACACTGTAATTTGGACTAAAAACCAATTGAAAGAGAGCCAAACAACCTCAAGCTAGTGCTCTTCTCTTTAACATTATATTAGTCCAATGTAATGTCCCTTAACTCATTTCCTTTTAGGAATTTCCTTAATACTTTGGGAATAGGACCCCAATGTATGTGTATGTATTTGGAGTCGACTGACAGATTACATATCTTTTGAAGCAGTGCCCTGTTTACAAGACAAGCAATACAAAATAAAAAATAAGTAACAGAACAAAATAAAGAAAAGAAAACATTTAAAATAAGCCATTTTGGTGACAAACAAATGTGTTAAGATCCAACACACGATTTACATTCCGTTATCTAAAAAAAAAAAGCCTTAGTAGTGTTTGGTCACGCTTATGAAAAGACAGCTTCGTTAACAACAGGCAGATACTAGCTTAGGGGCAGGCTTTGTACTTACTATGTATGCACAGATGGGACTGAATGCGTAGGTACCACACACATAAAGATGGGTGCTGTTCAGACGCAGTAAAATCTTGATGTAATTGAAGCAATCAGTCTGGTTTGGAAGTAAAAGAGAGTGCATCTGTTATCGCAATGTGTTTCCACGACACATCAGTCTACGAATTACCAGGGACATTTTAAAATGCAAAACTGACAGTTTTGTCTCTCACAGTCAGTCTCAGTTGAGTATCTCAGTGTTCTAACAGCGGAAACGGCATGCTTTGACTTTTGATTGAGTTGGAAATCTCAATGTTTAGGCTACATAGTCTGACGCCCTTGTAGACAGAAACATTGTTTCAAATAGTTAAATAAGTTGGAAAGAGCAGTTTGCAGGAGAATATTGCAGTGAGAGCTAACACCTGGCCTGACAAATGGTCAGAAAGCAGCAATGCACTGTTACACAAAAGAAATGGCAACCACAGGAATTGCTCACATTCTACGCCCACCAAATCGGTTAATCTATCACTAGCAGAGAAAAGTTAATCAGCAACAACACCTATGCGATTGATTAAAAAAGATAGCCGTCTTACCTGAAGGTTCTTTCCTTTAAAACTGCACTCCTCTCTCTTTCCAGCAGGAGTGCCCCAAGTAAGCTTAAGATAAAATGTCAACATAAGTTGATTCAATGTAATCATCATAAAGTAGTAACAGGGATTATTTGGTATTCGAACATGATTTGAAAAATACTTGCGTGTTTTAAACAACATAAAAAAAACAACAACGCCCCAGTTACAATTTTGTTGTATTTTATATCTAATGACAATAAAGGATTCTATTCTATTCTATTCAATAGTGGGCAGTAACAACGATCATAGTCAACGCAGCCAAAAACCTCAGGATCCACCACTTACATTCTTCTGCAGCTTGGTCTTGCTGATGTCCGACAGGCTGAGGGCAAACAGGGCCTCCCTTGCTCCCACGTACAGCATGTCGTCCTCCTGGCTGAGCAGCAGTGAGGTGTAATTGAAGACACCATCAGCAGAGAACCTCTTGGCAGACCTCTCCATTGCATCTGCACAAAGAGGGAACACCAACAGAACACAGAGGTCTGTTTTAACGAGCAGAACAAAACAGAACGGGACATGCTGTTGGCTTCAAGGCCGACTCTGTTATCCGTTAGTTAACAAACCGCCTGCTGTCCACCTGTCAGCTCAGCAAAGAGGTTCCTGCCTCCATCACAGAACGTACGATTATTTTTTCATGAATCAAAGCTGGAAAGCAACGGACAATGATTTGCATGTATCTCATAGTGTTGGCCAATGAAAAGCAAAGTCAAAAGCAAGCCACACACATCGGAGCCGTTCAGACTCAATGGAAATGCCCAACACAGTGGTAAGCATATCCAGCTCCAAAAAGGCCGCCTATTTGTAAGGCAACGAGGTATGTCAACTGCTTCCTGTGCTGGCACTGTCCTTACTCACTCCAGCAGCAGGGTCAAAGCTTCCTCTACTGAGAGGGGATGATTTAAATCTCCCTTACCCTTCTGGTTGACAGCCTCTTAATTTTTTTTTTGTTTTTTGGATTGGACCATGAGTCAAATACATTTGTGTTTCCATTCCAGTTCGTCTTGCAGCCTTACAGCCAATATGATGAAAGACAAGAAGGATGATAAGATTATAAAAGATACAAAAATGTATTGTCACAGTGCACTTCTATTTAGCATATTTGGTTTTTGCTTTGGTCCTAAGGCACGAAATGGGTAAACAGTGACTTCAATTTCAGATAATGTGTTTGTTTTTGATGGACTTAATGGGTTTGTTTTCGATTGACTTATTGATCCATGTATCTCAGTCTCTCATATCTAATCGTCAACATTATGCCATGCTTACAACACAATCAGAGATGACTAACACAAGATGTGAAGAATGAGGGGCCCAAGAAAAAAAACTATTGGAGGTGGAGCACCTCACGTCGGGCTTTCCCAGTCTGTCAACAGTAGGAAGAAGATTATCCTCAGAGTCATATCAAAGCAGCCTCAAAAAATAATTTGAAGGGAATGTATTACAAATATATTGTACAACTATGAGTAGTCTACTTAAATATATAATTCACTTTGCATTTTTCATATGCCTGGTTACGTTTATTTACCATCTACAGTAACAAGCATTAAAACCCTTGAGCGTACTACACGAGCTGAATAGCTTGGGTCATGGACTCTTTGTTTGCTTTTCTAAGTAGACTACTGACTTCGATCAGAGATCGTAAACACCAATATTTGCAGAAGTAAAATCGTTTCTACATTTCCCCCCATATAGATTCACTAAATTCAATCAGTGAATTCGTTTTGAAAGAAGCCAGCATTGGGTTTATCTACTGCAATCCAGGTGTTGCATTAGTCTTTCATGCAAATAGAGCTAATTAACAGCAATTAACGTTGACAACCAAAACTTTTAACTCTTCAATACACTCACAAAAACAATTGGTTCTTGAGCCCTGGGCCCTTTGGTAGACAACAGTTGACTCCTCCTTAATCCTCGAGCACAACCCAGCTGCTAATTCACATTGTAAATCCTTTAGCTTTCTCTGCTAAACTTTTTTACCCATCAACTAGCAGGACGCCAAGCATTACAATCAAAAGGGTGAGAAAATATAAAATATTCAATTTAAATAGGTTCCATCCAACCATCATTCTTAAGCTATTCCCCACACCTCATTCTTCAGTCAGTAAGGGATTTAATGTAATTGTTTGGTAAGTAGGCATTGTATTGATATTGGTTTTGAATTGGCACTATAGCAAAAAATACAATTGATATCATGTGGTATTATTAATCCCCTTGACTTTACCAAAATAGGAAGTATAGGGAATCCAGTAATGTGCAATTATGACGCTTAAAGACTCTTTATGAGAGTTCCATGCCATAAAGAAAGTCATCCTTAGTCCCAGTGAATCCTGCAGTTGTCAGACAAAAAGAGTACCCCATCTTCTCTCAACAGGGGCACTATAATAACCACGGCTCCCCTGAGTTGTCCATTCATTGGGACCAAAAGTGAGGCTGATCTCTGAATATTAAAACTCTCTGACATTAATCACAGTTGGCATCTTCCTAGAGACAGTAACCTCAGGAAACATTTATTGAGAAAGCAGGTCATTTATGGAGGGCACTGGAAGATTGTTTCTGAAGGTTGGCCATCAGAAAAACGAATTTGGAAGGAATAACTACAGCTAATAACAAGATGTTTGAACTTACGCTCAACTGTTACTTTAGAAGATGATATGGCGTGCGCTGTGCTGCTGGAATAAAAAGGTAAGTCTTTAATCAGTCCTTTTCATCAGACTTTTGTTTATGACATGCCTTTGGCTGAATGCAGCACATCCATCGGGAGCTGCAGCAATTATAGGCCAGGGTAGCCATTTCACACACATGCTCCAAGTCCATTCATCACCAGCCTGTTTAATCAGCTGCCTGTCCCCGAGCAGGTCTCTGAACCTTGTGCTAGAACTCATCACACATCCAGTCCCTAGCTATTCCTGAACTGGCGCTAAGATTTCATACCCGACTATTCTGACTATAACTAAAACAACAGTCATTGTTTTGGTTTTCATTAAAACAATGTTTGGTTTGCCAGAACAGATGCCACTATATTAAAAGGTGCTTATCTTAAATTACAGAGAGGGCTATGGAGAGTTTTATTATACATACATACCTTTAAAGAACAGTGATCACTACACTTACTATTTACAATGATGACTTTGAGCAAATGATTTAGGTCTTGAAATGTAATGAATCGAAATGTCCTTAATAAGCCCTGGACTTCTTCATTAGCAAATTGATTGATTACATAGGTATGTTTAGAGGCAGGCCTTCAATAATGCAATTTTTTTTTGCATTCAGAAATGTAACAAGCACAGTTCCCAAAATAAACCTTGCATAAATTCAGAAAAGTGGCGAATCGGAAGATGAATTGATCAATGGCATTGGTCATGGCAATTTATAAAAATTCACACAACTACATTGTGTACACTTACACACAATTGCGAGCTAAATAAAATCTCATTACAGGGTGGCAACAACCATATACCATGTCATTGGGGAATGAAATACACACCAGCTTATTTAATGCATTGGATGCGTGATTCGTATTTCACGCCTGTCAAAGGGGACAGAAAGTACATCTTCTTGTCAAGCAGACTCCAGCAAGAGGAGAAGTAAAAGCCCGCCCAGTAGACGCAAGGAGACTGCACATAATCATGCCCCAGATATACAAAAGCAACACAAGCCGAGTCACAAGACATGGGGCCACGCGGAACAAAGGGGTTTGCTGCAGCCTGGCACGGGGGGGGGGGGGGGGGGGGAGACCTGGGTACAAGAAAGCCTATCACCTAAATTCAGATATTACAACAACACAAACACCATGTCTCAAGCCATTTACTAATTTAAGGAGACATGTTCAATTGGTAGGAATATCTTGGTGCTGGGGTATTTGTAATGCGATGATCAATAAATCTGTTGTTGACACGCATTCATAAAATGGAATTAATTTAGTATATTAAGTCAAGCTCGATGGTGGTACCTACCATATGGAAGTACGCAACTTGTAGTGTAAGTATGCTACAGTTGGGCAACGTAGCCAAGAAGAGGTCATTCAGTTGCTAACGTTCCTTCCTCCTCTGTGCCATGCAGAGATTTAATGAGGCATCCACATAAGTGACAGACAGTGCCCGCCCAGTCAGTCACACCAGAGTAAAACAAAAAGTGGTGCTGAGTAAATTGCTAAACAAGATGGTAAACAAAGCCTGACAGCATTTTAGCCTCAGCAAGACAATAGCACCTTGGCCTGTCTGCAGGGCTAAAGGGATACAGCCATTATGGGGAAACACTAATGACTTACACAGGTAAGAGGGTGCGGGCAAGCTGCAATATGTTCATTTTTACAGGAGAAGCTGTATCTCCCAGATAAAAAACAGAGATTGACAGTCTGTAAATCTGGGGCTCTATGGGTGACACATTTCCATCACTACCAATGGAGCACTATTGCAGGTTTGAAGGTACACAAAAGATTTATTAAACCCACCAACATTGGCAACCAATAAGAACCAAGAACACCGGCGAAACACGACACGTTTCTGATGGTCAGCTCTCTGGAGTCCATCTGATTCTTTGTGACAGAGGTGATGGAACGGACGGTTCCCACCTACTCAAACCGATGGACCGTTGAGGTAGAGCTGTCTGTCAGGGACCACTATCGTGTGTGGTGTGTGCGAGTGTGACTGGGGATGTTGTGTGTGTGTGTGTGTGTGTGGGCGGGGACGAGCACAGACAGGCCCAGACCAGCACATTGTAGCCTAACAACACTCTCACTGGCTCGGCCCCACAAAGTAACTCAAGAAAAGATATCACCATCTTTGCTTTGTTGTGTTTGCATTGTGATGACGCCACAATACCACACACAGTCCTAAGAGTACACAGATGAATTACAGGATAACGGTTGCTATGTGTGAACTTGCAGGGTCTTGTAATCTGCAGGGTCTGTTTCTGGTAAGCGCTTAAATTAGTGGTGGCTGGGATACAACTAAGTGTGTTTTTCACTGTATATAATGCGTGTGTGTGTGTGTTTGTGCATGCAAATGTTGTCATACCAATAGAGCTGCATCATTCTTTTGTGTTCCCTTTGTAGGAGTCTGAGCTGAAGGTCTTGGAGAGCAGGGACTACTACAGCACTATGGCCTACAAACACAGGCCCTTCAGCCCAGTTCTCTTAAATCTCTGGAATGGCCCTTGATAGAAAGAGTGGGCTGCGTAACACCACACCCCCTGCTCTCATGTCTGCATAACAACAGAGGCGTGTTCGAAAAACATAGGCTTGTATGACACACACACACACACACACACACACACACACACACACACACACACACACACACACACACACACACACACACACACACACACACACACACACACACACACACACACACACACACACACACACACACACACACACACACACACACAGAGAATAACAACTCCGGTAGAAATGGTATTTATTTTGCCATTTTGTCCGCCCTCCCTCCCTTATCAATAGCAATGAGTTTGGCTGCGAGGACCGATACATATAAATGGTAGGTACAGGACCAAACAAAAGAGTTCAGAACCAGGCCATGGTAGAGGCCAGGCAAGGCCGCTACACACATGGAGGGAGTACCAGAACATCTGGAGTACATCAACACACTGGAGGAGGAGGTGAACCCGAGGAACACTCATTATAAGAGATACACAGCACCATGTGATTAAGAGGGAGCCTGGTGTTGGTCTAGCAGTGTAGACGCATTTAAACATAAAAGAAAGCACTCTGCATTCAGCAGAGCAGGAAAAGTGCAAATAGTACAAACAGGGTATCATCTAAAAATATCAAACTGCATACACTCCAACTAGACCTACTGTAATGAGACTCAACCATGAGATTCCAATGTCCCTTCACTGGAACGGCAGTTGAAGTAGGCGTTCGTTTTACGGTAGTGAATCTTAAAGCAAAGGGTTATATTTATTTCACAGCTGCCAAAAATGATCCATGACAGGTACCTGCAGCAATGAGCGGGGGCTCAATATCAAGGTAAATATCCTTCATAATGGTGTGGACTTCCAAAACAAAACTTTACAATTTATTTAGACTATGACAGATCCAGAGGGTATGGAGAATTCATTGGACAAAAAATGCCATCGTGTTCACTGTTCAAATTGTGTGAATAATTACGTTGCCCACAGTCTACACTTTCTTGCCATGCCTTTAGATCAACTATGGCGGCTCTCAATCTCCGTCCCCCAGAAAACAGAACTTTTCATGTGTTGCCTGAAGTGTGGATGTGATGAAACCATTAAAATGTCTGAAGCACACACAGATGTAATCAGGCTCTATTGTTCCTGGTGTTTAGTGCAGCCAGCTGTGTGTGTGCTACCTCAGTTGGCCGCCAAAGATGGCTCATCTTTCAGGGTCAGTGGGTGTGTCCTTGCCAGGGTTTAGGTAGACAATGGAGCATGTCTTAATCCTCCCGAGTATTTATCTGGGCCCTCACTTTTTCCTCTACTCGCACTGCAATCCACAGACGGTCAAGATCATTGAATTTGGCATGCAGGAAAGAAAGTGCACAAGATCCCCTGAATATGGACCAAACATACATGTTAGTACATAAGCTGTGCAAGGTTTCGACATATTACATAAAGAAACAGTCAGTTCCATGGTCCTTTAAACTTCGTGCAGAAGTTTATGTTTTCATGCTACTTAATGAAACGAGTTTTGTAAACACATTTAATTAGTTGGCTTTACTGTAATACTATACTGTGCTATAACTATACGATCACTATTCCACATGGTGAAAAGGACCCTGAAAAGCCACAGACACATTATGTCTTGTTGGTTCATTACAGCCCCAAGCCTGATGATCACTTAGGGGACCTATCAACACACCATAATCAGAAGCAGACAACCGTTCCTGCTGAAACACCCACAGTCTACTCTCCTAACACATGGAAGATTAGCCGGTTCAATAGGAGTGAGGAAGGTAGGAAATGCTTTCTAGGGGGAAAAAGCGAAAGATAAGGAAGGGAAGGGCTCCCGCTTCTCTCTGGGGGAAAAAGGGGGAAAATAGGGTCTGCTTTTTGTAGCACTCTTAGGAGAATTGATACAATCCATCAATTAATTCAGGACCATAACGAACAGGTGATGCCAGGAAGGGAAACATTTCATATCAAACTCCCATAGTTAATCAAACAATTGAAGCTATCTGGCATGTGGAAACAAGCTGAGAAACTGTTTGCCGGTTGGACACTATAAATTACACGTCAAGGTTATAAAAAAAAATGTAAGGGACAGTGCAGGGAAATAACATATTTAGAAGTAAGTCTTTTTAATTAATACAGAAATATGCAAATACACTGCTAATGAAATAGTCCTGATCAGAAACTAGACAGCAACAGCATTTGCTTATTTAGTAGTCCGTGACAGGACTGCTATGTCAACGTTTAGCCTACCATTTGATTATTGGATTGGATCAAGAAACTAGAAGCCCCGAAACCGTAAACAGTATCACTGTTTCACCAAAGTGAAACATCAAAAAGTCACGTTTCTTTCCCAAGCACTTTTCTGTCCCCGTGTTTTGGTAACCAAGGTCATCAGGGAGAAACTGCTCTGAATGCATTTTAAAGAAGAGTTCCAAAATATTTTACTGAAATATCTGCTAGTAACAACAAACCATAAGGTATTTCAACCAAATGTAAAGGGCACTATTTTAATGGAATTTATAACACATTATGACCAATTGTGAAAGCAAGTATATTTTCTATGATGTTTAAATTAACCAAATTACCGACCAAAGAAGGCAAATATTATAGACAAATTGTTTTACTTACTGTATGGGAAGCTGATGCGTGGCATGACATCATCATCACTGGCAGTGACTACTTGGAGACATCCAACCAAAAGCAGCGCAGTGACCAGGGGACAGTGCTTAGTCCTGGAGAATGTCCACATGGTTACTTTTTGAGTCTCTGGATTACTTGGAATTCATTAAGCTCCTCTTGACTGCAAGGCTTATTTTCTTGCTCTCGTCTTCCTATTGGGATGACTGCTTCTTGTACTCCCAATAGCCTTAAGCAGGAAGGTTTTTGTTTAAGGCAGAAGTTGTTTTCAGCCACTTGTATAAAGATGGATAGTCTGTAAGTCCCAGTCAGTGTCCATTTAAAAACATTGGATAGCCTGAGAGAAAAGTGTAGAGAAGAAGAGTCTTAACAAAAGATTTGAAAGGATCTTGTGTACAGCAGCACGTTTTCAGAAAAAAACAACATGTTTTTCCTGTTTATTCATTCAATAATAATAGAATCAAAGTCGACAAGAGTACATACAGCAAATACAAATAAATACTTATTTTTTAAACTGTGACAGGATTGGCAAATCCAATTTGCGTTAAATTGTACCAGTTACCATTTTTTATGGTAAAGCTATTTTGATGTCATATCCCTGTGTTAAACAAGTCTGTCACAGAGACTGAAAAAATTACGTGGATCTGAGCTCACATTTGTGGAACATGGACATGAATATGAAAGTGCAGCCTCTTCAAGACAACTGTAATTTATCTCAAATACACTCACTGAAAACAGCTGCTTAAGTTTTATTGGGTTTCGTGTGTTTTTCCATACGATTAAAGAGTAGGTCTATTTAGCTTGATGATATGCTGAATGAAGGACCTTTGGATACAGACGGAAGATCCTTCAAGACCTCAAAAGCAAAATCTCCATCTGTTTGAACTCAACTGTATTACTCTTCAAAAACCATATAACAGCTATAACTATAACAGTTTTATTGCCAGCAGCAGGTAAACACTATGTTACATAAAACACTATATTTTTTTCTTTTATAGATTTGATACAGCAAAAAAGCATTTATCAAGCATAAGACATGACCTAGGTATGCTTAAATGCCCCCATCCTAAATCTTGAACTCCACCTAAACCCTCCCTAAACTTTCAAACAGTTAACAGAGGTTGCAGAATACTCAGGGCCAAGCGCAACTAGCTATCACTATAAGCACTTTATAATATTTGTTTTGAAAATGCTATATGAATATAAGCTGTATTACTTATTATTATTATTATCCCGCAAGATATGGTCCCCTTACAAAAGGCTGCAAATGTAACATGCTAATGCTAACATAAAAGTCAAAATAGTGCCATCCCACTATCCATTGTCCCTCAAATAATGCACTATAGTTTGGCTATTGGTGTTGGCTGGTTAACTCACTGCTTGAAGAACACAGTGCGTGTAGAGGCTGTCTTACTGGGGACAGTCTGTCACGTTGTGCAGGGGTCAGCTTGGTTCACATCATCTGTCAAACCCAACACCATCACTTTGCCGTTTCCCATGGTAATAAGAGCATTAGGCCTACCAAATGTCCCCTTCTATTCTCCAGCCTGAGGCACCTCTCCAGTCCTAACCACACCAATTAGTAACAATCTTTTTTTCTTTAATCCCTCTGCCAATCTCTCTGGCATGTCTATCCTCTTGAACAATGAGCTTCTTCCTTGATTTATCTCTACTTAATATCAACAAGTTGTGATTGACACTGAACCATTGGAACAAAGCTAAACCCTGGATGTATTACCATCACTTCCCCTTCTCTATTGGATACGTCACTGGTCCCTCTTGCCACCCTGCTGGAACTGAACCCGCCTTTCACGACAGCCCAATGTGCGTCATACTCTCGAGGGCTTCCAGTTCCCAGGACTCAGCACCATGTAACTTAGCATTCTTTACAACTCACCACCACCAAAGAGTCTGCGTATTTTTATGAAATGGGCAGCGTAAAGCAATTGACTATTGAACAACTGTTTTAAAATCATTGAATGTTACATTTTGAGAATTATTTAATTAACATACAATTATGATAGCATGTACTGACTAAAATAACATGACACTTTAATCATTCTTTTTCAATATCACCAATTCCGATTTGACTGCACATGCAAGTGTGAAATAGGATAGGAAAGATCAAAATCTCTTCAATGAGGCCCAGAATTCCTGGCAAAGCCCCTCATTGTGCAACATTACACTATGAAGCCAACAGAACTTGGAAAGCTCAATAATAGAGGAGAAGCATTTCAATATGACAAGGCCCTGCAGGATTTTACAAAAAGGTCTCTGGGGATCTCAAACATCAGGTGGGCTCATAATTCACTATATGTTTAAATGACAGACCTGTAGCACCTGCCGAGGACAAAAACACTTCTGATTCACAGTCATTATCAAAGGCTAGCTGCATGGCTTTCATGAGTCTGCAGTGCAGACAGACTACCAATTAATACCCAATGAAAAAGTATGCACAGACTGAGGCATGACAAAGTCCCACAGACTCTCACAACAAAGAACATCAATTTAGTGGGTTAACAACAATTATGCAATTATGAATTAAAAAATATAAGGAGGAGCTTTCAGTTTACCTTTTAAAACTCAAGACCAGGCAACAAGGTTTTTAGTAACAACATCCATGTAGCCTAAATAATACTGTCCATGTAGGCAGAATTGCTACGTTATTTGAGGAGCTCTGACTTGGTATCCTCCCGTTTTCTGAAGACTGGTGGTCGTCGCTTTTGAAGGTGGGTATGGTGCCATATTGCCTGAGGTTACAGCCTAATTAAGCATTTTACCTCCCCCAGGTACAATTTCAACAACCGCATCAATTAAAATAGACTCTGCGAGGTAGACACAGTGGAGGCCAGACTTCACTATATGAAGGTCGTAATAAGTTCACAAGTGGGCGAATGGACTGAACCCGACATCGCCTAGATTATTAGACAAGCCTATGTAGATAAACAGACTGTGTCTATCTTCATCATCCTCTCTTTAATTTGTTTAAAATGAATGTGTCTATCAGTCATCTCTGACTCATTAGATGCACTTACATAGATTATCAGCTGTTGGCAAGAACTCCTGTCTGAGCAAAACTAACAGAGGCTACATGTGGAGGCAGAATGGGACACTCTTCTATCCATTTGTGTTATCATAGGTCAAGTGAGTTAAAAGCTATTGCATTTGCCTTTAGTGCCCGAGTGCCTTTAGCAAAATAGCGAAGGAATCACAAATTCCAATAGCCTTCTACAAATAACTGGACAATAAAAATTGATTTAATTGATGTCATTCGGTTGCATGGCACAAGTTATTTCTCATGCTATGTCTCAGACATCCTTGAAGGAAACAGGTCCACTGATATTCCAAGGGGAATTCTAAAGGCTGGTGGCACTGCAGCATCTTCTTGGCTATGTCGCCATAACTCTCGCTGCATTCTCTGCAGTCTCTCCACTTATTCCAAAATGGAATAGGGGATAAAAGAGTAGGCATCACCTCCCTTGTGTACGAGACAGAAGCCTACTGAATCATTAAAGACTAGGTTAAAAAAATACACTGTGAATTCCCCTGCAGCATCTGCAACAGGACATGTTTCCTAAGTCTCATAAATGTATCGCAGGGACAGTGAGATTGTGCAACGTCAAAGCATGTATCAGCAGAAAAAGCTAGCTACCCGGAGATAATATAAATATAAATTATTAGATGATGATCAGGGCCTTGAGATTTAGACAGCAACAGCATTGCTGTTAAATTAAACTAAGTTAAAACTGTCTATACCAAATGTTGTTGGATATTACTTCTCGTCCTAGGTTTCAAGAACTAGACAAAGAATTACTAGCGTTTGTCTATTAGATTTACAGGAAAAAAAAACATGTCCCAGAAGTAAGATAATATTTTTCCTATTGGGGTCGGTATAGCCTTCATCAATAGGTAGGAATACTAATGGATATATGGAATAACATTAAAATATTATGCAACTGAATGTTTGTGATTTATGTTTTGCCAGTCGTTCTAATAGAAAAGTAACACCGACATCATATCAAGACAAGGATATGCAAGATATGCGAGATACCCTTTTCCTATCATTTAAAGTCATAGCCCCACAGACACTTTACATTAGTATTTCAGAACGTTTGCCAAAATCGAAATCCCAGCAGAGCCTGGCATCTAGAAGAAAAAAAATTGATATTCTCTGGCTTTACACTTAATTCACCAAGCCCATGGTGTCAGATTAAACTAAATATGAACTCAAATTTAAAATACATGTTTGTGCTTTTAGGCAACAATAAGTTAATCACACTGTATCAAGCCTGCTTTCTAGAAGCCCTTACGCTAAAAGGGCACAAACTGGTTTCAGTCGAGTGCAATCACGTCCCCCCCACACATCTTGGCATTGTCTGGGGAACAGCAAAGAACATCGGCTGCTCCGGGGACCCAAGTTCACCAAGTTTCCATCAGTGTGAGCAAGCCCACTCCCTCTATGCTTAGGTTAACCTTTAGGGGTTATGAGTAGTTTACTGTCACTCCTCCCCCTTTCTACTTCTCCTCAAGTCTTACCCCAGCTTCTTCATATGCTAACCATTCCTATTAACTTAAGTGGGTGGAGTCTAATCGTGTACTTTTCCTCTCCGTATGTGAGTTTGTGTGTATGTGTGAGTGTGAGAAAGAGAGAGAGAACCTCTAGCTGATGCCCTATTTCAAGTTTGTATCACACAGAAAAGGTTGTAACATGCCCTTTGCAAGAATGACAGGGGATAAATCAAGACATGTACAATTCCCAATCAATGCATATCTCCACAATGAGAGCATTTTAAAACAGTATTTATGAGCGGTTGGTGTGGTGTGTGTGCTAGATGGTTGGGAACGTTCATGGAACTCCAGGTGATTTAAATCCTTAAATAGTCACGATGAAATCATAGGGATCACTACTCATAAGTAAAAAAAAAAATAATAATAACTTAGGTTTTCATGATATGTGCTCTAAACTATTCAAACATCCCCATTAGCTCCCCCTTTAAACTAGTGTAAGGCTATTTTGTCGGAAGTTATTGAACAAAGCATCAGGCCTATCGTCGGAGACTCCAAATTAACTAAATACAATGTATGTGCTTAAATAATACTCGAAATATTCCTGAATACGACACAAAATCATACATGCCTGTGCATTGCAAACAACAATCTGCAAGTGTTTATAAACTGCCAAGTTTTCTAGTTCAACAGTGGCCCACCCTCTCTGTCAACACCATTGAACTGGCAAACACGCACCTCAGTAAAGAGCGTGGAATTGATTCCTCACACCATTCGAGTGAGTAGCCCTGGTTGCCTAGTATTTACAAAGTACAACACTAATCAAACTCTAAATGATATGTTGCCAATTGTATTCTCAATATACAGCGTTTGTCTTGTATAACTGCTGAGAGAATTGTTTTTACTTACTCTGAATCAGATGAATCGGTATTTCACCGCAAAAGAAGATAAAAAAACAAAGAGACTACCTGTAAAGTAGGTTCGCGCGGAAAAGGTACTGCATCCAAACACTGTGTATTTAACTGACAGTGCTGCCCCAAATGCAACGTTGTTTATGAACAAATAACGGCTCCAAATTCGTGGCAAAACTTATTTTCATCAGATTGAAATGCATCACATGGCAGCACATAGGTCCGATACTACTACACACAAGACAACTGACTGATTTCAAAGCACCAAACTTCAAGCTCCTCCTCCATAACAGAGAGCACGCTACATTTAGGCTTCCTAAAACAGCGTATTTCACGCTGAATCTTTCCGATTTACTATTTAAAAATGCCATATGTTACAGACTCGAAAGAGTTTGGGCATCTTTTTGAGAGAGTGTCTTGTTTTACTTCACGTGGTGGACTCAATTCATGGGTTCACTTAACCCTCTGCACCTATCCCCTCCATGTTATTAATCCAAAAACAGTCAAACAATGGGGTACAATCGAAGGGTCCATCCCAAAGAATATTACAAGGGATTATGCACAAAGGCTCAATGGACCTATGGACTTGGCCATTCATGTTATTTCTTTGTACCTTTGAAAAGAGAAAAGTAATGGACAACTGGTCAAGTTTTTTGTTTTTCTAGCAAGTTTGAAACCAAAAATATAGACTGTCCCAAATCTAGTGTAAGTCCTTAACAAAGAACTAGCTTTGCTTTAACACAATTGTAAGAAATACAATTCAGAAAATTAAGTATTGTCATAAAATGTTTTCATGGAAATGGAGCTTGCCCAACACAACAAAATGTCATGCCTGGAGGGGGCAAAGATGATGGCAATAAAACAAAAGACCCAATCAAATATGTGTGTATTTATCTACCAAGGCCCCAGTAATCCCTTACATTGAGTCATGGACTCTAATCATCCAACATCCAACTGCAAAAGTCAGGCCTACAACTGCAAGGGGGTGAATGAGCTAGATGTACTGGCTACAGCATTAGATATTATTTTTATATTAAAATAGCATTGTTCCAGTTAGGACAGTTGGTACTCTACTCTACTACACAAACAAATGTGATGTTTGACTTGATGTTTGAAAAAAAAATACTAATAATCTCTAGACAATGTATAATGATACATAACGACTGCAAATGTGTAGATGCTTGCACAGTTAATGGAGTCTGTTCTAAGACACAATCACACCAGCAGGGGAACATAGGGCAGCTAAAGATGTAAGGTTTTTTGTAATGCAAGCACCACTTCTCTGTGATCTGTACCTAAAATAAACATATTTTTTAAAGACTGTCTCTCTCTCAGTAGGCATATTTGCATCTTTCTGGTCCATTATTATACTGTTTACAATTGGAGCTGTTTTGGCAAATTATCCAACAGTTAGGGCAGTTACTAGATTCCAAAGCCTGGGGAGTTTAAAAAGAGAAAGCTCTGTGTGACAATCGATTTCAAAAAGTTTGCTGAAATTTAAGAGACAACATTTAAATTGTGTGTTGCTTTATGTATTGACTTTTTTCATGCAGGGAGAGCTCCCAGTGAAGTGTGGTCTCTTTTACAAAGAAGCCTTGTAAACTACAATAGTGCAATAACTATGTACAACAATCTTAAACACCTACAACAGAAATAAATACGTTCAGCAAACAAATGATAAAAATACATAGATTTAGATTCACACACTGCAAAGCACTGCATCAGGCACTGCATCAGATGAGGTCACGCATGGTACACATTGACAAGGCCTCTATTTAACATGCAGTAGGAAGCACCGATTAGATAAAAGACTGCCTTCCCCATTGCATATGACAGTTTGTGTCCAGATCAAAGACACTACTTCTGCACAGTCCGACTCCTTCCTATCCTTTTACATACAGCAGCAGATTGACATAAATCTCTGGTGACAATAACATTAATGAAACAGACAATACAGATGTCAACCACTGAATTCACTCTCACTCTGCTGCCACATTCCACCATACTTCATGTTTAGACAGCAGAAATCTCGGCCTGTCAGAATATTGAAAAGGGATGGAAAAGAGGCTGTTTGAGTGCACAGATGTTGGTGTATGACATTTGATTACATCAATGTTTCCTCAGAAATATTCCGATTGTTCATGACAGAAATTCTACTGACGTTTAATAAAGTAGGCTTGAGAATGGATAATACATACAGATCCAATTGTCTCTATTCTGTTCTCTTATTTGTATCCAACTCCAATCCTTTAGATATTCTAGTGAAAAACCATACGTGAAGGTCACACCCCCCTGCTTCAAATAAGTGGGTTGACATATCATATTTTTTTCAAAATCTATAACCTAACAATCCCTTATAACTTTATAAGAATTCACAACTTTACAGATATCAGCCCAGTTCAATATAAGACACTGTTTCTGAATATGAGGGTAAGGATGTAGAACACAAAGGCATGCATTCAGTGCATACTTTTCACTTAGACAAAAAAGTAGTGCACACAGAATTATACTGCAATTCAAAATGTCCAAGTGTCGTGCAAGAGATGAGAATGTCTATTTCTCAAGACAATCAACATGTCCCAGTGCCCTGCTGAGGATATCTGTGTGGTACAATCTCGTCTCATTACAGGGTGGCAGGAGACAGAGTTTGACATCAACTGTAAATTAAATCAAACGTTGTCCAATAAACCATGTGACTATCTTAAAGTGACCTTGCTTTAACCCTCTGGACCCATCTGGTTTAACATAGCCAATAGAAACAGACCCTGAATCAGATTTCCTTGTTGCATTTTGGCTGCGCCTGCTTGGTTGGGTCTGGATGGCTGGATTTTATTCTTATTACAGCCCAGATCATCTAAAATAAATATAGTCAACTATTTATAGAGGATTGCTCAGTATTGATACAATGTGTATAAAGAGAGAGAATTTGAATTAGAATGCAGCCAGCAGCAGAGTAGAACATGAATCTAGACTTTTTAATCAGGTTTTCTTGTTCTTTATGTGGTAATGGCTAAGGTAAGCAAACATTAGTGGAAACAAAACAAATAATGATAATTTGTTGTTCAATAGAAAAACAGTTGGATGTACATTTAGCAAAACTTAAAATAGATTAAATTATATAGGCGTAAGTATGATATATGTCAAATGTAATTGTACATAGATTTCCAAGTCATAGGTTTAACGCATGAACTGTATAACATAAAATACAACTCAACACATGAAGAATAAGTTCCTACTTTGCCCACGTGGAGCAGACAGGTCATATGGAATATTTACATTTCAACATGCAGGCTATAAAAAAGGTTGGTTGGAAGTTCCTTGCATTACAGACCACATTTAGTCAGCCTGTGACAGAAAATGCACCAGTGACTCCATCCTTCAAATCCATTGCTACAAATGTGTCATCTAGCACAAGCCCTGAAAATAATCGGAGTTTTTTTTGTTAGATTTAATATCCTTGAGCCTAGAAATAATAGACACCGGTGGAAAAACCCTCCAAGCATCCAAAACAGGCTAAGAGGCATGCACATGGGGGCACACCATATGCTCACACCCTATTTTATCACTTAGAATAAAAGAAGACTATAGCCATATAAACAGACAGTAATGGTTTTATGTCCTCAAAATGTCTTATTCATATATCAAACTAAGTAATAAAAATAAATAATCGAAACATTAAATATTACATTTGGATTGGATAATAGAGAGATACTTGAGAATTCAGCAATGCCGTCATTTGATTTTCATGGGATGTAAAGCATAATATTTACATTACCAGTGAATGGTTGAAAAATGAACGTTTCGGATCAGATGTGTAGCAAACGTTTATGCAAGCAACCAATCCTCCTTATCTAACACTGTGGGCAAGTGCAGAAAGCTTGACACACACATACACACCTCACCATGGTAACCAACACCTTACTACAAGCAAGGAGAAGACCCCCTCTAAGCGCAAGCTATTGCCATAGTACCCAGTGCCTAGGTGATAGGAATCTAGACCTTAACAGGCAGTAAGACTACTCTATTATATTCTTACCATTCATAGAGCTGTCCACCAGGATTCAGTATTAATGCCTCTCTGTGTGGGTCCTATGTGTGTCTCAGTAGAAAGCATCCTTTTGTCTTGTTGTGAGCAACAACGGCTGTTATCAGAATAGAGACTTACCATGCTCAGCACCACGGAGATGGCAGGTGAAGTGAGCAGAGGAAGCAGTGGTGGAGGAATCCCCTGACACTATGTGTGTAAGTCTGCATGAGAGAGATAGATGAACCGTGTGTGTGCATGTGTGTCTGTGAGCGTGTGCTAATCCCTAGCTGGTCCAGTAGATGCAGACGGTTACTACGAATAGAGGAAAACAGAAAGGAAAAAAGAGTGTGTCAGGGAGGGAGGGAGATACAGCAGAGAGGAGGGGTAGGGTCTCTGAAGCAGGAGCCTATAGCATTACATCATGAACTGCTCCTGTGAAATGGTAGGTTTGCAGGGGGTAGGTTTGGTTGGGGGAGGGGTGAGTGTTTGACCAGTGTGATTTCTCTTACCTCTGCAGACAACAGGATGGGAAGAGTTTGTCTCTTTACTGGCTTAAGTGTCACCATAGTTAATGCACCTGGGATTGTTTGTGAAAACCCAAAGCCGGAATGTTTTTTTTTTTAAACCACTATGAGGGCAAAGCTATCTCTGTGACCAGAGATTATCATGATAAAATCAACCGGGTTGTGGTCCATCTGACAGATAATGCTCCTGTAAGATCACAGTCCTATAAAGTATAGTATTCCATCTTAAGAAGACTGCGGAGTATTCCAGTTTTACCTAGGTAGCCACACATGGATAAATATCCTCTGCAAAAAGGACCACTCACCGGCCCTCGCTGCAAACAAATCATTTTAATGTCAGTTTGAGAAAGCACCTGCTGATGTCGTGGCTGCAACACAATGACATTCCAGGTGAGTGGTTCTAAACCGATTCTACAGGCTTTGATAGACCAGCTCTCCAAAGGCTAGAAAAAGCATTAGGTATATTGAGAGAGAAATGGAGAGAGCCAATCGGACATTGTGACAACGTCGGTCATTGTCACACCCAACTATCCTGTGTTTGTAATAATCTAGAGACCGAAGAACAACTTTCTTTGGTAGTCGCATCTATGCTAAAACGTGAAAGTAATGATGAGGAGAAGAAAAAAATCTAATATACAGGCATGGCTCCCTCCCTCTGTCATGTCTCGCAATTACTTTCCCTTTGGGCCCAACAGAACCAGTCATCATCTGACTGGTATACCTCTTGTGTTCCTGAGGTCTCAGCCAGAGTCAGCTTCTACTTAATTACTGTTAGGTTCGAAATGACAAATTAACCTGTTGCCAAGAGCCACTATGCTGCCCAAAAAAACGGCAGGATTTGTTTGGAAGGAAACACGCCCCAACCTGTCACAGTGCCTACAATTGCTGTGTCCTAAATAGAAGTATGACACAGATTAGTATTGTTGGCGAATTCTTCACAGAGAAACAGGGTGTTCAGAATAATATAATTGAAGAACTCCTCCCCCTGTTACCGGGTTTAATGCCAGGTTTGTTTGTATTTTCCTGCCAATATTAATAAGATTACCTAATTATGCCATTCTTACTGTTCACTTTACCCTCTTTCCTTTAGCAAATTGACAGCAATGTTCTCAATGATTGGAAAATCCTCAAGGTTGGACTCCACTTAACTCTTTGTCCTTTCTCCTCCACATGAAGTAGCTAACTTGGCATCATCCGTCTGCGCTCACTGTAGTGGGCTATCGGGGCACATTGTCACTGCCAAATATATTATTACCACACGGCCACATTTCTGTTACCATAACTACTGAGCCACATATGCATCATCCATGTGAGTCACATACTATAACTCTATCATAGGATACATATTCTGTAAAATGACCACCACCCTAGTTTGCATGACAGATCAAGTATTGCTTGGATTGGATGGTAGAGGCCAGTTTTACAGAACGGTTTCCATTATACCTTGGCTTTGATGTGTTGATTTTACAGATGGAAGTCGGCAACTGTAAACAGATGTTCCTACATAGTCTGGCCAAGTGCTGCGTAAGGCTGGATTGCTTGCTTTGTGTAAGCTTAAGTTTGCCCTAATCTTGCGCCGTTTGTAAAAACAAAATCAGGCCGTGATAGGAAGGGGTCCTATCTTGAATCAACACAGTGACGAGTTTCCCAGGCTCTGGGAACCAAAGGCAATTAACCCTCATGACTAAAGTCAGGATACCCAAATATTTTGGAAATAGATTCTAAAATGGCTGTCCAACCAATATGTTAACATAAAAGCACATCAAGTTACATGTCAGACTACAGTCGATATTTGGCTGTAAGAAAGAACATTGGTATTGTGACAAATTTTTAATGCTGTAATGTCAATAGTTAGCAACATTTCATGTTGGACTCTGGTTTAGAGGAAATCTTGCAGCACCAAATAACACTGACCTTCGGTTGGGTACATGAAAGACCTTTCTGTCAAACAGTGAAAAATGGTCAGGCTAGTTTTCTTTCTTTTCTACATCACCAACAGTGCCCACTACCACGTACTAATTTTCCCTCTAAAATATATTCTCGAGCAGCTTAAAGCACAAAGGTGTGGTCTGGCAGCTCAAATTACCCTGTGAGCCCAGAACCCCTTTCTCTCACCATGGTGTACTATTCCCTGTTGCCTTGGTAACTCCATTGCCAGACTCCTCTCTCTGTACACTGGCTTTTCTATTCCTTCCAAGCTGCTGGAGGGGACTCACTGGGGCGGCATAGAAAAGGTACATGTTGGTATTTTTTGTTCTCTAGCGAGACACCTGCCCAGCCACAACAAGAGAATGGAGCAGACTCAAGTGAGCCATGGAGACGATTTGGAAACCCCACTGGAAATGTTGCAGCTTTGTTTCAACAAAATTGGTTTTCATTACGAGGGACTGTAAGGTCAGATACTATATCTCATAAAACTAAAATGGGATGTCTGAGGGGAAGATATTAGTGTGTGAACAGTTTCATTGTTTCAAAGCACCTAGGATTTTTGAAACAATGAGTTTAATGCAGTATATGAAGCATTCTATTTCCTATGGTACTGAATCAATGTTTTGCTCTATGTTCAAAGGATTGATTGAGCCCAAAACAACTTGTATGACTGAATGAGAATATACAGTTCAAAAAAGTGATTGGCTAGCATTGTACGAAATCAATCAAGTAGCGCAACATCAAGTCTATTTTCAGGTTCAGTTTAATTAAGAAAATGCCAGACTAATTATTCTGTTAAGTTGAGCCATGAATACAATTGTCTCTGAAAAAATTGATTGTGCATTCTTGGATATAAAAGGTTTCTGGTTCCCAAACTTTATAACTCTATACTGATGACTAATGCAATATGCCATCAGATCACTGTCCTACCCACCTGTCTTGGCACGGAAGCCTATCCGTGTGGAAAACACAGATGTAGTGGTTTTGTCAGAATTTTGTTTGCTGATTGATTTTGTCAACATTTACTGTGTTGATTTCAAAGGAAAACTTATTTGGTGTTTTGTTTTTTTCCTGAATTTACTTTAATGGCGTGTCAAGGGAATGGCCATCACTGTCTCACTGACTCAAATGTACTCAATTGAACTGCCTACGTTTAGCTAGTTTTAACTTTTCTTGTTGCTGTGTATTGTCTACAATCAGTCAGTTTCTCTAAAGCAGAACAAATTGCTCTGTTTTTGCAACGGATCCTCAGGTCAAAGCCCTCGAAGTCAAGCAATCAAGAGAGGAAGACATACCGCACAGAAGCATCGTTAATGATAAAGCAGTATCTTTTCTGAAGTACAGAGACAAAAACATTTGACTTTAATCATCCCCTTCAGCAGTACCCTCTTTTCTTATTCAGCATCTGGACATGTCATTTAAAATAAAGAAAATGCTCTGAATATTCTTAGTAAAATCCATGTCAACTTTATGTGAAAATTCAGAAGCAGCCTCTGATCCTGCCATATTTTATAGCTGATTTCCCAAAAGCCTACAGAACCCCCCCCCAACTCATATATCACTGCATATCAAGACAGATTATTAGGTAAATTGTATTTACTCAGTTGTCTCTTCAACCAATGTGAGGAAAGTAAGTCAGTCAATCAGTCGATAAGCCATGGTCATAATATTTGATTGAGGGAATAATGCACCTCTTAAATTACAGTAATATAATATGAATTTAAAGGATATACTTCTAAATGGATAATGGCACAACATATTGTAATGTTTGGGATAACAATCCTTTTTTTAACATTAAGTAAAGGTTTGTCGAAATGTATTCATGTCAAGTGGAACTGCAATTTGAGTTGGTTAACATTGTTACATTTGGAAAAATGTTAAACTTGTTATTGCAAGCATACACATCCAAAGATTGAGAAGCCATGTGAACTAGTTGCAACAGCCCATTTGCAAAAACACACGGAAAGGCCAATAGGTTGATTTGCTTACTGTACCAAATGTGAAATCAAACAGTCCTTGACGCAGTTGCCCTTGGTGCAGTTCAATGGGATTCATTAAAAGGCTTTCCGGGGCTGATTCACATGTTTTTTTTGTTCACACAGAACAGGGACCATATTCACTGAAAGAAATTTAACTTTTTCAATGTGTGATGGTAGATCATTTGTGCTGTATGTACATTTGTTCCCTCTGATGTCAGCCATCGGAGGACTTTTAAGTGTATGAGATCAACTTCCTCCTGGTTAAGCATTAATAGAACTACAGACTATATTGAGGATGAGCTCCTCTAGAGTTCCCTCTCAAGGCTGCATGCACAGGAAGGTCATGTTGCCCGTGCATAGCATGACTTATATGGCAAACCGTGGGAGAGAGAAGGAACAAACTGTAAAAAGTCTAACTTGTCAGCTGGGATGAGAACAGAGTAGTTCACATTAACTTCTGAAGTGAAGAGGGATCATGTTAAGGAGAACTGTGTTCCTTCTTATTGTGATGCATCACTGTACAATCAGTGACCTAACATGCCATTCCAAGATGCTATGTTAAAAATCACAAAGCAATTCTAAGAAAAAATGAAAAGTGAATCTACAAATAATTTTACTAAAAATAGGGCTGTTGGATGCAAACAAGAAAAGCAACGAAAATAAATTAGAAAAAGAATAGAACATTTTTCACAAATATTTCAATATTTGAAGAGATGCTATAAATATGCTCTCATATGGTCTCTACCTTACCTATCTCAAATAATGGAGCTCTTTATACAGGCATGTAATACTTATGAAATCTTTCATTTCTACCTGGATTAAAGAAAACCAGGAACTATACGTATTACCAAACACTGTGATGAGACTACTGCAAAATTTGAAAACTCAATAAGCATAAATCCAAGACCAAACAAGCAGAGAAATACACTTTAGCTTAGTCTGCTGGGCATGACCCTATCAGCATCTTTGCATTTGTACACGTTATATTAAAGTTCAATTTGTGAAACATTACAATTTAGCCTTTTGCATCTAATTCTCCCACTCTATTTGTAAACTGACAAACACACTGGAATATGTACAAATAATAATAATTCTGTTAAGTTGAGCCATGAATACAATTGTCTCTGAAAAAATTGATTGTGCATTCTTGGATATAAAAGGTTTCTGGTTCCCAAACTTTATAACTCTATACTGATGACTAATGCAATATGCCATCAGATCACTGTCCTACCCACCTGTCTTGGCACGGAAGCCTATCCGTGTGGAAAACACAAATGTAGTGGTTTTGTCAGAATTTTCAAACTGAAATGACAAACCTTTCAGATAAAAGATAACTTTTCATGGACATCTGGTAATGGTGTGCAATGGGTGGAGTAACTAAATTAAAGCAAAGTATTGATTCTTACACAAAGACATTCTGTACAAGTACAGAAGGAAGTGGCTAAGCATCTGGACTGGACTCTCACACCCCTATCCCCACCCAGTCCACAAAGAAGAAACACATAGACTATCCTTTGGGAAGAGAATGATGCGAACAATTCCTCTACCAGCAGGGAAGAGGAATAAATCAACCTTCATACACTCGAAAACCACATAGCCTCGGAGGAACTCAGACAAGCCTGTAGTCAATATCCAACGATGTGCTTTCATGCAATTGGACTGGCACTGCATCAACTGAACAGCTGTCATGCAGGTGAAAGGCCAGTCAACTCGTCAACTCTTAGAGAGAGAGGACACATCAGTCATTGATAGCCTAACACATTGGAGAAATGGAAGGAGTGTTATCACACATAAACACTCTGGGTTAATAGTCTGCAAGAGACAATTCTTCAGGACTTGGTTTGGATATATACTCTCAATTTGATTGGACTTCAAGATGTGAGAATGATATAATGTAATGTATGAACACGGATAGAAGTAGATCTGTTTGTCATGTGTGGAGTTTTAGCACAAACAAGCATTTACCAGAGGCCCTTGTTATGTATCAAATTTCAGCACAATTCCTCTGATTTCAGAATCCACAAACTAAATCTTCAAGTACTGCTATCCAAACCTCTCAATACTTAAATGTTTTTACAAATAACTATGCAAGCACATTTTGACATTTCACTCTTTTTTACAGACACATTTACGTAGTGAAAAATGTTTCATCAGGAATGTGTAATATAGACAAAAACATGTTCTGTACTGAACTTAATTACAAGCAGAATCACAAACATATGGGTATGATTTCAGTTTGTCTTAGACTAGTTCAGAGATACAAGTCTGTCTAGACACTTGCAGTGAATTGTGGTGCATGACAGACATGTCCTTGTCAGGGGACCACAAGTGACTGTACGATCAAAGATTACCTTGGCCGGGAAACCGAATCGTTCTCTGAATCAATTCTTTAAAGTGATATTCAGTATCCAAGAAACACACAACTTCCATACAATCTCACACCAAACATCATCCACTTGTATATTTTACCTACGGCATGAGGTTGCTTTGGGATTAATGCTTGCTATTTCAGACTTATTCACACTCACTGGTTGGGTATAACTGAATGTATTGGGGTTAAAATTATCTTTTAACTTTCGATATGAGTTATATAACATGGTATACCCTTTTCAGTTTCAGTTGGTTGACACCTAGACGAAAGTAGGAATGCAGACATGATGGCATGTGGAGATTCTTCAAATGTATTAGTTTGCACTGGATAAGGTAATTATCATGTTTATTAAGAAGTGCAACCTCTTTTACCAAATGAAAATATCCCAGTTTCGATCTACGTTGACAAATGTGGACTAAAATTATATTCTTTGACACATTGTATAAATAAGATGGATTGTAAGTAATTCAAATACAGTAAATTCATTATTACAATTACACTAATGAAAATAAATATGATCTGTATTTTCCATCAACAACACCATTTCAAGTAAGATGATGAAACCTGCAGAATGTCTGTTCCATCAGTAACCCCAGCTCCCATGGGCATGAAGTAAACCATTCGAAGCTCCTATTCCCTGTTTTCTGGCTATGGTGCGTTGAACTTTTCCCTCTTTGGAAAACTGCAGTGCCTGCTGCAACAGATTTACACAATTTCTTCCACTGAAGTATTTCAACAAAACAAGTAGACTTAGTTGTTGAGCCATGGTAAAACTACCTCTTTGAAGAACATAATACAAATAAAATGTAGCATTTTGACTACAGACTCTTCATTGGGGCTAAACATCAACACATATGATACCACTTTTAGACATCATATCTGGTTTACCAGTATATTGTGCTAAAGATCCATCAATCTTATAGAGTGTAGACTATGAGGTTCATACACCTGTTGTATTATTACTTTATATCAACAGAGTAAGTTTTCAATAAGATGGACATTCCCCAGACAAGATAGACTTAGCCTTTATCAAAAAAAGATTGTGCTTTTACTTGGCTCACCTAAGGCTGTAAACAATGTATTCATAGAGCAAGGGAGAAACCCCTAACAGGTGTACACTTTATATCCTCCCATGTAGCAAAGCACTAGTTTTCCATCAAAGCTTTGCACCAGTGTGGGATAGCTACCCACAGCCAATGCAAGTACCAATTCCCTCTCTCAATTCCTTGTTGAACAAGATTGTCTGTGCAGATGTAAGCTGCCCACGTATTCCAGAAAGCACCCGGACTTCTGTTATGATAGGAGGCGTAAGAGTTTTATTCCCAGTGTGTTGGTCTTATTTAGTAACATATGAAGACATCAAAGCAACTTTGGTTGTCGTCTTTCCATCAATATCCTTCAGGGATATCATAAGAGGACTCAGCCTATAGAATTCATAAAAACTGGAAAGGATTTCTATTGTTGTTTCCTGATCCCAAATCTGTAATTCTGCAAGTGCTATGCTTCAAACTGGTTTCAGAGGTGTTACCAATATTGCAAAACAGAATACTTTAAAAAGTGCATGAACAATGAAATGTTCAGTTCCTTTTACATTGCATGATTAAAATCACCACTTTAAAGTAAACATACAGGCTAATGTCATTGTGTAATGCCTTATAATGAGGATTTCCTTCATGGAGCTGGTGCCCTTGAGTAAGAAAAACACATTAGCCATATCCAGTCTCTTGCACCGCTATCAGAAAGTGGAGCCGAATAACACTCACAGTTGGGTGAGTTAATGGATGCTAAAAACAATGTAATTTTGCTCAAAATGCTCAGAAGACCCAGTTGAAGCAGTGTCATATTATTTTGAGAAGTTATCTCAGTAGCATGCCTACTATATCAGTACAGTAAGGTATTTCCCTGTTGCTGTAGCAATTGCTTTCAGGCTCTTTTTAGAGTTGTTTTGAATGTGACTAGTCAATTAAACATCTATTCAGTCTGGTGAGAAAAGCTCTTGCTGCCTTCTCAAAAACGGCCCCCTCCTAAGTTCATCTCACACACTGGGTTAATATGGAATTATATTTCCTGGACACCCATATGAAGAATCCAGCGGGCCCTGTGTTTTACTATTATTTTAATCACTGGCCTCCAAGTGGAGTTGAGAAACACAAGAACGCGATATTATGTATGGCAATTTGGGAAGCATCGTTTACATATCTTGTTTGTCACTGCAGAATTTGAGAAACAGTCTTAGGAGTGGGTTTCAACTTTTCTCTTTGTGCATGCATCGGATAATATTGTATAGAGCCCACAAAAACAACCTACTATTTCTGGTGTGTCTACATTATTGATAAGTCAAAAGAGATAATACACATTGTGTATTCAGTAATTATTATTTTACGTTGTACATTATGGTATTTGTTATTTGTTACCCTGGAATTAAGAAGGTAACACATTTGAATATTCCTTTTGTCCCATTATTTGAGAAACAACATTTTTTATTTTTGCCTATGCAATAATACTGAGTTCTTTGGATATCTGCATAGGAGAAAACATGGATTTCAGCTGCTGCAACACACCCTAAATATCCCTCAAAAGGCAAGATTTGGCTCTCAGTGGAAATATGAGGTAATAGTTACACCCTAATAAAACAAGCCGCAACCCAGAGGAAATGAAGCCAAAATCATCCATATAAAAAAACATGATATTGCTCTGTTAATCCAGTTTTAAGTATCTAGTGACAATGAGAATAAGCATAATTTCCAACTTTTTTAATCCAGCGGTTGGAATATTTTCCCATGGCTGTTAAAAAGTTCCTTCTGTAAGGAAAAGATTGTTTTGGTTAATTCATGTAATCTAACATGAATGCGTCTTCTATGTTCTGCATAGATTCGTCAACACCAATCCTACATGCACCTGTAAATGCTTGGTAATTTAAAATTATCTTATTGTATATTCCCCTTGTATCAACTTCAATGCAGTAATTAATTGGTCAATGTCACTCTGAGTTCTGCTTAGAAATGTAAGCTTTCTACCACACAAGAAAACAGCACTGTACAGATATTCATTAGTCACCATACTCTGGGGAACACATACATTTATCTAAGCTCATTTGCCAACTCGTAGGAATATAAGTTATTGGAATATACCCGCTATCACACATTATTAATTATGGACAGTTGTATTACTCTATGTATATATTATACTAATACTATTAAATACTCTATATAACACATTTGTCCACTCACGTAGAAAGTTAATGGAGTTATTGTGCCCTCTAGTGGAAGATAATAAAAAACGAGGGAAAACATTATTGGCAAAAAAGCCATTCTTTACTGTCCTCTATTTTTATCGAGTTTACTGACATATGCCTGTAGGCACAAACATGGTGCTATAATACTGTTTTCTTCAACCACATAATTTCAAAGTGTGCAGCAAATATACTTGTGCTTTGAATAATACAGGTTGGCTGTATTATGTTTTCTACGTTAGAATACTTAATAATTGAAAATTGCAGAATACTTTATACAAGAAGATTTCGCAGGATGGCAAAACCACTCAAGACATGAAATTACATCATGCAAAGCCCAATACGACAAAACACAGAGCACCATCTAGTGGTTTAATTCTTTGTTGTAAAGCACATATGGAGATAGTTAGGCAAGCCTGGTTTATCCCAAAAATACTGCATTGTACACTATTATGCAAGACTGACTTATTAAAATCGGCATTAAAACAAACCAAGAATTAACTCATTCAGCATCGTTGTAAATAAAACCACTGTCGAAATCGAAAAATACAAGTTTGTAACAATTTGTTTCGGAATTAATATAGGTCTTGGGCTGATCAGGAGACAAATTAGTAAACCGTGCCAATGTAAGTAGGCCTAGGCCTAAATTCCTATGAGCACATTCCATTTTTACTTCTGGCGTTGAGGAGGAGCTCGGTTCGGTTGTTTATTCATTCACGTCACCCCCTCTTTCATTCCCTTCCTTCCTTCCTTCCTGGTACACACAACGGACCCACCATTGAAACTGTTTTCCGATATTGAAAATAACAACTATAACGTCGCCACCATACACCGATTTTGGGATCAGGTGAGTAGCTAGTAGATGGTTTTATTAGTAGAAAGAGAAGGACTAGGCTCCGAGCTGGTCGAGCATTTGCAAGACCGGCCCGGTGAACCGAGTGCTTCTGTCGTTGCTGAACTTAGCAAATTCCTCAAAACGAACCATGTCAATATTTACTCTATCTATGCAAATCTATGTCATTTTCTATTATGAATGTTTGGAGTTGTTTGGTGTCTTATTGTAAACAAATGGCCGATGTAGGTCACCAACTACAGCCAAAATGTCGTCTTTTTACTTCCACCACATTCTCTCATGCCACAAACAGATGGCGTCGCGAGGGGGGTGGAGAATGGAGAAGAGACGCTTAAAGAAATAGACTAAAACAGGCCACGTTAGTCGGATATACTGTTCTAATCATAATATGATGCCCCTCCGTGCAAATAACGGGCCGTGCCCAAGCTGTCTTGCTTGTAGGCCCGTCTTGAACAAAGTTTTTCCTGTCAAGTTGTCGGCCCTTTTTAAAGATACAGCGCATGTTCAAATGAATTGGCTATTAATGAGCAATTGAAGAACATAGCCTACAATGACAATTTGACACCGGCCTTGTTGCATACTATTCCCACGCGATGCATTATGATAATGGGCAGCCTTGTTTTTTTTTTTTAAGATAGAATGTTTCGAAGGGCGCTTGGGTTGATACAATGAATCGAGGGGCGCGTACTCGTGCTTCATCGATCATTCAAGATCAGAGGCCTACTGGTAGACAAGCATATCGCCTGTCAAATAACGACGATAGCGCCCAATATATCTTGTAAGTTTCAAAGCAATAGAGATAAAATATTATTAGACGAAAGTAACCTTTCTGTCAAATGTTAGATTTTGAATTAACATTGGGACTTGCGTACCCAGGAAAAGCTATGCCCCATCACTTTGTTGTTCCATGTATAAACCACAGTTCATCGCTTAATAAAAATTAATTAAGTATTCAATTCATTACTTATCTCATTAATATGTTCGAGTGAAATCTGTATAAGGAACATTCAGGTAAACCTTGAACATTAATGCTACATAGCTGTTGATTACTACCATTGAATTATTTAAATTAAACAACAGATTATTAGGAGCATAGAAATGTATCTGAATACTGTAATCAAACATTGCCAGCACATATTTTTTCCTACGTTAAATAAATCTTATTTCAGGCACTAACCATAGGAGAAACGACAACACATTGTTAAGTTTAGGTTAGGAATAGCAGATGACTGTGTCAGCACTCTGGTGAGCTTTGCAGAGAAGGCAGGGTGATGCAAAAAAGAGCTTGCTGGTTCTAGAAGCGAAAGCCTGGTGGTCTGATGTTTGGGGCCTGCTACTGTGTACCATCCATGAATAACAAAAAGCAATCTGCTTGGCCTTGCCTGCATTTCTTTCAAAGAGTAGTACTTGATATTGGCTTGTTTTTAAGTCAGGAAATGGTGTAGAAGGCATTACTAAAAAAAACTTTTAGGTTGGTTTCCAAGCAAAAGCTCCTTACAATTGAAGTTAAGCTTCTGTGTACATAGCTTCTTTCTATTTATCAGATAATACAACTGCATGTTTTTAATTTAAAATAAAACATTTGGGCAACACTTGGGGATGTGTATAAGCCATATAACAGGTTTATACATATAGTCCACTCAATATCCCTACTTGGTTCCCATTTCTATGAAGATATTGACAAATCAAACTGGTGGCTGTCCAGACGTTGCAGGCTTTTACATGCTAGGGATACACCAACCTTTTGGGGGGAAATTATCCTTTGGTCTTCTTGCTTGGATAGAAATGTGTGGAAAACGATGTGATATGTATTAGTACCTTATAATGTTAAAAGCAGCAATGAAACATTTGAAGGGAACAGGCACTTTTAGAATGGAAGGATGCTCACTAGTAGAAGTAGTAGTAGTAGTAGTGCCCCCCCCCACACACACACACACACACACACACATTTGTCACCATTAATCTCTGTTTGTACTGGATACACAAATGTAAAAATGTAATCTACAATTGTATGTGTGTATGCAGTATTTTCCACAAGTGTCAGTAGAAAGTGTGTCACCTGGGTACGGTCATTTTTGCTTGAGGTGACGACAATTTGTTGTCAGATGCTCAGCCTTTCACAGAGGTGCACATATGCAAATCCAAAACAAGTGCCTAGCCCCATTTCATGATCGTTGTTAACCAAAATAAAAGATCGTGCTTAGCTGGTCAAAGGTACAGAAATGCTAGTTTAAATTCTCTCGACCAGTTGCAGGATAGGTAAGGCGCTGCTATTTACTGGGCTTACTTCTCCCGATGTAACCTTGAGTAATGCGCTGAAAGACCTATCTCTATTAGAAGTGTTGTGCTGCAGTTTTCTACATATTTTACCCTTCTTTTCAAGTACTATCGTGAAAGATATTCAAAAAATTCATCCACTCTACCCAGTGTCTGGTTGATATACGCTATTGTTCTGGATAAGCATAGCATGCTTAGAATTTTCTCATGGCTTAAGGCTGGACAATTTCTTCTGTCCCTATGATATAAACTACTAAGTCTACATAATTTTACTTTACTGAGTTTGAGTGTATATTTTACTCGTTTGAGTATAGCTTTACTAGAAAATCATGTTCACTTGTGTTTATAGCAGAAAAACAGCCTTGTTTTCACCAGATTTAATTTCTTGTTTAGCATTACGCAAATGATAGTGCTTACTGGCAGGATGTCTAGTCTAGTACACTCATTCACTTTTGAATGTAATCATTGATCCATTACATTCTTACCAGATGATGTTTAATCAAATACATCAATATATTTAGTCAAAACATGTATGATTGGATCGAAGCCCTTTCATGCACGTGGCTATCACTTATCAATTTCCAGTGGAATACACATTATGTGCCAGGGTCATGCCCCTAGCACATACAATTGAAACTCTCTCTGCCCATGTGCCCTTTTTCTTGCCGCCCCCCCCCCCCCACACACACACACTCTGTTGATGACTGGGCTTTTGTCATAGATCTGTGTCACACTTGTGCTAGCTATGCCGGGTGCATTCTCACAATAGCCTTTACTGGAGAGTGTGTATTTAACATTACATAGGTACAGCTGTGTGTGTTGTTAGGCCTATAATTAAAGAGGCAAATGGACCACTTTGAAATGCCAAACTAGGCGATTAGTTACAGTCACCAATGTTAGCAGTAGTTCATTGTATATACTCCTTTTACCATATTGTAAATATATAAATTACAATACATTTCTAATAATAAAGATAGAAGAGCTTTTTTAGTCCACCACGACAGTGTGTTTTGTGCTAATGATTCAACAACAGTTTTATCCCAAATTATGTTTATTTTGGGATGAGGTTCATAATTTGTTTCATATTTATCATCAAAGTTAATAATAAATTGTGAACAAAATAACTAAGATCACATTTTAAAATGTGCCATAATGAGTTTAAATGTGTCATCAACCTTCATTAAGTGACAGTGTGTCTAATCCTCAATGTGAAACTAAACTGTACGTCATCATATTTACTATTGCATGTAAGACTTCTGCTAAGACAGAACAGATGAAAAAGCAGATAAAGAAAGCAAAGGGGTACAGGGATCCCTGGAATCACCAGACAGAAGTCATTGGAGTAAAAAATAAACACATTATTGAATATTGAAAAAAAGAAACCATCTTGATCCTTGATATTATTAAATCGGCAAACGTATGAATAGAAGAGATTTTGAACAATTATCTTGGTGTATTATGTTATGGTCAGCTCTGGGTATGGTATAAAGGCATTTTTCTCAGATTGAAAAACGTATGTCTGGTGTCTGGAAAAGGTATGAGGAATATGCAGTCTATAGAGATGTAGCGACGTAGCTTCTACTACTTAATATCAAATGGAACAAATTAGCTTATATTAAACAAATATAGTTGTTGTGCCCTTCGGTACATCACCGTTAAGCAGAACATATGAGGAGTTATAGGGAATTTTTGTAATGTTCTAGTATTCTTGACAAAATATGCATTTGCCTTTACCTGAAAGACACCATAAACTATACTCATACATACCCACATATGTATACATGTAGACAAACTGTAATCACAAAGTATAACTCTACTGCTAACATACCTAACTGGTAAAATGTACTGAACTGGTTAAAAATTAATAAAGGACAATGTTATTAAAATCATTTGTTACAGCCATGTTTGTTTAACCATACATTGTTGAGCAAGTGATTTTCTTTCTCCCTCTCTTTCTCTCTCTTTTTTTTCTGTCTCTCTTCCCTTCCCCCTCTTTCTGTTCCTTTTTCCTTTTCTCCCTTTTAATTCTCCCTCACCCCTCCCTTCCCCTCTCTTTCTCTCTCTCTTGCATGCTCGCTCTTTCTCTCTCCTTTTTTCTTTTTTGCTCTCGGTTTTCATCTCACTCTACCCTTCCCTCTTCTCGCTCACTCCTCTGTCTGTGTCTCTATGTCTAGTTTTCTCTCCCTCCCTCCCTAGCTCTCTCCTCGCTCCCTCCCTCCTTCTCTCTCACGTTGCACATTGCCCCTCCCTCTCTCTCTTTCTCTCTCTCTCACGTTGCTCCCTGCCCCCATCTCCTCTCTCTCTTTCTCTCTTTTTCTCTCTCTCATTCGCTCTCCCTCTAACATCCTCCCCTCCCCCACTGCTGCTGCCTCTCATTTTCTCTCTCTCTCTCTCTCTCTCTCTCTCTCTCTCTCTCTCTCTCTCTCTCTCTCTCTCTCTCTCTCTCTCTCTCTCTCTCTCTCTCTCTCTCTCTCCCTCCCTCTCTTACTCCACCATTTCACTCACTCACACACCCTCACTCACTCACTCGCTCCCCCTCCCTTTCCCGTTCTCTTTATCTCCTCTCTTCCCTCCCCCTCAATCCCTCTTTCATTCCATGCAATCATCTGTTCTCTCTCGCTCTCCCTCGTTCTCTCTCGCTCGTTCTCTTTTTCTCTCTCTGCTTCCTCCATTACGCCCCCATTTTGTCCTCTCCTCTACTGCTTTGCTCTCTCCTCCATGTTCTCTCTATCCTGTTCTCTCTATCCCGTTGTTTACCCCACTTTTGTGCCATATATTATCCAAACTCAATGAAAATTACACAGAAATGAAAATACAAGTAAATAGATGTATATGTTATGGTAACATTTGTGTTAGTAATAAGACAATACTAACTTCATTGTGTTTTAGTATGCAGACTTTGTGGGCCTGTGCGTACTCTTTCAAACTAATACTGAATGACCAGGTTGACTTGACAATATTTGTGCTGGATGGATATACAAACCCACTTCTTACTGCATATGTTACTACCTGCTACTCCATATTTACCTACTTGCAGCGATAAATAGTTTGAAAGGTTTTTCTTCAATGAAGTGAAACAGGCCTAGGTCAACATTAGGTTCCACCAGTGGCCTAATGTCAGTGGCACTTCCTGGAATGTAAACTAGATAAACCAGGTGATCACCTTTATACTCATGTTCACAGACAGCAAAGTTGAACACTTTCCCTCCCTCAGCTCAGCTGAGTTAGGGTGGCACCACAGGGCACGGGCACTCAGAAGTTCTGTGCCCCGTCTTTGCTAGCTGGGATTGGAGGACAAATACGTCCCTGTAGTTCTCAACTTTCTTGGTACGCTTTGTATCACTTTCACTTTGTGTGGCCAAAACGATCTGGACTTAGAAGAGAGACTGGGACAGTGCATCACATCATCACCTCCTAGCGTGTAGCCTTATAGACTCTGCATTCTTCTCTAGCTAAAGGCTAGCCTGCTGGTTATGATTCAACAAAAAGCAGTGTACGTTTTCCCTCGGAAGGTGTCTTGGGAAAGCTTGTCTACCGACTGATGCCAAACCTCACGCTGCTAATGGGTTTTTCAAGTTTACCATGGTTCATTTCCGGGATAAGCGCCTACTTGTGACAGTTGGCCGTATGGGAGCCATATTGAGAGACTGGACAGCACGGGTCTCATTGCTAGCCTACCATAAGCAGTGCGCACTAAAATGTCCTTCCTCTGTCGAATGAAGCAGCGGTCTTGTCATCATCCATTCTCCGAAAGCGTTGGCCAGGTTTCAGCAGAGCACCCCGGAGGTGTTTCCTCGTCTCAGCCCAGTGTCGCGTTAGGCCTATGGTGGCATCCTTAAGCATGTGACCTTTGACACTCCTCGCCCAGAACCATAACTGACCGGCCAATGCATTTTTGAATCGCACCTTGTAGCTCACAAGCAGTGTTTGATCTTTCCATCAAAGTTGGATGTAATTGAGCTTTTAAAACAGCCATAGTTACTCTGGTGTCCATCAGCACCTAAAGTGGGCCAGTAGGTTTTGTTTTCTGAACATGATTTCTGCCTGGCATTTGGTGCAGTTGGTGTGAGCTTAAAAACATATTATATTCTGTGTTTGCCCTAACTCTGTTTCCCTCTGCGTTATTTCTCTTCTCCTTTTCTTCTTGTTCTCTTTTACCGCATTCTGTTCCTCTCTTCCCATCCCCCTTCTCTCTCTTTCTCTCTCTGTCTCTCTCCCCTCTCTCACTCACTCCCCCCTCCCCCCTCTCTCTCTTTTTCTGTATTCTTTTCTTCCATTCCCTCCCCTCCTTGCTCTTCCTCGTTCTCTCTCTCATTCGCTCTTCTCCTTGTCAGTCACCTTCCATCTCTCTCCCTCCTTTTCTCTCTCTTTTCCCTTAACCATTTCTATCTTTCTATTCTCCTATTGGATACTTTTATTCATAACAATAAGACAATGCCCCACTACTTTTACGAAATTCTTGCTTATTGCTTATTTGATAAGAGTGGTGGTGTTGTTTGTGTGTGTGTGTGTGTGTGTGTGTGTGTGTTCGTGCACGTTTGCACAAGCTACCACTATGGAGTGACTTGCTAGACTTTCAAAGAGCCTATTCATGTCAATCACGATTTGCTTGTTTGTCATCGATTGAGAGTTGTATGTGTGTGCTAGACGGAGCGCTAATTAACATGCATTAGAGATTAATGACTATATTTATTTGTGTGTTTGTGTGTGGCCTATGTCTGTGTTTGGGTAAAGTGTTGGTATAGCCACAGTCACTACCGAAACTGTCTGTGGGGGAGGAGCCACAGGGCCCGCCTCCTCCCTCGTCACGTATAAGTAGGAGCAGAACACGGTCTCTCTCACTCACTCTCACATTGAAGAATGAGGTCCCTAAAGCACCTGAAACATCATAACAGGAGGAATGTGGTGAGTGTCTTGAATGGGTGGCAATAGGGCTCACTTATGGCATAGTAGGTAATTGTTTGGTAGGATGTTGCCATTGACGTTTGAGTGTTGCTGAAATTGCCTGGATGTATGTTGAACTGGTAAAGTTGCCGTTTAGATGCTCTCGCTGGTTTTAGGAGAGACGTGTTTGCTTTAACTCATCATTGCTTTCCCAACAGCCTGAAAATATCTCTTTTAACTGTTCTCTGTTCCTGTTCTCTGTTGTCTGTTTCACTTCACGAATTAATCTTTCATTTTGTCTGCCTTTCATTTTGTCATTTTCTCTCTCTCTCTTTCTTTCTCTCTCTCTCTCTCTCTCTCTCTCTCTCTCTCTCTCTCTCTCTCTCTCACTCTTGCCTGCTCACTGCCTCTGTCTCTCCCCCTCCCTTTTTTCTCTCTTGCTCTCCTTTGCTCACTGCCTCCCCCTCCCTCCCTTCTTTCTCTCTCACTCCCTCACCCTCTCACTCTTTCACTGCCCTCCCTTTCTCTCTCAGTCTCTCTCCACCCCTCCCTCTCTTCTTTTTCTCTCTGGCTCTCCAGTGTCTTTCTCTTCTCTTCTTTCAGTTTCTCTACCTCCCCCTCTTTCTCCTTCCCTAGTCGTCCCCCTCTTCTCCTTATCTGTACCTCTCTCTCTCTCTCTCTCTCTCTCTCTCTCTCTCTCTCTCTCTCTTTCATTTTGTGTTTATTATATCCCCCTCCCCTTCTCTCTCTCTCTCTCTGTCTCTCTCTCTCTCTTTCTCTCTCTCTCTCTTTCTCTCTCTCTCTTTCATTTTGTGTTTATTCTATCCCCTCCCCTCCCCTTCTCTCTCTCTCTCTCTCTCTCTCTCTCTCTCTCTCTCTCTCTCTCTCTCTCTCTCTCTCTCTCTCTCTCATTTTATCATTATTCTATCCCCCTCCCCTTCTCTCTCTCTTTCTCTCTCAGCTACTCTGCTCTCTCTCTTTCTCTCTCTGCTCTCTCTCAGCTACTCGGCTCTCTCTCCTTTCTCTCTTTCTCCTTTATCTTGTGTGTATGTCTGTGCTTGTGTGTGTTTGTCTATGTATAAGGTCTCCTTGAAGTAGAGTATCAGGCCATGTAATCCTAACACACACACACACACACACACACACACACATACACACACACACACTGGCACAGTAACAGACTGGATTAAGATCGGATCTTTTATAGTTTCATTACTCCTGTGACTCAGTCCCCATAGTCAGATCTAGAATCAGCATCTCAGGTTTGGCTGGCTGATGTGGAAAAGATGTATACATAAACTACTGACCCGTGGACAGCTAGGGATCTCTTGACTTCTGGTATGAGTCGTCGCCTGTAATATTGTCGTCCTCTCCATTTAATCCCTATTGTATCCTGAAAGATCAGACACATTTATTTAGGAAGGCAGTTTAGTGTATATTGTGATTTGGAGGGCCACATGTTTTATCCATGAGTATGGTATTGCTTGGCTGTGTACGTACAGATTAATATTAATCTATACTGTAGATTACAGGTCTTTCCAAAAATCCATGTTAAGTTACTGTAGATTTTTGTATTCACTGATATTTATTCACTGAAAATCATTAACCTCCACCTTTTGCCATACAATCTAAGAACAGGTCCTCATTATCTGATATTGGGCGCCATAAGTAAAATCCTGTTGCTTTCAGCACTTCAGCCTAATTTGCTACAATATTTTTGGGTAGCTTGCCAAATTACTTCCCTACAGTGCTGCAGACTAACTGTCTGTTTTTTTTCTCCCATTTGTTTCAGGAGGAGGCGAGCCGGCGCCTGGGTAGATGTGAGCCCAAGGTAATGGCCAGGCAGGTGGATGCAGGCACACAAACAGACCCGGTAGTTGTGTTGTCTCTAGCCCAGGCCGCTGTGTTGGGTCTCATCTCACAGAATGAAGTGTTTGGTGCCACCATTGCTCCCAACGGCTTCTACACCGGCGAACCTAAAGAGTCACCCGCGCCCACAGTAGACGGAGTAGATTACGAATACGCAGACCAACTCATCGGAGCCAACGGAGATTACCTTGGAGACAATTTGGGAGAGGACGGCCAAATGCAGCCCAGCTGCAGCCAGAGGAGGTGGCAGGGACCCCCGCATCCGGATGGGAAAATGGTGGGGCCCGAGCGCCACGGAGTCCACGGAGAAGGCACCTCTCACATTAAAGGGGAGGCGGGTAACTCTGGAATGCCGTCATGCATCCACATGCTGAACAACCTCACCCCTAGAGGAGGCCTAGTGCAAGTGGACCCTGCGACCCTCAGAGCCCCCAACAAAAACTGCTCTGAATGTGAGAGGGACGCGTCCAGCCAGCAGACAAACTCACACAGCCACCCGCCCAACCAGGTGGGCCACAGGGGAGAGATGGGCCACAGAGGGGTGCAGGGACAGCGTGGCATGGGCCACGGGCGAGGGCGGGAGGGCGAAGAGGAAGTGGAACAGGGGAACGGCATGATGAAGCCCGCCCAGGAAGAGGCGATTAGCAGCTACTTCCAATCCAGCGAAGTCGGGAGCTACGACTCCGGGGAGATGGGCATGGGGGGCGACTACGACGATAGCAGTCAGAGCATGATGTGGGCCGAGGGGGCGGAGGGGAACGCAGGGGGGGGGGCGCCGCCGCAGCAACAGCAGCAGCAGCAGCAGCAGCACCATCATCATCCCACTCCCCAGCCTCCCCGCCGCCACGGAGGCCGTCGGGTCGACCGGCTGGACATCAACATCCAGATAGACGAGTCCTACTGCGTGGACGTGGGCGACGGCCTGAAGCGCTGGAAGTGCCGCATGTGCGACAAGTCGTACACCTCCAAGTACAACCTGGTCACCCACATCCTGGGCCACAACGGCATCAAGCCCCACGCCTGCCCCCACTGCGGCAAGCTCTTCAAGCAGCCCAGCCACCTGCAGACCCACCTGCTCACCCACCAGGGCACGCGGCCCCACAAGTGCACCGTCTGCAAGAAGGGCTTCACCCAGACCAGCCACCTGAAGAGGCACATGCTGCAGCACACCGACGTCAAGCCCTACAGCTGCCGCTTCTGCCGCCGCGGCTTCGCCTACCCCAGCGAGCTGCGGGCCCACGAGGCCAAGCACGAGCGCGGCCGCTGCCACGTGTGCTCCCAGTGCGGCATGGAGTTCCCCACCTATGCCCACCTCAAGCGCCATCAGACCAGTCACCAGGGCCCCCACACCTTCCAGTGCACCGAGTGCAACAAGTCGTTTGCCTACCGCAGCCAGCTCCAGAACCACCTGCTGAAGCACCAGAGCCCAAGGCCTTACACCTGTTCCCAGTGTGGCCTGGAGTTTGTGCAGCTCCACCACCTCAGGCAGCACTCGCTCACTCACAAGGTACGGACGCCGGCGCCGGACGCCCGCTCCCACTCAGACACATGGACTGCTCTAGTCACACTGTGTCATATGATGTGTAGAGTCCTAGTGTGTAAGGTATGTCATGTGAATAGAAGGATAGGGGAGAGCAAAATGGCCATTTGGAGGCGCTGAAGGGAGGCAGCGACATAATTATCCAAAGGGCGTCCTCTGGTTATCTTCTTTCCCTCACCTACAGTGATCTGTGGGAGGTAGACAGGTAGGAGCACAGGCTTTAAACATATTGCTTCCCAATTTGTCTTGTCAGAGCTACGCACCAGTTGATGGAAAGGACATGAGTTATAGAAAGCAATAGAGGAAAAGTCAGTTTAGCCGTTTGGTACACTGGTTTGCAGGACTTTTTTGTTAGGTTGCACTTTATAAGCAAGTTGTTGTCTTAAAAAAAACTCAGGTATCAGTTATTTTTGGAATATGTTTATTGAAAATTGGAAATGGTGAATCTGATAGAAACAGGCTATTAGGCTACTGTGTTGTTCACACCCCTGATGAGTTCCTGTGGAGGCTGCTTGTAGGTTGAATCTTTCATTCAGCCATACTCCTATCTGAGAGCTTCAGACCAGACTGGTTAGAACATTCTCCTTTGTGGCTAATATTTGTCTCATTAAGCCTGATAGTCACTCACTGCTCCCCCTGGTGGTAGTGTGAGCAGGATTCTGCAACACGCACGGTGAATGGAGAGACAGACAAACATAATGTAGTATGGTTAGTTTTTCTAAAAACAGACTTGTGGAAGTCCACGATTTGTCCTAGATCCCCAGATACAGACAATAGAGACAATTACGCACCTGATTTTTTCCCCTATGTTTACAATCGCCAAGACTGTTATGAACGAAGTGTGACGTAGTTTTTTTTCTGTTTTTTCAGGGAATGAAAGGCCACAAGTGTGATGTGTGTTCTCGGGAATTCACCCTATCTGCCAACCTGAAGAGACACATGCTGATCCACAACAGCATCCGACCCTTCCAGTGTCACGTCTGCTTTAAGAGCTTCATCCAGAAACAGACCCTCAAGACCCACATGATAGTTCACCTGCCAGTCAAGCCATTCAAATGCAAGGTTGGGAACACTAGAACATAGCACGTTTACACATGTTTTAGTAATCCTAACTAGAACAGTAAGAGATTGCTCATGTTAGATGGTTTTACCATGCTATTATCAATCATTTTGTACCGAGAATCACAATGTGAAGAGAAGATCAAAAATAAGAAATACAGATGTAATCTTTAAGGCTGAAAATTGAGCATGCGACATACAACAGGAAATTCTGAAGTGAAATCCTATTGAAATAAATGTAATTTATGTAATTGTAGAAGGCTATGTAATTGTAAAAGGCTACAAAGTTAACAACATATGATTATGCTATAACAAGCACAATAGCCTCATATTTTGTGTGAGTATTGAAAATTACTAAAGGCTTGAATTATATTAGTGATAGAAAATGTTACTGAATGAAATACTGCCAGTGTTGTAGGCTTCAACACTGCTACAAATCAATCAAATAATGTTATTCATATAACATAAAGACATTTTCTTCACATTAATACACTTATATTGTGCCCCCTCGACATTTATTTTTAAATATCAAGAATATTATTAATAATATAAAAAATGGTCCGCAGGTATTTGTTGATCTGTTGGAAAGCATTAAGCCACTTCTAACTGGCGGCTGTCAAATTCAATGTACATGTGCCATCCATGGTAACAAAAATATAGGTTTTGAAGTGTTTTTACAACAAAAGTAGGAGTACATCAAATGTAACTCTGAGAATAGTAAGAATGCCATTTTCTTTTCCCAGGTGTGTGGCAAGTCTTTCAACAGAATGTACAACCTTCTGGGTCACATGCACCTCCATGCTGGAAGCAAGCCCTTCAAGTGTCCGTACTGCTCCAGTAAATTCAACCTGAAGGGCAATCTGAGCCGACACATGAAGGTCAAGCATGGAATGGATGTCTCGCCAGAAGGACAAGGTAACCATGGCTCACTCACCAGCACATCCACCAGACCTCCTAGTGGCTGTGACAAAAACCTTATTCGTAATTAGAGGTGTAACAGAGCGTAGATGATCCGGATTGATATGCTGATCCGGAAAAATTACCCATTTCGTGTGTCAAAACCGTGTTATGATCCTAACTGTGACTTTGTTTGAGTCGAGTTAGATTGTGATCCGTTGCCCCACTACTTATAATTCTACTTATCATTTTTCATTTTGAAATTGTTCATAAAATGTGTTTTAGTAAATACAATACTAATTGTATTAGCTACTGATAATTTAAAACATGTATGTCTTTGTTACAGAAGTGCTTCCTGAAATGGAGAGTCAGGGGGATTATGAAGGGGAAAACTTTGACTTTGCGTCTCCAAACAATATGGGCAATGGCAGCTCACAAAATCTTACTAAACTCACTACAGCTAACATGGACGATATGGAAGAGTACTATAACTTTGGGAAGGATACAAGCAGTTACACTACACCGTGAGTAGTGTTGGACCAGGGACCTCAAATGGCTGTCCTGGCAGGTTTGTGGCCCCCTCTAAGAGTCATAACTAATGAACTCTGATGAGGGCCCACCTGATGCACTTCAAAGGAGACACTTTTTGCTTTGTTGCTGATAGTATTAACTGACATTAAGACTTTTGGTGTGGTCGGGTGGTCTTTTGGATTATTCAATCTCCACTTGACTTGAAACCTACAAAGACAGGATGTTGTGTGTATGTATCATTATTGAAAACTGTTTTGCAGAGC
This sequence comes from Aplochiton taeniatus, assembly GCA_017639675.1. Classification (NCBI taxonomy): domain Eukaryota; kingdom Metazoa; phylum Chordata; class Actinopteri; order Galaxiiformes; family Galaxiidae; genus Aplochiton; species Aplochiton taeniatus. Next base: position 12,269,912 of record CM030173.1, read on the forward strand.
CGTCATACCATCATAATCATTTGATGTGCTTGGGACTTGTTTACCATTTTGTCATTCACAAAAATGTTTGTGCTTATACTTTTACTGTAAGTGCCAGATTTAATATTTGCAACTAGGCTAACTGTTTCAGCTATTTACACACTGTTCATTATTTGATTTATAGTCACGACATAACCTTCGGTTTCACCAGAGCCATGGATTACACAAGTTTTGCTGACTTATGTACAAAATATTACAACTGCGTTTCAAGTCCTCACAAGACAACTCGACAAATCAGAATTCCAGGTTTTGCACCAACAAAATCTCAAATACAGAAAGTCTCACCCAGTTGATTTGTTACAAAAAAAAAAAAAACATATTTTGAGTTAAGCAATAGCTATTTCAAAAAGATATCTCCCTTGGTGGGGAGACGGGGCGGCAGTCTCAACATGTATACGTTTGTAAAACTTTAAATTCGGGGGTTGAATGCCCTACAGTCTTAAATAACTGTTCCCAATACTTGTGTACAAACCAGAATCATGACAAGTTAGTTCTACAATATGTGCAAGGACATTGAGCTCATCTGTTGTCAGGGCTCTTACTACCAAAGCCCCAACTGTCCCATATTTGACTGAAACAAAAAGCAAACAAGGCTGTTGACAGGTAAAGCCTTTGTATTGTACAAACCACTGCAATGTTCCTCCGTGTTTGTTTCACATGGTGTAATTAACATTAATCTCATGTTGTGAAAATACTGCTCTAGTTTTTGAAATTACTGGGTGAAAACAATGCACTTTTCCTGGTCTGTCATTTGTCTGTAAAGATGGCCATCAATGACTATATTATGTAACTTTTTGCCTCCAAGAGAAGGGAGCCAATAAAAAACTCTTGACACCTAAAATGGCAATATTACGTTATACAAGCCTTTCTCCGTGAACTTTTTACACTGATTTCCTTGATCTGATCAATACAGTTATCAGTACTAAAGAAGATTGTTAAACTGGCCATTTCTACTAATACTAGGCTGTAGTATGTTGTTTGTTTTAGTTGCTGCACTCTCGGTCCAGTGTACTGTTTTGGGAACGTTCCTTCCTCCCCCTGTCCTGCCATGCAGGTCAGCCTTGATATGCACACTAAACCTGTCAAATGGTATACTCGATTTTTTTTTTGTTGAGGGGAATAAGGAATATCAAACGGAGAACTTATGGAAATTGTTATTTAATAAAAGGTTCTCTAGTTTAAAAGTTTGGCTGTTCTTTTTTTTTTAGAAATGTTGCCATCTGGTGTTCATGTGGATGTAGAGCAATACCATAAGAGCAGATGTATGCTGGCCCTCTGCTGGCGGACTTATCACTTTGCACTTTGATGTGATCGCATTTTAGTGCCTATTTCATCAACATGCACTCCACTTGGTTATTTATAAAAACATGTTTTGATGGTTGTATCGATTGTATGTTAATGTTATTAACTTCTTATTAACGAGAACTGAAAGTAGTAAAGTATGGATGCAAAGCTAACAAAAAAGGTGGCAAGTAAACAGACACATACAAAGTAACACACCTTATAAACCGTGGGATAGGCAGTCTAAAGGTAAACTCTTAACAGTAGCAATAAGGAAGTCCTCTACCTTCAGACATGTGTACTAATCACCCTAATGGTTGTGGTTTGCTGTGGCCAAAAATGATACAGTATGTACAACCCATATCTTGTTACACAGGTATACAGCATTCTTTTTAGTGTGAATGATCTGCATTTAAAATGCTATTTGATTCTAATTGCGTAGTTTTGCCATTTAATAACAATCACATGTAAACATCAGGAAATTGGGGAAATACTAGGGCAAAAAGATACTTTATTAGGTCTGATTTTGGATTGTACAGTCTTTAACCTATGTCATATTAGGTTGTAATAAAACTTGACTGGAAGATGATATACATCTTGTTGAAAAGGCATTTAAGTTAGGCTTAAGTTAATAAAAAATTAATCCATATAGTACTGGTCTACAAAGACTGGGTCTATACAAAAATGGAGATAAGGCAGCAGCACAAATACAACACAACACAACCTGACAGTACAAACACTAAATGGCAAGAAAATATCAAACTGGTTACCTTTCAAACTGGAAAGAAAGGTTCATACGAGGTAAACACGATGTACACATCTTTGTAAGAAAAATTGTTTTCTCTAAGAAGGCCATTTTACCTCCTAATTCACTTGCTCAGACATTTGTCTAGGTTTGTTTTTATAGCATCCAGGAAATCTGAAGTGTTCACATAATGTTCATTCAACTTGCAACTGCAAAAGATAAATTATGTTCATTATCATATGTTAATGCATATTATCTAAGTCAGTGAGGACTATTCATAAGAATGTTGCTAGTCAAATAATTTGGCAATATACTCACTTGGCCAAGCCGTGGATGCAGCCTGCTAGGTCCTTGGTCATCACACCACTTTCTACAGTCTGCACACATACCTTCTCCAAAGTATGGGTGAACCTAGGAGTACATATATGGGACAAGAATAATCAATATGTGCTGGAAAGGTAACTTTTTAAATCTATCATACCGTCCCGTGAAATTACTTTATCAAGTCAGGGTTTCCATCCAGTTTCCCTCTGTGTTCTAGCCCTCTTGTCCAAGCAAAGATGCTGGCAATAGGGTTAGTGCTTGTTGGTCGTCCCTAATGTGGCGAAAGAATCCTTATTACCTTGCAGTATAGTATAACACTTATACCTCATAAGAATATTGCAATATGATATGAATGTGGGCCAGTCCCTACCCTTTGGTGTTCACGGTAATGTCTTGTTACTGTGCCATGCGCAGCCTCTGCCTCAATGGTCTTACCATCAGGACATATCAGCACTGAACTCATCAGACCCAAGGAGCCAAAACCTAAAAATGACATGTTATTGTGATAGATATTGTGGCTGGGGATCTGAAAACAGTCTTGTAAAATTGTTAGCATAATAAAATTAAATTTAACTGTTACTGATAGGTACCTTACATTTGTATGGCACTTGTTACATGAGAAATCAGTCATCTCCAAGAAAAGGCACATCATTTAGACAATAATCTAATCCTAATGCGAAAGCACTAGGCCAGACTCACCCTGTGCCAGAATGTCTGACTGTACATCACCATCGTAGTTTTTGCAGGCCCACACAAATGCTCCAGAGGACTTCAACACCTGGGCCACCATGTCATCAATTAGACGATGCTCGTACCATATCTTCAGCTTGTCAAACTCAGGCTTGTAGTTCCTATAATACAAGTGTATTTGAAATAAATGTGCCAACAGACTACAAATAATGGACTGCACCCTCGCTATAACAATTAAATACAAACGTTGTTGTAATGACTAGTTACCTCTCAAATATTTCTTGAAAGATGTCCTTAAATCGCCCATCATAGGCCTTGAGGATAGTGTTCTTAGTGCTCATGTAGAGGGGCCATTTCTTCTGTATAGCATACTGGAAGCAGCTGTGAGCAAAACCACTGATGGACTGGAGAAAAAAATATGACATTATTAAAGTACAGACCAAAGTAAAAACAAGCATAACTAATAAGCTGAGATTCAAATAATTTAAGGTTTGGGTTATTCAGGGTTTCACAACGTTGTGAGAAAAAAACACTGAAACTGAAAATACAAACCTCATCAGTGTTGTACATTCCCATCCCACAACCACCTGAAGTAAAGTTGTACACCTCCCACTCCTTGCTTTTGCTTCCATCAGATGGAGTGAACACCATTTTGAACTCTCCTGGCTCGGTAATGACAAAGTCTGTTGCCCTGTACTAACAGATAAGATACACAAACATGTCTGAAGGAACACCAGGCAGCCACAAGGTCAGGTTCTACATTTTGGAGGGAAAAATAAGCACTTATTTCCTTGACAGTATCTTCAGTACCTGATCCCCAAACGCATGTCTGCCAATTGTAATGGGCTGTGTCCAACCCGGAACTAGACGAGGAATGTTGCTGCAGATGATTGGCTCTCGAAACACGGTGCCACCCAGGATGTTACGAATAGTTCCATTAGGACTTTTCCACATTTTCTTTAATTTAAACTCTGAGGATAAACAACCTAGTTCACTAATATTCTTATTTGACGTAAAATCTGAAAACTATTTACATTCCAGCATGCATGTCTTATTCAAAATCCTAATAAAGATATTAGACGAGTTACCTTCAACTCTAGCTTCATCGGGGGTTATAGTGGCACATTTGACAGCTACATTGTACTTCAAAGTGGCCAATGCAGAGTCAATAGTAACTTGGTCACCGGTCTGGTCACGGTAAGGCAGACCCAAGTCATAATACTTCAGCTCCACATCAATATTGGTGAGGATGAGCTGCAGAAAACATTGTTGCGTTTGGTTGGTTTCATCTCTAAACAGTGTGCACTCTGATAAAGGAAATCAATTGTGTACCTTGTCTTTGATGAACTCCCATATGATGCGGGTCATCTCATCTCCATCCATCTCAACGACAGGCTGGTCAACTTTGATACGTTTAGTGGCATCTGGAATGGTAAAACATTGTGGTCCAGACAAAATGTTTTGTTTAAAAGGGCGTATCAATCCTATATGTAAACTACTATTTAGTGTACAATACCAGGGATGATCTGCACGACTTATCAGTCTCTACCACGGTTTCGTTCTCTAATATCACATAATCCTGAGGGCCAGAGTCTACAACCCAAAAGTGTAAGAATCATTTTTTTTTGGCTTCAACTGTTCTCAGTGTCAGCCTATCTCAGTCAACTACAGGCATTCTGACTTTAGAAAAAGAACTAACTTGAATGACAGTGTTACCTGCCCAACCAATATAACACACAGACTCGCATGACATGTTAAATGCCAGGGTAGTAAACAAAGAAGCATTCCTAATTTGTTCAGCAAATCATTAATAAAACTGCATTTATAAAACTGAGCCAAAGATACGTTGCACTTCATTGTATAATGCCACATTACAAAAAATAAGACATTACATTACATTATGAAACATAACAGTAGTTCAGAGAAGTTCATTCAAAATGTATTGTTCGCAATAGTGTCCAAAACTATCTAAATTCAAACTTGGATATAAACTTGGTAATAATTAATTGACTCTTTGTCTGTGACACGTAGGCATACTGCTAGTTGTATTGTTTTGCTAGACATTGGACTACTCACAGTTTCTGTTATGATTGAGGCATAGAGCTGCAGGCATGACCACTTCAGGGTTTCCTGACAGCGCAGCAGTAGCTCTCTTTGAAAAAGATGTGAAAGCCCTCAGGTACCCTGCCATTGCTTCCAAAAAGGCAAAATCCTGTAGGTCGAGCTTTTGATGAATGAATGCTGATCTTACAATAATGAATGACGACAGGGTGGGTGTCCCGCTATGAATACATACACGTCACTAACAATTTTACGGAAACTCAACATGGCCAATCAGAACTTTTTATTTCGAAAACAAGCTGTCCTTGAATTTGTGTGTGTGTGTGTGTGTGTGTGTGTGTGTGTGCAATATAATCCCTTTTTAGCGAAACGTTTACATCTATAAATGAAGGTTTCACAGAAGCGTGGATTTTTATAAGAATTTTTGATTTAAAAAAGCTCAGACTGTGATTTCAATGCGGTATTATTAAATCTGTTATAGGATTATTTTGTTTCTACTCAACTTGCTTTTGATTCATTTTTTATTTATGTGTTCGATACTGTCGCTACCTTGTTTTATTGTGTTCTCATTGTTAGACGATAAAATATGACTACCACTAGGCTACTTATACTACTAATAGAACACTGCCTACGTGCCTATTTAGTTTAAATGTTATTATTGTTCGATACTAAAATACTGATTCTATCACGTAAATGAAAGCCAGAGACAGCTAATGTTTAACTCCACAAACGTTTTTATTAAACGCAACATTTTTCTTCGACATCTCACAATTATATATTTAACAAAACAAATTGACAAACAACAAAATTCATGAATGAGAGTCAGATCAAACCTCACCCAAAGGCATGTAACAGTAACTCAGCAGTAAACGGGGTTGGCCTACACCTCTTGGGTTTGAAATAAAGTAAAGTATATGGGTGTAAGTTCTCTATGAAAGGATACAATAGTTGAAGGTAAGGGATCTATGGGCCAGTGAGAACGATGTACACAATAATTATTGCACTGTCAAAAAATGAACCTTGATAAAATATAAATATATCTATATATGTTTAGGCTAGTTACAGCTTTTTGGTAGCTACTTATGTGCCACAATTTTACTTGAAGTATTCAAAACACAACATCAGTTAGGCTAAAAACGAAGGACAAGCATGACAAGAAAAGAAAAAAAAGTTTAATTATTGATCTCTTTGATACAACACAATCAAAGTGATTGATTCAACTTTTTTAATTAAATTAAAATTCTGTAAGGTTTGAAAATTACAGACTCTCAGTGGCCATCTTGTTGATTTAAGTGGTTGCTGCCACAGTACCTTTCTTGTCACTAAAGAAACTTTTCAGCATCAGAACTTGACCAATGCTGACGGCAAACAGGATGATCGTCTCTCCAATGGACCATATGCTCACTCTTTCATGAAGGTCCTCTGCACGGGTACGGTCATGTGCCTCCCTTAGTCTGTACCATGTCTGAGAGTCTGACACCACCTTCAATATCTCGTGTATTGAGAGGCATGCAGATTCCATCTGAAATAGAAATTCAATTTAGATTAAATATTGTATAAAATAAATTGATAGTGATTAATAGGGCATACACATAATTGTTTTGTCTATTCACCTGAGTTAGTGCCGTGTCTTTGCTCATTTCAGGGAGAAGGGGTCCCTCATCACCTGCACGAAAGTCCAGGTACACCGTTTTATGTGAATATGTGGAGAATTCATTGCTAAAGCAGACCTTGTATACACCTTTCATAGTGGTGGTGTGTGAGAAACTGTCGTACTGCTTTTTCCTTTCTTGATACAAGACAGTATTAAGTGGATCGGTCACAAAACAGTCCACATCATAGTTTCCCCCAGCAATGACCTAAAATACGAGAATAAGTGCATTGAGAAAAAATGTAATCCCAGCAAGTGTTAGTGAGCTAGAATCAAGCCCTACACAAATACATTATTTGCACCACACCTGGGCTACAACATGTTACTTACTTGGAAATCAATTTCAAACTTAACATTATTCTCAAGTTCCTCGAAGAAACATTGTTTGTCGTTATCAGGTAACTCAAACGTCAATTCCGTGCCAGTAACAAAAATCAAATTCAACATAAATAAATATATTCCAAGGTGATGCATTCTAAAAACAAAATGTGCAATATTTCACTAAGTACTACTTTGTTGCAGGCTGTTTTTTCTAAGTGCTTCAGTAAAGCAACGACAAATTGGGGTAAAAAAAAAAAGAAAAAATACTTGCTCAACTGACGTGGCATGTGCAACATGATCTACTTCCGGGGCACATTTTGTTATATCTTTATATTATTATTGTAGGATAAGCATGATTTTCCACAGCAAAGATTGTATTGTCTTAAGCGTGGAAATAAAGTAGAGCAGGCCTACAGATACATTTTATCTTGTTTTTGTCACAAATAGAACACGCAGAACGATACTTTTCGACAGCTGGCGTGCACATGCGGAAATGCACGATTGCTGTACGATTGAGACTGCAAAAGGCGATATATTAACATAAGATTATACATTCACTAAACATCATGCAGAATTACGCTCAGAACATAACGAAGTTTGCAGAACAGCATGCGACAGAGCTTACTGTTGCACTTGTTGCAGGTAGTTAAACAAGCCTTTTACCCATTTTTACCAAAACAAAGAAAACATAGCTTTTTAACAAAAATATTGGTTGTTGGTTTGATGGTGGAAACCGTTTTCACATGTTCATTTCTAGTTTTAAAGGGGCCTAATTATGGCTTCTTTCAGAAGTCACAAGAATTAACCGAGTAGGGTACTTGCACTGCTCAACGCAGAGTGACTTGCATTACAGTCCTGTAACCTCTTTGGAAACAACTTTACCACCTCCAGATACTAGTGATGGGAATTAGTCTACTTCTCCTTGAAGGGGGCCAGTCTGTCAGATGAAATGGATCCATTACTTTTCCTTTATTAGGCGGTGGGGGTTTATCTTCGAAATAATCTGGTGGGGTAAGATTTGGATCAGATTCAAATTTAGACATCCCACCAATATCAATTTTATTTTGCATGTGTGGACTAGGTTTAGCAGCACTAAATTAATCGTATTGTCAGACCTAATGCCAATTATCTGCATTGTAAACATTAGGCCTACCTACCACATTATTACTGAGTCGCTGCCCAAATAATAGAAATAATGTTAAACGTTAACATCTTATCTTTAAGAAATGCATTTATTGGACAACTGTAGATGTGATATTTGCTTTGGATACCAAGTAAAATGGGCTATTTCTCTGGGTAATTGCCTATGTAGGCTTTAAAAAAAAAGTACTTCATAAGTTGTGTCCTACATTTCTATTAGTTGGTCACAGAGACAGGCATTGTGATATAACCGTAAAATTACTTAGCTATTAAGTTACGTGATCGTTAGAAAAAGTTATATTGTGATTATAGGCCTACTATGAAAAATGAATGCTACTAAACCAAGAACCAGTGTGTGATATGTGAACTGTACTTCAACAATAAACTTTGATAAATGAGAAGGGTTTGCCTAAGCAGTAAAAAGTAAGTGTGCTAGCCTACTTTTTGCTAACAGAATAGGAATTATAGGTATGCAAGAATAAAATACTGTTTTACTCACAGGGATCAAGTTGGCAAATTATCTCATAACTCATAAACCCCACACTTTTTCCCTGTCAGGAGTGGGCCTTTTCACCTTGCGCAGGTGGTTGGCTGGGGGAGTATGTAGAAGCAAGGCAAAGCTGGTCGGGAAAACTGTCCTCATAACTGGAGCCAACACCGGTATTGGGAAACAGACTGCCCTTGATATGGCTTGCAGAGGTGAGACTATGAGCTGAACTGGTACACGATTAGGCCTAACTGGCACAGATGTTTACTCATCACTGTTTTTCCTATGCCCTGTACGTGTCAGGAGCCAGAGTAATCCTGGCATGCAGAGATATGACTAGAGCCAATAATGCAGCGGAGGAAATCCGGCAGAGGAGTGGCAATGGGAATGTGGTAGTGAAGAAGTTGGATCTGGCCTCACTGCAGTCAGTCAGGGATGTGGCCAAAGATATCCTTGATACTGAGGATCGTCTGGACATCCTCATTAACAACGCAGGTAAAATACCCCTGTGTTGTACCAGTTATAGTGGTTTTGTGGTGTATAAGAAATTACTAGAAGAGGATCAGTAACAGCTAAATTATAAAAAAAAAAAAAAAAATTATGTTTTTGCCTTCATAAGTAGCCTAAAAAGACTAGAATAATCTGTGTTAGATATCTAGTTGGAAGTGGTTAAATCTGCACCCTTTTATGGACTTCACCTTGATAATTTTCAGGTATCATGATGTGCCCTAAATGGAAGACAGAAGATGGCTTTGAGATGCAGTTTGGCGTAAACCATTTAGGCCACTTTCTTCTGACTAACTGCCTTCTTGACCTCCTGAAGAAATCTACTCCAAGTCGCATTGTGAATGTATCTAGTCTGGCCCATGAGAAAGGTAAAGTATGGCATATATATAGGTGAACATACTGTATTGCCATGTTAAGTGATAAGTTGCAAAAATATATTATATTTTTGTTATGTTTTGTTCTATTCCATTAAAGATTAGATGAAAATGTGCTGAATTTGAATCTAATTTCAAATCTATTTGACGTTCACTGAATATTAACTTTTATTTACAGGCAAGATCCATTTTGCTGACATCAACCTTGACGATGAATACAGTCCTCAGATAAGCTACCGTCAAAGCAAACTGGCCAATGTTCTTTTCAGCCGGGAGCTGGCAGCCAGACTGCAAGGTATTGCAATTCAAATGTTCCCTAAGTGCAGTCTCTACTGCTGTGTCATTGATTGGCACCTATGTATGCTGTATTATTTGGTGACAGTGGGTACATTTTTTGTAATCTGTTAACTGCTTGGTGATACCGACTCCATAGGCACAGGTGTGACAGTGTACAGCCTCCACCCTGGCGTCATCCGCACAGAGCTAGGCCGTCACTTCTTTCCCACCATTGCCTTGTGGAAGAGGATTCTAGCTGTGCCTTTGATGATGCTGATAAAGTCTCCCTGGGAGGGAGCTCAGACCACCATCTACTGTGCCGTTGACGAGAGTGAGGCCAATGCTAGTGGCCTTTACTACAGGTCAGTGCACCAGGAACAGAGCTAATTACTGGGGTAAAGAAATCTATGCAATTGCAATAAGTCATTATTTGACTGATCCTTGAGTGTTAAAGCAGAAGGGTTTCTGCCTTGGGGATTCTTTCATGGGTTCTGTGAAGAAAACGAATCAATTAAAGCTATATAACTTAAGTGCCTTGGATAGTAATTTAATTCAGGCCTCATTAAGAGTAGAAAATATAGGAAAACAATTCCCATTAGACAATGATATTAAAGAAAATTTATAAAAGTCCAAGTGCTATTTTTTTTGTCGCTACAGTACAACAAAAACCTTTTTGGGAATCCAGGCTCTATCTACCAATGCTGCTCCGTTGGCAACAATAGAGCCATGGCTCTAAAATCCTTACCCTGGTCTTACACTTATTTTGTATTGTTGTCTGATTTTAATCTTATATTCTCCTTGCAGTGACTGTGCCCCTAAAGAGGCAGCCCCTCAGGCGTGTGATGATGAGGCAGCCAGGAAGCTCTGGGAGCTCAGTGCAGATATGGTGGGTCTGTCTTAACCGAGCTCACTTGCAGACTATACAGCCGTCTGACCATCTTGTTCATCCTTGACCCTCCTATTAGTGTGGCCAGTTTCATTGTCGCCTGTAGCTTGGCAAACAGTGGGTGCCTTAATATTTATGCTGCTTTTCTTTATTTATAAAACCACAATACAGCTTGCATTTATGCAACTGTGCATCACTGTACTTTAATCAGTACTAATTGCAATAAAGTGGTAAATACCAATTTACTCTACCATCTGAGTCAACTCTAAACCAAGGAAGTAAATGATTTAAATGAATCCCTTGTGTAATTAATGTAATTCTCTCCTATATGCAAGTGTTTTAATGTGTGGTATAATGCTTACTTTCAATAAAGTCACAAAGTGGCACACTCCTCAGCTGATTTAATGTTCCAACTGTAGCCATACTTTATTAGTTATTATTAATTCTGACTAGCTAAAGTCAGAGTGTATCTTAAAAGTTAAGGGGTACTGCTTGTCAAACAATAAACAGATGTGCAGACTTTGATAAAGTAATTTCAGAACTTTCAGCAGATTCTTTCTTTTGTCAATTAGCTTACAGTATTTTAACTTCATTTATCATACCCATGGCAATAAACCTAAATAGCAAATATTGTGTTATACCTTGTGAAAATACTCACAAATTATATTATAAGGAAAACAGTACATAGTGTTCAATAATGGACTACACAGTTTTTACAGCACTTTATTTATATTCATTTTAGTCACAAATAAATTCTAAATCCCTCCAAAACTTCCGACCCGTAACAACCACCGCTCTCCCCTGGTGCTTTTGAAGAGGGCTGAGATTGTATTTGGGCTAGTTTAAATTGTGTGTTAATCTGCTAATGTAATTTATCATTTTCAAAAAATAAAAGCGGATTGGAGACATATTCCTCTTTTTCTTGAAGAAGTGAGATCATAAGAGAATGAAAGAACTAAGAGAACACAAATGAGTATGAATGCCTCTAAGATTGGTGCCTTGTTTAAAAGGGCAACATTTTCAAATAAAAAGGCAAGTTGAATGTATGTGCCAGCTATATGTGACCACGAACAGTTTTTATAGGCTGTAAAAAACGAGTTGACTATAATGTGTGTGAGAATATTTGAGTTGGTGCTGGTGGCTAGTTTTCACTGTCCTCTCAGAAGTATTTTGCAACCTATAGTAGGTGGCATCTTCTTCATTAAAGGTTGTAGAGTTATAATGAGTGAAAATACCTTTAAATGTACTTTGATAGCTTTGTTCCGGCTACCCTCAAGTATTAACTGTCACAAAATTACAGCTGAAGACCATTACACCGCTGTGTTTCAAAAATCATAAGTACTTCTAAAATGTACTTTGGTCAATTTCATGCCTCAATCCCTTAATTCTACTCACCTAAGAATTTTGCCAGCTCATTATTATTTTTACCATTAATTATCAATGAGTTATAATTAATATTTTTTAACATAGTTCTATTGGCCACTATGTATTGTGTATCAAGAAAGTATAAATGCGGTCAAGCTACATTTCATCGATATACTTACTCCCTTCACCGTTTTACCACCTCAATGTTCTATTTACAATAAAACGTCACTTAGTGTAAAAAACAATGGACGTAAATAAAGCTTCATAGACCAGCAAGTATTTGATATTTTAAAAACATTAATTCTGTCAGTATTTGGCTAGATCAGTTTAGTTATTATGCTCTTATTTTGTACCCTTAATATGGCTTGTACTAAGTCGTACGTTTTTATATGAACTGGATGTCTTGCATAATAATTCTGAGAGAAATACATATTATTTTGTTTAGAAAGATCATAGTCAGATTTGGTACATTTTCTTTCAGCCACACACTAATAGATGTATTAACAATGAAGCAAAACATTTGTCAACTTTAAACAAATAGAAGGGCATTTCTGTAAATTGTTCAAACATTGCCCTCAGTTGGAATATAGCCCCATCTTCAGTCAGAAAAAGTAATTGCAACTTGCACCTTACCTTAACAGAAACTTTTTAAAAGAATTATATTCAATCCCATTTCTTTAAGACCCCTAAGAAACTTTGTTAAAATATTTGCACTTGATTACCAGATAAAGTCCATGCCTCTACAGTAGTTGGATAGAAAGCAAGCCTCTGCGGCTACTTTTAATAGCTGGTTCAATCAGAAACAAGGTCAAATGTTAATTACTCATGTCAATCATGTTAAATCATTTTAGCTATTGCATGTTTGGGTACATGTCTAGTAGAGCAGTTCTCTAGCTGAGGTAACCCGGTAAACTGCAGTTTGCTGATTTTAAGCCTCAGTCTGGCTAAGAAGTTGTCTTCATGACCTGTAGTTAGTGTCAGGCACATGCCCTTATCAGTTCTCCGTCCAACGGATATGGAATCAATAGCTGGGCTGGAAAAGTGATAAGGAGATGTGAGCGACCATAGCACAAGAATATTTATGAGCCCAACTTTTGAAAATTGAATGTCAGGTCCTACCAAACACCTGAAACCAGCCTCCATGCGCTCCAACTATTTGTCCTAAAACTAAGTATCATTGCAGCATTAGTTAAGATAAGATCCAGTCACACCACCCAAACCATTGCTGAGGAGAAATGTTACGAAAAAGTCCTCTGCTGACGTTCCACCTCCTGGAATGGTTTTGGGTGAAGGCATGAACAAAACAGTTCAGATCCTGGTGTCCCAGGCATTTGTAGCATTGATCAAACAAAGGGGTGAAGTAGCCCCTCATGGCTTGACTGCCGAAAAACCTTTGAGACACACCCCATTGATGAGTTTTATTTCATTGCAGCCCCGCCTGGTTCCAAAAGATCTCTTGACTGCCATTGGTTCAAATACTAAACTTACCATACCTCCCCCTTAGGGCCTCTTGACTATCGCCAAATACATTTGACCTGTCAGTCACAGATAGACCAGCCAGTAGGATGAGAGAAGCCAGGTCTGGTGGGCGTGCTCTACACAGGTGTGTCTGAGAAGAACATTCCAATATGGATCTACCTGTCAGCTCTGCTTCCATTCTGCTGCTCCTAAAAGTAATGAAAACTTTTGACCACCAATTTTGTGTTGCGACCCATTTAGAGACACTGGGAAATATCTTATTTCAGTTTAAAAAAACAATTTATTTCATTCATTAAATATTTTCATTGTATTATTCATTATTATAATTTTGTCCCAATTTCAATACATGCGATTCAGGAAAAACGTATTGGCTTATAGCACAACCCTTTAAAATACTGGCAAATTGGGTAAACATTGCACAAACCTGCTTTTTAAGTCTTATAAACCTTTTACTTATTTAGTACACTTTGTACGAGTGCAGGTAGTGGCATGTGATCTCCCTCTAGCCTCTCTCTCTCTCTCTCTCTCTCTCTCTCTCTCTCTCTCTCTCTCTCTGGTGTCTGTCCCTGGGCATAGAGGTGTGCAGTGTGTGCCTGGGGCAGGTATGGGAATGCAGGTTTGCAGCATTCATGGGTGGGCCCTGAACGAAGCGCCGCAACCAGCGCTGGGATTCTCTGTGGCAGGCCTAAGCATGCAGTAAGCTGATTCAGTGCAGCCACAGTGACTAAGCTCCGCTCTGTCACCAGTCACAAACCTACTGCTGCCTACTATACTCTGAACACTAAGGATGTGTCTCAGAATATTTCATTGATCTTCCAGAATGTTTCTTTCAGAATCATTAGCTTAACAGTCACACACACACACACACACACACACTCCAATATGAGGCCAATATGTGCTTCCTAAGGGAGCCACGACAGTGATTCAGCTATCTGTGGTCTATGGATAAGAATCAAAAGTTTAAACCATAAAAACACATTTCTTGGAATTTATGGTAATTCCTTACACAAGCAATCCTACAAATAAACAAACCGAGAATTCCTGCTGGTTGCAAGAGAGTGGATCAGGAGTGTCCCTGAGAATTCCAGGGCCGAGGTGGAAATTTGCTGATGGCTGCGAGGGATGCTCAAGCTCCAGGGTGTGTTCTGTCGCCGGGGATAAAGGTGCTGTTGAGTGAGCACACAGACAGCAGGGGAGGCGCTGAGTCAGCTGTCCGCTTGGCTTAGCACACGCTGCACTGCCCTGGACACTACCTCTCTCCCATCAGCTCCTCAAGTCACACTGGCCCTGCCTCGCCAAACTGTTCACTATTGTTTTGTTTAGCCTAAGCCACATGGATCTGTTTCAAATCCGTGTGCCTTTCTTCTATTTCTGTGTTTAATAGTTATGTTTTAGGATCAATATCGGCTGCTCACATGTTGTGTTCAAAATATGGGATATGGTTCAAAGCATTGCTAGCCAGTGATCATGCTCAATGCACATGTGCTGTTTTTAAAACTATTTGTGAGTGAGCTTCATGCATACTGTGTAATTGGTCTGATGTCTTGGGTGAATATGAACCCATGACAACACATATTAGGTTGGTGAATTCATTTTTTGGTAAATGTTGCTTGAGCTGCTATTCTTTTTTCTGCATGAATCTTAAGCTCATTGGATCCAGACCTATTTTCCTGTAGGCCTACACAAATATTTCACACATAAACATCATAGACCAGTTAAGTGAGAGTTGAGAAAACCAACAAATAAGCAATAAGTATCGAAATAAGGTATTTGCTTACTTAGAACCTCTTCTATCTAGGATTAGATTTTGGAGCGGACCAAATCAATGTGAACTTGTATAAAAAATGCAGAAAAAGTTAAAAGGGCAAACTGTTCATGTCACTGTATGTATCAGTATATAAAAGGTGATGGATTCATGAAAGGGCTACAAACACCTATTCAGTGTGATGGTGTGTCAAATTAACAAAATAAATCCTGGAACAATAACTATTTGACTTTAGTGTAGTTTAAAGCTGCAGTGATGGGGTTCTAAAATGTGTCTGTATTTACACCAAGTCCAGTAATTTGAGACACTTATAGTTGAGAATCCCAGCTTCTTTCTGCCTGGCTTGACTTCAGGCTCTTGATATTTTTTGATGTCTTAGCATGCCATTGTGGGAAAATGGGCAGTAGCTGCCTCTGCTGGCTTTGTGTTTGATTATTTAGGTGAGTGATTATTTAGTTGAGTTCCTCCCAACGGTGTGAAAGTCTGACACTAAGCAAACAGGGCTCATCCCCTTTTTATTTAGTTCCGGAGTTCCTCGGTACATCAGGCGCCGGGCCGTTCATGCGGACCTGAGTAGATCTGCTAAAACATCTTCTGTCCCTCACTAAGCTCGCCTCTGGGATTAGCCCATCTGTGTTCCCAGCCCTTTCCTCAATGGCTTTTTTATCTACACAGTAGGCTATGCAGTGTTAATTTCGTCAACAAAATGTATGACGAAAATACCCCATTCACAAACTGTTTTTTGATTTAGTTGACGATGACGATAACGAGATGAAAAATCCACATAATGACGATAACAATAATCATTTCATTTAGTGAATGTTTTTACAAAAGATTTGACAAAAGCAAACGCTCTCCTCCATAATTAGACCCTTTTAAACCTTAGCTACTAGTTTGTGACAACCGACAAATCGAGTCTTCTGCAGTTGCGGCTACTGATCTGAGATAGGCCAATATGGCTCTGTTGCTGATGAGTAATCATAAACTCGCATCTGCTTCGAAGGAGTACACTATAAATGCCGTTGGCAGCCACCAACTAATAGGCTAAAGTTAATTTTCCATCCACAGACGCTAATTTAATTGGAACATTCCTTAATTATGCAAACTTTCCCTCGACCCTTTCACGTAAAAAATACAAACTTTACAATAGGTAAACAGTTGAATAATTAGCTGTTGTAGGCTTATATAGTATTTAACATCTTTTAGTAGGTGTATCAAATTGTGGTTTTTGACACAGAGTGCTATTTTAACACGGCTGTTGTATAATTTCTGTCGGCCTTTTTTTTGGGGGGGGGGGGGGTCGGTGATATTCATTTCTACAGAAAAAAGACAAAAATTACAGCTTGGGGTGCCCCTGGTTGCTTCAGGGTCCGTATGCAACCATATAGTCCGCATGTAGCAAGAAACAGCTCTGCACATAGTGTATAGTATTTTCTCTTGCAAATATGCACTGCAAATTTGTAAGGAACCTTCACCCAGCCCAAGCATTTCACCGAAGAGGAAACCGCTCCGAAAATTCTCTCACTAATTGTGAAATGATGAAAGACCGTTGTGTGGGTGAGACATGGGGGACTCTTTATTTCCGATAGATTCTCTGCTCTTTTATGGAAGCAGGAAATGCTAGTACATCTGAAGGTTTGAAAAGGACGGTTAATACTGGAGCTGATGATGATGGAGATGATATTAGTGCATGTGACTGTGAGCTTGATATCACTTGTAAGCACAATCTGTTAGAAATTGTTTAATTGTTGGGCTTTGACAAATCCACAAATTGAGAAGTCACTCAAAGAATGTCTTTCAGGAAGTACAGGGAACTGCAAACACAGTTGATTATGAATAACAATAGATTATAATTTCTCTTTCCATGCTCAACCTGTTAGTCAACACACATGATATATGGATTCCTGGCACTTCTAGACTACCCCTCATTCACTGAATAGCACTCAGTTGCCATGGACACAGATCATGTGAGGTTTTGAATAATGTGTCCATGACAACAAACTAAAGCTTTCAGTTTATCTGCTTGTGTGTGTGTGTGTGTGTGTGTGTGTGTGTGTGTGTGTGTGTGTGTGTGTGAGCGAGAGTGTATTTGTATTTTTGTATGTATGTATGTGAGTGTGCAGGTGTGCTTGTTTTAGTATATATATGTTCACACATTTATAAATGTTAATGAATTGGTGCCATGTCTATGATTATTATTTTATGCAACTCTGTCATTTGTTTCCTGTGCTGCATGTTTGTGTACTCCATTGCCACACAAAGCGTAGTAAAGGAGTGCGAGATATTTAAGGAGCAGCTCTCGGAAGCTTCTAGTACAAAGACTTCTGTTGTGCTGAGCTACACCCCTGTTGTCCACTGAAGTATGAAATGTGATCATGGAGGGCTGCCAGCACACATCAGGACCCAACACTTGAGATGGCAAGTCACTGGACTGAGACATCTCACAAGTGTTACTGTCTCACTGAAACCAGTAGAGGGCGAACTTTAGCTCCAAACAACATATGCCAACATATGTTTTAGAGATTTGGGAGGAATCCTTGAGAAAATTAGAAGCCTGTGGCCTCGTTTTTTATCCTTTAGTGCCATTTTACAGAAGAGAATGTAAAAGAGGGGTTATATTTTGTGCCTGACTTCTGAATGAAGAAGCTGCAATTAAGCTGGTGCTCGACTTTTTAACTCCACCAGATGACGCTCTGGTTTAACCATTCAGAAACACATTTGTACCAATTTCTGCAGACAAAAATGTGTGCCGTTGGTTGATGTGATGTCCCTCTTGGACTAAAACTAAAACACTCAATGTGTAATGGATTACTAAGCCATACTGGTGGTGAGAGTCAATTGTGAGACATGTCTGTCACTGGCTGTATGCTGGCAGTCTTTCATGGTTCTTTCTTATGCTATGCCACTCAGAAAAGAGTGTTTAATATATCTGCATATTCAAAGTGTACAGTACCTTAGATATGCTTTCATGTTCTCCTATATTATTATTATTATTATTTCAAGTGTTATTGTCCTGAGTATATCAATTATCTTTCAATGATATTTATCCAAAATCCAATTGGGTTTCCAGTGGCTATTGTTTCTACAGTTTTTACGCATTTTCCATATCTGCAATCAACTCATTGTTCAAAGATTCTCCGAAATAAAAAATGAGCAGACCTTGTTTGGGTGAGCAAGCAATACAGGGGGATCCAATAATAATTTGGAACAAGTATCCTGAACGAATCCTTAGTAAAGTCTACATTGGTCAGATTCTTTCTCCTGGCAGATCTGTTTAGCCTCAGCCTCTTGCCCATCTTTGCAAGTGTGTGCGTGTGTTGTTGCTCACTGCGGGCGGTGAGCGCCAGCGCTCATGCAGCTTTTGAGTCTAAGTGAGGCAGACTGTGAGAGGTTTATTAGTCCCTTCTCCGTCCTCAGGGCATGGCAAAGGCAACTGTGCCGAGACAGAGCCACAAATAGATTTTTCTAAATATGGGGGTCTCCAATACAGAGAAAATGCAGAATCTAATATTGGTTTACTCATACCAACAAGATCTGCAGAAAGAAATGAAGCTGAAACTAAAGTAAATAACTTTCAAATGTGTGCGTGTGGGTGCATGCATGCGTCCGTATGCGTGCATGTGTCTTTGAGTGTGCCTTTGTGTGTGTGTAAACTCAATAATCTGAATCTGATTTGAATTCATTCCTGCTTTGTTGTCACATTTTCCATTTTTTCCACACCTGTTCATCCCAGATGCCTCACAGGACCAATGCTAGCTATGGTGTGAGATTGGTTTTTGGTTTGTGATCAACAAGCAGTGCGAGCTCATTGAGAAAGACTGTGAAATACAATTGGGACTGAAGAAGCTCTCTGTCTTTTATCCAGGAGAAAACCTAAATGCCAATGAGACAAATACTGGCCCAATATCTTATATAGTTAGATAGTGGGAGATAGTGGGACAGTGGATGGGGTGGCTGAGAAGGGATAGTGGTGGAATTGTAGCATTAGTTGAAAACTAAACTAAACTGAAAAGTAGAGTCCTCTGTCAGGTACTGTACACGTTTAATCACTGTCAGATGAAAATAATGTTCCGTCAATAGACTCTTTTTCAGGAACACATTGATTTTATGATTGATACCTATTATTCATTTTTGAAAATAATAAATGTGTTCCGAGGGGGTTGCAGACAGTAAGGTCTTGGTGTAATGTAACTCAGCTCATAGATGGCTTTGATTTCTGTCAATAGTGATCCAAAAGTTTAAAAGTGGAGTTGTGTTAGATTCCACTTGAAAGTATGCTTTGAGAAGCCCACCGCAGGAAAGACATACATCAAAAACTGTAATAGAACAACCACCTTTAACTTATTGTAAATGAATCAACTTTCTGCTAATGCATCTTGTTTTCAGCGTCCATTATGCCGCATTTCTTACATGTTTATGTATGAGCGTTTGTGTTTGTGTGAGGGGAAGAGGGGGGTGCCAGTCACAGCAGATGTTAAGTAAATGCTCAGTGGTCTCTTGCGATCAAGTCCAGTGACCCTCAGTAACATTGGAAGATGTGGCAGAACAGTTGTCAAGGACAGTGTGCTTCTCCTGCTGATTATGACACTTTGGTGCTGATTAATATGCCTAACCCAAGCTCCGCTATATGGCATTTGCATGGCATTAGCATATATCTGAGGCCAGCCATTTGTTGCTGCAGTGAGAGCGGCTGGTGGAAATGACACCAGTTAGGCAGGGGGACAGATGATGCTCAGCCAGGGTCAGGGCGGGGACAGAAAGACACAGAAAGTAGCAACATGATTCCATGCACGCAACATGGTCATGGTGTGATTGCAGGTCACTTACTGTAGGTTATGCATTGTGTTAGATCATACAGTATTTTATTCAACGGAAGACAGGGTGACCATTGCTTTAGTGGTTTGTGAAAGCATTATATATAGACCAGAATTCTTAAATCTGGACCAGGAGAGTTCAACTGGCAAAGAGTATAGTAATATCTTCGGTAAAAACAGCGGTCTTACCACAAAAGTCCTGCGTATTAATGTGCTTTTATTCACAGACTGGATGGTTCATGTACAGTATGGCATGTGCTTCACAGTAACATTCAGAATAACATATTCCTGGCATCACCAAGTTTAATCTATGCGCTGGAGGTGTTTATGATACTGCACTGAGCAGGGCTTACAGTACAACCCCTTTGGTAGCTGGCTCCTGCTGGGAGAGTGCAGTTTTCTTTCAACTCAACTCAAATGAATCCTCCCTGGTAAATCAGACATCAGCAAAGGCACACAGTGACAGTCGCTCCAGAATAACAACATTTTCAATTTGTGCAGTATCTGCACCTCTCACTACGCTTTTTTGGTGATGCCTCTTTGTGCCATATATTTTTTTGCGCCATCACAAAAAAATGACAGAAAAACTAGGCAGTGGGGAGTTCACCATTATCAATAATAATAATATATTTATTTGTATAGCACTTTTCTTGACATGTTACCATCTCCTTTAACAACTATACAATAGTTTATGAAATTTTCTTGCTCGTATGGTGAAAAAGTTTCCATAATGTAACTAGCAGTAAAAGCATGTCTGCTTTAAAAGTTATCAAACCTTTATTATCAAATCAATTCTAAAATTTGCATGAAGCCAGTGCAAAGACGGCAAGTTTTAGAATACTGTTTTTCTGTTCAAGCTATTTTTTCTATGCCTCAATGGACATCTTTTTTTCTACAGAACTACTAGTCCCCTAAAACTGACAGTTTAAATGAGTTTTCAAGCTGAAGCTCGAGTATAGACAGATCCTCTTGATCTTTCTCAAACAATGATTTATTTTCAATTCAGTGGACACTTCACAGTAAAGGTCTGAGTCATCATTTAGCCATCCTCTCCTGTGTTTGTATTCATTTTGACCATGAGATAACGTGTGGGCGGGGATGCTCGTGCTCAATCCTATCTGCGGCTCACAGTGGAAGGCTTTTGGGCAGTGCTGGTTGGGCGGTGGATGCTGCAGCCAGGTGGTGACCCTGCATGCAGTATCTGGCACAAAGCACATTTCCCAGGTCCAGAACTCCGCCAAGCTGTCCCATAATAAATTATATCCTCTCATGTATACATATTTTGTGTGGCATTATTATACTAAACTTACCTAGTAAGCTATGGTGCATTCATGTCTACAAAGCTTACCAGACACATTTTTTAAGTAAACATGAATGCTATAATACAGTATTATATCTATTTACATTCTCTAAATATGATTTTGCATCGGCGTCTTGAAAGCTCTTAGATTGAACATCTGAATGAATGTTATTTCCCCGAATAGAATGTTGCTGTGACTTCATAGTGGTACTTTCTCTAGCAAAAAAAAAAAAAGAAAAACAAATCTGGATTTCTTACGCATGGTGGAATCTGGCTATACTTCTTGCCTGATAAACATTCTCAAACTTTAGCTGACCAGCACATTACTTACTGCATTTGGTGCAAACTGTTTGGTGACCCCACCTGATTCATCAATCAGAAAGATGATAGAATTAATATAATCATCAGACATGTGGTTGTCTGGCTGTTGTTGATCACGATCCAGTGATAATTACAGTAATAATACTCTGTCTGATGATGTAAATACACATTAACTGTTCATAGATATTTCACAGGAAAATGTCAAAGTGTCATGAAGGCTGCAGCATCATGAGTCTTTGCATCCATGGCTTCTTCTCAATTTTACTGACAGGCCGTCTAATAGGCCTTGACTCCAGAAAATCAGCCTGGTTGAAGGGACACAGCCGTGGGAAAAATCCTGGACACAGGCACAGAAAGACTACTGGCAGGCCTGGATCCAAAAAGATTACCCAACAATAGCTCCCCCTCAGTCCTAAGACCCTCTCAGCTTCGAATCAGCACTGAAAATTGATAAAGATCAGAAACACTACAGAAAAATTACCATTGCTTTGAGAAAAACTGTCACTCATTTCATTGACATACAGTACATACAGAAAGTTCTGTAGTATTCTAATCGCAAGACCTTTTCTTATTGTTTCATAGTGAATAGGTCAGTCAGGGCATTTACACTGTGTGACTATATGGAGGCTTTTTAGAAAAAGGAAACAAGGAAAGCTGGGAAAATTCTTGCTCACAAAAAGTACAATTGAGATTAACAACCAGTTAGGATTTTTTATCCACTTGTATGAATCAATTAGAAATAATACCATTTTGTTGTTAAGGTGCCAATATCATTCTGTGCTTGTATCCCATGAGTGCTCTACGAATGATGCGATAAACTAGTGTGCGTTCTCTCACCAACATGCTAATCAAGGATTAATTATGGTCAATACCTGATGAGTGTTTCTCTCTCTCACTCTCAGATATGTAAATATTCCAGAGTTGAGACGACACTGCGCTCTCTGCCCTCTCGAAGACAGTGCAGCTTCTGTGTCCCCGCTGCATGGGTGCTGTTGTAGCAGAAGGTTTTAGGGTAGACAATGTACTGTGCTTTGCTGACATAGAGATGAGGGCAAAAAAGAGAGATTATGATGCCAAAATTATTACTGCAATGCAGCAGAGTTCTGTTTCATCTCTCTCTCTCTATCGCTCTCTTTCTCTCTCGCTCTTCCTCTCTGTCTTACTAAAGAGACATTACCTGGGATACACCAGTTATGAATTCATTTGTTTACAGTAGTTTTAAGCAGTAAACTAATGTGCAATGGTTTGCCTGCTTGTAAAGGAACTTGGATAATAACCATTAAGACAAATCTTGCCTTTAAGAACCGGGTATCCCATTATCAAAAACATGTTTTAAAATATCGTCAGTATCCTATACAGTTTTATAAAGGAAGAAGGCAAGTATGAAAAAGAGTACAACTTAAACTCTTATATTGTACCGTATATTCACGTTGCTAGCATTTCTAAATTGTTTACTGGCTTGGTGCATAATGCAACAGTGATCCATGTGAGCCAGTGCCAGTGTTCCCTTAGAGCAAGGGTGGGGAATTGTTTTGAGGTTTTAATTGCACAGGAAATGCGAACATGGGCAAAGCCCATGGCACGCTTTGCCTCTAAGCTCACATGCCACCTCCTCCTGCTAAAGGAGGTGGGGTTGTGTAGGGGGCTTTCAACTGGAGGTGTAGATTTGCTCTGCTTATCTACTACAAGAGAAAGAAATTATAAAATGCTGATCAGGTTTTGTCACCCAAAATTTAGAAATTCTGCAACAATAAGATCAGGCA
Source organism: Aplochiton taeniatus (assembly GCA_017639675.1). Lineage (NCBI taxonomy): Eukaryota > Metazoa > Chordata > Actinopteri > Galaxiiformes > Galaxiidae > Aplochiton > Aplochiton taeniatus. The sequence continues at coordinate 12,293,501 of CM030173.1, forward strand.
CTGCCGCTTGTGATTCACTGGTTACAGTATCCTCTAATGTATCACCTGCACATTGTGGCCTGATGGAACTGAACAGCTTAGCAACCAAAATCCGGTCATCATAGTACGATTCAACGAAAGGGCTTTAGAAATGTTTCCCTACTTCAATTGATTTAAGTAAATTAATTCAAATTAACCATTCACTTAGTAAATAGACCATATTCGACAATGTCTCTATTGAATGATTTTGCGTAGTTTGCGTGCATTGTCTCGACTTCTAAAAGCGGGCAGAAATGCATTATCTATGCGTCTTGTTGAAGACTGTGATGCTATAATGTAACCTGGTAGTCATGTAGCCTACATACGCTACAACTCTTCACCTTGATTGTTTTCTGCCTCTGTCCAAGGTCCTTAAATTTGCTTCTCCAGGGATACGTCACATGATTGCGCTTTCTCCCCCTGCGCGAGCAAGATGCTGCGTGTAGACACTTCATTTCTCATCATGAACAATTTGGCTCACGAGCCTTTTTCAAGACGTCGTCCGACTTTGCGCAAAGAGTTTGGGATTTCATCCATAGAACTACTTAGACAAGTGTAGTTTCTCTGCGTATTCCAGATTGCTTGTGTTACCTTTTTTCACTTCTGAACCTCCGGTGGATGAGCACACAGGAGTACACTGCTCACCAAATTATACACTGTTAAGAGTGGTGAGGTGCTGAGGATATGTAAGAATCTGCAAGCATATCACCCTTTTGGATTTATAGCCAAAATGCAGAAAGGGATGCGACTTAATGATGGCCATATCACCTATTTGGCCCTTTTGGCTAAGAAAGATGGTACGAGGCGAGGTTGTCTGAGTAAGAAAAGCTCAGACAACACAAAATGGCATGCGAAGTGGTTCGCTTTGTTGCAGAATATGTTGTTTTATTTCGAAAATGACTCGAGTTCACGCCCCTCAGGACTATACCTGTTGGAAGGATGCATTTGTGATAGAGCTCCGTCACCTAAACCATCTCTCTCAGCTAAGGAATGCTTAGAAAAACAGGTAAGTCTTACCAGAAAATCACGAGAAAAGATAACTCACAGCTACTTACAGGGGTCTGTTAACTTACTTTTAAGTTCCAGAAAACGGTGTTGTATTGCAAGCTTTGCAAACAATAACTGCACTGGGCTACTTATTCTGGGGAAAGCCATTCATAATTTGCTCCTTCGTGACAACAAGCCTTTTATCCCCAATATGTTCTTTCTAATAACAATCGCTCAATTGGCATTTTCTTTTTGTAGGCTACCAAAACAGGCTAAGAAAATATATAAATCTGAATTAATTATAATAAATACATGCATATTTTTACACTATTACAATGTATTGAAATTATGAAACTGCTTCAATTGAATTTGGTGATGTAAACAATATTCAAGCCACATGCGGTGAGTAAACTATTCCAAACTTTGTATGTCGCCATCTTGTGGAGGAAAGATCGTCCTCTGCTGTCCGTTTGACGTATTGATTTAATTCATCTTGCTGATATTAATAGCATCCTACCTTGGCAACTGCGTCTCGTCAATTCATAGTCTCGCCGTTCGTTTGATTGCCCTCTATTTATCAGAACTGTTTTACCCAAAGAAAAAGGCTTTGATAAAAAAATAAAAAAATAAAACACAAGATGAACAGGTGTTTTTTTTTCTACGTTCATGTCTTCCTTGTTAATAGCGCAACAGTTTGCTATTGGCCTCCTGTGAGAAAGTCAAATATTTGAAGTTCTATTAAAAGTAATAATGACACAATTGTTGCCGTCCAGGTGCTGCATCACTTGCTAAAATTATGAAATTATGCCCTGATATCTTTTGGTGCAAAAAAAAAAAAAAGAACTTGACCCAAAGATTTGACTAATGGTTGTATACAACATAGATATAGTAGATGCATGATGAATTGTATATTATTGCCAGTCAATGGATAAATAATGATCTGATTTTGCCTCTTCAATTCATGCTTCTGAGACCTATTCAAGTGAAGCATACTTCAGCTCAAATTATTACACAGATTATACATAAAATGTATCCATATCTTGATGATTGATTGATAGATTATTAAAGATAAAAGCTGTTGATACATCCCGCTTCAAATAATGTATGTTTATAATTCATATCTCTATTTTAGAGGCTTTTTAACACCATCACTTTGTCAATGTGTGTCTATGTTTGCATGTCACACATCATGGTTTTATTTTACTGTAATTTGTGTTGTTATTGTACAGCACCTTGTAACCCTGTTTTGAAAGGTGCTATATTTATAAAGTTTATTATTATTATTACATATTTAGGTGCGTGTTCATGCGCACACACAGTTCCACATCTTTGCGCAAGAAAGTAATTGAATAAAGTCGATGACTGCTTTAATGTGTGCAGCCAATGATCTGAATTGCTCCTTATACAGATGAAATGAGGACAAGACTATTCATTATTAACATTTCTTAATGCTTACAGATTGTACTTAACTCCTTATTAGAAAACAAATTGAATATGTTTTAATAGGAGGAGTGCAAGCTATCCCACTTGTGATTTTATATTGGATGTTGACAAATATGAGCCACTCTGCATTCCATTGATACTGATAGCACCATGGGTGAGTGTGTGTGTGTGTGTGTGTGTGTGTGTGTGTGTGTGTGTGTGGCTGTGTGTGGCTGTGTGCGTGTGTGTGTCTATGTGTGAGTGTGGCCTGATGTTTTGAATCAAGCTTTGGTATGCTAATCCCTGTCTAGCTAGCCTCCAAGACCCAGGAGAAATGTCCTGAGTGTTGGATTTTATCTCTCTCTTTCTCTCCCTCTATGTGTGTGTGTGTTTGTGTGTGTGCTTGTGCTAATGTTGTGTGTGTGAGAGAGAGAGGAGGAAGAGGAGGGGGGGGGGGGGGGTAGAGATAGACAGAAAGAGAGAAATAAAGGGAGCATGAGTGAAACAGAGTGAGGGATAATGCAGAGATGCAGAGAATAGATGCCAAGTCAACTGCCACCTTCCAGGGCTACATATTTTTATATCCTCCCTGCTCAAAAGGATTTCTTACTGTCTCTCCTTTGCCTTTTCTCAGTCTTTTTTGTCTCCATCTCCCCTTTTCATTGTATTCTTTGAGTGTTCCACTTTTTAATGTTCTTATTCCTTATTTAGAAAGAGCTACGTTTAAGCACACAGTTACTATGGCAACCCCTATTTGCATCTGAAAAAAAGTGTTTTTGAAGGGCAAACAAAATATGCAACATGGACTGCTATTGTGTTTTTGTTATCAAGCACATTGCACTGGGTAGATGTGTTTTACCATGTACTGCAGGAAACGTGCCAAATAAGGAGTATATTTGAAGTTTCTTGAAATCAGAACAAGTGGAGCAGGCTGGGGTTATGGGTTATGTTGCCTCACTCAAACAGATAATATTGCTGCCAAAAATAGCAGCCTGCTAAAAATAGCTTGGTTAAATCTCCCACGATATTACAGGAAGCCTAGATGACAAACAAATCATCAACAATATTTATTCCAATGATCAATAAATATATAATACTAGTATAGTACTAGTATTGATAGATGTTAGCTCTTGACATTTGATGTGAATGGTGAATTTTTATGTTGAAATTCTGTCCTTTACTTAGAATACATAAAATTTATATTATTTTGCTGTGTTATATTTCAGACTCAGAAATAAGTTATTGTACGGTTTTAGTAGCTACTGTTTTTAAGCAGTTAACACACCAACAGTACTTTAAACAATAAATGTAGGTGAACAATATGTTCATCCACATTTACTGTTGTTCATGCCTACAGCGTTTTAACACGGTGAACAACCGACCTACTTAGAAAGCCATGCATTTACATATTGGTCTAACATATCCTAAAAGAGTGTTTGCTTTCGCTTGTCTTACAGTACTACTTCACCATCGCTTTTAACCATGATAACCAGAAGGCTCTGGAGCTACGCACAGAGGATGTCAAGGACTGCGATGAATGGGTGGCAGCAATAACACAGGCCAGGTACTCACATGAACTATGGGCCCTCAGTAAAGCAATTCTGATTGCTGCTGCTTTTGGGAATTCTACACAGTGGCCTACTGACTGAGAATATGGGCTATGTACTGTGTTTTATTGGATGTTGGTATTGTATGACAGATGCATCAACACTGAGAATCCGAGGTTAAGCAGGGTCTGTAAAGCCAATTAATGCTTTCGCCATAAATGTCAGCCTCGTACATTTACGAAAGGAAAGATCAATCGATCAGTCAGACTGATTGAAGATGATATTGATTTGCCTTCATACAAATGTATTTGAAAGGAAGGAGAACAAAAGGTTACTTTTTCAAACTGTGAGAGCAAATGGCAGTTATTTTCTATTGTTTTGTACCCTGAACTGTTTACAGTATCCTATTTGACCTAGGTTGATATTGTGTGAATACATACATTTACTCGAAGTGTGTGCGCAATATTGTGGGTTTTGAACCTCTAACGGTCCAAACACACTTTATATGAAGTCTGGATCTGCTTTGATAATCCGATTATGAGCCCTGTGTACTAATGAGATGTGTGATTGTGTGTGTGTGTGTGTGTGTGTGTGTGTGCAGTTACAGGAACCTGGCTACAGAGCATGAAACTCTCATGCAGAAGTATCTACATCTACTCCAAATAGTGGAGACAGAGAAAACAGTTGCCAAGCAACTTCGACAACAGATAGAGGATGGGGAAATTGAGATAGAGCGACTAAAATCAGAGGTAACTTGTCTCATAATTGTCTACATTACACTGGTGTGTGTGTGTGTGTGTGTGTGTGTGTGTGTGTGTGTGTGTGTGTGTGTGTCTGTGTGTGAAAGGCATCTTGTAGCTATAGCAGTAGTTCACAGATTTTCTCACTTTCAGAGTTGAAAACCACAACAACACAAAAGTTCTTTGTGGTTAGGTTTATTGCCATAATATTACAGACTGCTTGCATATGTCAGTAGCACTGTATTGTTTTGTTTCTCTCCAGTGTGTCTGAACCAGATCAAATAAACCTCTCTCTTTAATGTGCTAATACTGAGCTCCAATGAAACCCTCTGCTCAATATTCATGAATCAGCTTGCATTGTACCTGATGCAGCCTTCTCCTAGGATATGAATAATCAACTGTCTTACTCCTTATACGCAATAAATGGAGGCACTTAAGACTCCGCGCTGCGTTTGAACTAGCATGGCCATGGGAGTGTTTTGTAATAGCTGCTTTCTCCTGCATTTAGTGGCAGACTCCTTTGAAAGCTCTTGTTTTACTGTAAGTGGTATCTGACAGAGTTGCCCCACTGTTCATCTGCTCACACTAACTAGCACATTTAACTGGATGTGTTGATTATGAATGCCAGGTTGGCGGACTGCTTAAAGACAATGAGAAGATCCAGTCGTCAAGTCCGGAGGTACCACCCAGTGACGATGACACTGAAATCAAGAAAATCAAAAAGGTGAGCTGTATTCAGAAGAGCTTATGCATAGCGTTTTTATTTAACTCTGACCTCATGAAATATAGATTCTGCTTGGGCCCTGTTTAACTATTCTGTTATTCTTTTACTAGGTGCAAAGCTTTCTGCGTGGCTGGATCTGCAGGCGGAAGTGGAAGACCATCATCCAGGACTACATCCGTTCACCCCATGCTGAGAGTATGAGGAAAAGGAACCAGGTGGTGTTCAGCATGTTGGAGGCCGAGGCTGAATACGTCCAACAGCTCCACATCCTGGTCAACAACTTCCTGAGGCCCCTGCGCATGGCGGCCAGCTCGAAGAAACCCCCTATTACCCATGATGATGTCAGCAGCATCTTCCTCAACAGGTACATGTAGCCTACTAGCCCAGTCAATGACAGCGTTGGTGACACTGATTAGAGGATGAGAAACAGATTGAAGTGGTTTTTTTTTACTTACATGGTGCTGATTTGTTTGTCGTTTAAGCTCTTACTCAGTTTGTGAAACTTGCGTTGTTTAGCAATACTTTTTCTTATCATATTTGTTTCCTGTGTGAAGTACTCAAGTACAATTGTGCTTGTGCTTATTTGGGTGATGGAAAACGCAAATTAAGTTTTGCTCTTTTGGACGAAAAGTTTCAATCTACCCTATACTTGTGTTCAGCATAACATTCAACAGTCATGATATTTTGTTTGTGGTAAAAAGTTAAGTCGCATTTCATTGTATTTTTCACAAATCATACAACATAAATTCACAAATAATTTCTCATCATTACTTACTTAAATAATTCCTTCTTCTTTGGCAGTGAGACCATCATGTTTCTCCATCAGATTTTCTACCAGGGTCTAAAGGCCAGAATAGCCAGCTGGCCAACACTGGTTCTAGGTAAGAACTGCTTATAATTGGGATTCATTCATTTACAGTCAAATTTGTATATGTATTTTTATCAATTAACAATAGCATAAGAGATATGATAAATTAAAGGTTCCAAAGAAAATGAAGTGTAGGAGATAATTAGCAAAGAGAATACACAATAAACAACAGTTCAAAAAGAATTTTAAGTAACAGAAAAACAACGAGACCAAAAAAAGTTCAACAATGTAGATGCAGGACATCGAGAAGTAAGCGAATGGCTTAATCTTATCATCTAGGAGTGAACACTGAAATATTAAAAAGATTAGGGGATCATTGGACAATTATCTGATTCCTTGATTTGGAATTTTTTCCACAGCGGACCTCTTTGACATTCTGCTGCCCATGCTAAACATCTACCAGGAGTTTGTGAGGAACCACCAGTACAGCCTGCAGATCCTTGCCCACTGCAAGCAGAACCGCGACTTTGACAAACTACTCAAGCAGTATGAGGCCAAGCCTGACTGCGAGGAGAGGACCTTGGAGACTTTCCTTACCTACCCCATGTTTCAAGTGAGTGCACAGTGAACTATACTTGTCGTGAACAATCGAAGAGATAAAAGTATAATGCTTTTTTTCTGCCACCATTTGACAGTGGCCCAGTCATTTGACTTTTATTTTTCATGGAGGCTTCCATCCTATTGTTAAGCATAATGTCAAATGCTTTCCTGTTTTCTGTCCCTCTTTTTCTTAGAGTGTAATCCCTACTGCAACCTCACATTGTTTCGGACTTTTTCCTATCTTTCTCCTCCTTTCTCCTGTTATTATAACTTTTTAATACTAAAACCAAACCTAAAAGACAATTGTATACATGTAATCATAAAGCAGCAGATTCACATATACACAAGGAAACGTATTTGAACCTAATAGTTTATAGTCTTAGGTATGGTAGCTCTAAAAGCTGCCTGAAAGTTTTCCCGTACTGTTTCAACAGTATCTCTGTCAAACATTAAGCTTGATTTTTACAGAGAGTGTCATTTGAAAGGCTGGTTTTATCATATTTTTTACCCACATCGATGATGATCTTAACTTTGCTTGTTTATTTACTGCATGCCACCGCTTCGTCATCGTTACTTGCACACTACTGCCCAGCCCAGTCACAGAGCTTTACCACAGTATATCTTACTGTGTCTCCTGTAATATATTTGAATGGCCTTTAAAGATGACCACTTTCAAGCCATTTGAAGTTAGTATGCTCATAGCCCATTTACAGAATTATCAATGTCTTTTATGCCTGCAGTAAAAAATATCACAGGGTGGTAGAGGTTTCCCGTGATACTTCCACACATGTTCAGAGATGTTTTTACTCTACACTGTCAGATTCCTCGCTACATCCTGACCCTGCATGAATTATTGGCCCACACACCACATGAGCACGTGGAGAGGAACAGTCTGGACTACGCCAAATCTAAACTGGAGGAACTCTCCAGGTGAAAGACCCTTACCTGTTCCCTGTTTCCCAAAACTACAAGTAATCCATAAATTGACATAAAAATCAGTAGTAGTTTCAGAGTGTACCATTTCTCCCCAGAATCATGCATGACGAGGTGAGCGAGACAGAGAACATCAGAAAGAACCTGGCCATCGAGCGTATGATCGTAGAAGGGTGTGAGGTTCTTCTGGACACCAGCCAGACGTTTGTCAGACAAGGTTGGTCGAGCCAAACGCCACCTTTTGAATGGTGTCGACCCTGTTTAACCCTTTCCAGCCTGAGCCCAAAAGTTCCCAAATTCTATTCTAATAACCCTGTGTTGTTTGAAATCAGCGGAACGTTTTCCATAAGTAAATCTGTTTCTATGCTTACGTGTGTGTGTCTCTACAGGCTCCCTTATCCAGGTGCCTATGAGTGAGAAGGGGAAGATCACGAGAGGCCGACTGGGCTCTCTATCTCTGAAGAAGGAAGGAGAGAGACAGTGTTTCCTGTTCTCCAAACATCTGATCATCTGCACCAGGGGCTCAGGAGGCAAACTCCACCTCACCAAGGTATGTTAGTGGGTGTCAAGAACATACCACACTATACAGTTATTTCATTTACTAGATAGTTCTACTGTTGTTAATTCTATTTGAATTATGCGATAGGATTAGAATAGCCTTTAGCTGAATTAAAGTGTATTAATATAGAGGAGGTCATCACTGTGTATTAATGGTTGATGTAATGTATTAAACCTAAACCAGAATGGAGTGGTCTCCCTCATAGATTGCACCCTGATGGAGGACCCAGAGGGTACAGACGAAGAGCGTGAGTCATGTTTCACTTTCAATGTCTTAGGTCTTTTTCTTCGAAAATGAAATACCCAGCGCTTATATGATCCAGAGTGTGCCATAGGATCGAGATGTCCTGCACGTGTGTTACAGCTAAACCAGAGAAGAGTGGCCAGGACGCGGAGCATCTGGACTTTAAGGTCATCGTGGAGCCCAAAGACAGCCAATCCTTCACGGTCATCCTGGTGGCCTCTTCACGGCAGGAGAAATCTGCCTGGACAAGTGACATCAGTCAGGCATGTCTGCATGCTGCGCTTCCTCCTAGACGGCACTCGGTGGCCCCGGTCATAACTTAGGCCACCCATCTGTTTTTAAACTCACTGAACCCCCCCCCCCCCCCCCAGCGCTTTGTCGAGCCAATAGTGACGTCTTCTGTCCCTCTTGCAGTGCATTGATAATATCCGCTGCAATGGCTTGATGATGAATGCCTTCGAGGAGAACAGCAAAGTCACAGTGCCACAGATGATCAAGTAAGAATATTGCGCATGCACGCATAAATGCAGCAGTGAGCACACGCTCATACACATTTGGTTGTGGCTGTTTGTCAATGTGCGTGTTTAACGTGCGTCTATGCTGATCCTGCCGTCCCAGGTCGGACACCAGTCTTTACTGTGACGACGTGGACATCCGCTTCAGCAAGATGATGAACTCGTGCAAGGTGCTCCAGATCCGCTACGCCAGCGTGGAGCGTCTCCTGGAGAGGCTGACCGACTTGCGCTTCCTCTCCATCGACTTCCTCAACACCTTCCTGCACTCCTACCGCGTGTTCACCAGCGCCCACGTGGTGCTGGACAAACTCATCACCATCTACAAGAAGCCCATCAGCGCCATCCCGGCCCGGTGAGACTCTGCCTCCACCGTCTGAGAGTGTTGCTAACTGACCCATGGGTTACCGTCGTAGACCCCGATCAAAATAGTCAAAACTTTGTTAGAACCCTTCGTCTGTTAGAGAACCCTACATAGTTACACACCCTGCATAATCTGCAGCCAATGGATTACCATAATTTCCTTATCTTTTGCTAGATTTCTGTGCTGATTTCAAATATAAGGTTTGACGTTGCCTTCGGTATAACCTTCTTAGTTTTAACTGAAGGGACAAAAAGTTTATTGGAGTTTTGCATCGTATCCAAAACTCTGATCTACTATCAAACCATGCCTCGCGTTTATGTTCACGTAAATGATTCAATAGTCATGCAGCTCCACAGTTTGGACCAGCGGAGCCTGCAGTGCCCATGTTGTGGCGGTAACTAACCCACTATGCTATCATCTCTTCCCGGGTGAGAGGGGAATAGGGGAGAGAGTGAAGCAGAGGAGAGGTGCGAGGAGAGGCAGAGAGAGGTCACACAGTGCATTCACTTCTGTGGGTTCTGTCCACCACCACAGTAATTGGGCCCTGTGTTCCTCTCTCTCTCTCTCCCTCTCTCTTTTCCCATTCTCTCTCTCTCTATATTTTTTCTTTCTCTCTCTTTCCTCCAGTCTGACCATCCACCGCACCGTCACCATGGCAACCCCTTACTCTGCTGCAGGACCCCACCCTTCCCCTTCCTCCCTTTTCCCTCCCTATCTGTCTCCCTCTCTCCCTCCTTCCCATCGTCTGCAGAGGCTCTCCAGTATTAAATATTGATGGCAGTGCTTTGCACCCAGACCCCTCTCCTCCCCTCCCTAATCCTTTCTCTCTCCTCTCCTCTCTTCATCTCTCCTCTGCTCGCCTCTCCTCTGTGATTTAGCTGAGGAGAAGACACAACATGGCCGCTTCTAATGCCACGCAGGGCCAGAGGCTCCCTGGTTGCTCACTCCCAGCCAGCAGCCCCCACTGTGGTCCAATCTATATCTTTTCTCATTTTCTCCTGGTTTCGCTCTCTCTCTCTCTCTCTCTCTCTCTCTCTCTCTCTCTCTCTCTCTCTCTCTCTCTCTCTCTCTCTCTCTCTCTCTCTCTCTCTCTCTCTCTCTCTCTCTCTGTCTGTCTTTCTTTCTGTGTCTCAGTGGGCCTTCCCTGGGCTGGTTGCTGTTGGCAGCACCCGTGCCTCCCACACTGTCACTTGACACGCTATTTATAGGCCTACAGAGGGGGTGGCTCTCACTGCTAGGAGGAGGATGTCTTAAACAATGTAGCTTAAACAAAAAAGGCAGGAGCTCCAATAGAGCCCCTGTGGTGAATGCCTGCCTCTGTTTAAACACCCAACACACTGCCGATCCCCTCTTCACACCCAACGCACTGCCAATCCCCCCCTCACACCCAACGCACTGCCAATCCCCCCCTCACACCCAACACCCTACCGATCCCCCCCGTCACACCCAACACACTACCGATCACCCCCTCACAGCCAACTCACTGCCGATCCCCCCCTCACACCCAATGCACTGCCGATCCCCCCCTCACACCCAACACCCTACCGATCCCCCCGTCACACCCAACACACTACCGATCACCCCCTCACAGCCAACTCACTGCCGATGACCCCCTCACACCCAACTCATTGCTGATGCCCCCCTCACACCCAATGCACTGCCGATCCCCCCCTCACAGCCAACACACTACCGATCCCCCCCTCACAGCCAACTCACTGCCGATCCCCTCCTCACACCCAACGCACTGCCGATGCCCCCCTCACACCCAACTCATTGCTGATGCCCCCCTCACACCCAACTCATTGCTGATGCCCCCCTCACACCCAATGCACTGCCGATCCCCCCCTCACAGCCAACACACTACCGATCCCCCCCTCACACCCAACACACTGCCGATCCCCTTACACCCGCTCCTATTTAGGTCACACTGATGATTCGTCATCACTCCCCCCCCCCCAAAAAAGGAGCTCTTATCTATTTCCAAGCGCGTCGTGTCAATCTGTTTATGAAACGTGCCGTGATGTTGGTGTTCTCCTGCCTCCTCTTCCTAACCTCCACTTCTTCTCTTATCCTTTCTCTCTCCCTTTCCCACAGTTCCCTGGAGCTGTTCTTTGCCAGCAGTCAGAGCAACAAACTTCTGTACGGGGAGCCACCCAAGTCACCACGTGCCAGCCGCAAATTCTCCTCCCCCCCGCCACTCTCTATCACCAAGACGTCTTCACCCAACCGCCGGCGCAAGCTGTCCCTGAACATCCCCATCATCACGGGGGGCAAGGCCCTGGACCTGGCCGCTCTGAACTGCTCCCCTAACGGCTATTCAAGTATGCACTCCATGTCCCCCTTTAGCAAGACCAGCCTGGACATCAACAAGCTTTATGTGTCCAGCACCATGGCCAGCAAGATCTCGGATGAGGGAGAGGGCAAGTCTGACAGCAAGACAGAGGAGTCAGCCCTCAGCAAGCAAGGTCAGGGTTTGTGGACCATGGCAATTTTTGTAATGCTAAGGGAATGACATTACTACATTACGTAAGAGCCCGTAATACGATTTAAGCAAAATAACAGCTTTAGGTGCTTGCATACAGTATACTGAAGGTGTATTTACACTCAACGCTTTCTCAATGTGGTGTTGTGTTCTCTTACCCAGATTTATGTGTCAGGGAGGAGTGTGACGTGGAGCCCACCGAGAATGATGAGGCAGAGACTGATATGTCACCTCCCAAGTCCCCAACCACACCCAAGAACATCAAGTCCAAAAACTCTGGTGTGTATGTGTTTTCTACCAGTCACTGTATTCTGCATGTTTCTTCTTCTTCTTCTTTTTTGTTGCAAGAAACGACAACAGAAAAGTTGAGACTCGCTGCTGTCTTATTAAATGACAACGGAGAGTAAATCACACGAAGGAACAAACCAGCCCCATGTTTTTGAACCGGTTACTGCCCCTCCCTTCTCCTAAGCCTAAATGCAGAGGAAGGAGAAACCCTTAGGTAAGTAGTCAAGCACAATCCATCCCCAGTGTTCTCTTCCACAGGGCTGGATACAAGGGATGCCAGCGCCTCATGTGAGTAGGTGGTAGGAAACCTTGTACCTTAGCAACCATGTGCGTGTTCCTCTACACCGCCCCCGGTTGAGGGAAGAAAGGCAGGCGAGGAGGGAGGGATGGAGGCAGGCGTACTGAAATGCAGTCACTGCTATGGGGGGGACACACTGTCTTTATGTTCGCCAAGTTCAGTGTTGAGTCGTGCAGTCCTCGCACGCACGCACAAACACGCTCCCCCTCTGTCGTCAGTAGTCCTGTGTGGCCTACTCCTCCTCTGCTCCCACCCACACCTGCTGTTTACATACAGTAGGAGACAAGGACGTGGATGCTGCATTGTATGACGGAGAGCAGCGCACCCTCCCATGGCCACTGAAGTGAAAGGATGGTAAACGTTTGAGAGTATAACTTTACACTGTCATTTAAGATATAGCGGTGTCCGTTGAGTGATTGGAGGCATCGCGAATGCTGTGCATCGAATGTGATTTGATGGGGGTAAAGAGATGGGGAGTATAGAAATGCAGGGTAAATTGGGCTTGCTTGGATCTTTGCTGTCCTCTACTGGCAGTTGTTCACCAGCAGACAACCAAACTTTCACTGATCATGTTTTGAAAATGATTATTTTAACATGGATGGATTTTGAACTCTTTATATATTTTCTACGGATAATCACAGCATAGAAAGTCAAAAGTTGAATCAAGACTTACATTTCAATCAGAATCCCTCCTTACTGTCATTTGGTTTCTCGGTTGTCCTCCGCCAGAGTTCTCTCTGTTTTCTTTCAACAACGGCATGGTGGTTTCGTCCTGTCGAGAGCTGGACAACAACCGCAGTGCCCTGTCTGCCGCCTCCGCCTTCGCCATCGCCACCGCTGGCGCCAACGAGGGCACGCCCACCAAGGAGAAATACCGCCGCATGTCCCTGGCTAGCACGGGTCAGTGACGGAGAGCCTCGAATATACTGGAGCAGGATAAAAGCATAGGGGTTTTCAATGAAAGATCTCACATTTAATCTAGCTAACACCCAACACACGCAATAATCAATATGTCTGTAGTTTTTAAGGTGTATCACTGGCATATTTCCGATAGTACTTCAAAAAGAATCTCATAGGTTACATTGAATGTATACATGGATGATATTGCCATATTCTCATCAACCTACTTCATTTACTTTACTTAACAAACATTATTAGTATTGATGACCCTCATCCCATGTTTGATCCAAGGCTTCCCTACGGACCAGAGGAACGGGGATAAAGAATTTGTCATCCGCAGGGCTGCCACCAATAGAGTCCTCAACGTGCTCCGTCACTGGGTGTCCAAACACTCTCAGGTACAGTATGACACATTGCTGAACACACTAGTGTGCCTGTGCTGGCTTAGGCTGCGTTCAGGTCACCGTGGTCTTGTGTTGCTGAGCAGGACTTTGAGCTTAATACTGAGTTGAAGACGAAAGTCATCGGTTTCTTGGAGGAAGTGATGCACGACCCCGAACTTTTGACCCAGGAGAGAAAGGCTGCGGCCAACATCATCAGGTAAGACACAGCTTTACAAGCTGTAGCGCAGCAGGATCGTTGTATTGGTGTGCTGCTACGGAAGGGCCGTGAGTTTTTCTCGTCCTGTGACTGCAGGACTCTTACTCAAGAGGACCCAGGAGACAACCAAATCAACCTGGACGAGGTCATCCAGATGGTACACCTGCACAGGGATGGAGATGTTCAGGCCACCAGCTTTATAGCTGTTAATGATGCTCTCCACAGTTGCATGTATTTAGCACTAGAGTCACCCTTTTGGCCGCAAATCAGACAGAATGGCTGCAGTCCTGGTTGTAACGATGCCCTGGTGTGTCTTGCAGGCAGAGGGCGCTAAGGCAGAGCCATTTGAAAACCACTCTGCACTGGAAATAGCCGAACAGCTCACTCTGCTAGACAACCTGGTCTTCAAGGTCATCCCATATGAGTGAGTGGGAGGAATAGGACAGAGAAAACCAGGGGGATTGCAAGGAAACACAACCACAGAATACATGTAGTTGGTGGGAGCGAGGAAGAGGGAGAACAAACTCAGAAGGGAATAGTGCAAACCTTTTATTTAAATATGTGTCCAGATGTATTTTTTTTTTTATCTGATTGGTTTTCCTTTTGAATGTCAATCTTTGTCTCCCCACAGAGAGTTCTTTGGCCAAGGGTGGATGAAAAATGACAAGAATGAAAGAACTCCCTACATAATGAAAACAACCAAACATTTCAATGATGTATATTCTCATTGAATTACTTCATTTACTTTACTTTACCACAAACATTAGGAGAATCTTTCTTCAGATCGTATTACCCACTCTTCTCATGTACCCCTATCAGATCAGTAACCTGATTGCTACTGAGATTCTTCGCTGTGATGATGTGATCATGAGGGTAGCTGTAATGGAGAAGTGGGTTGCCGTGGCAGACATATGCCGATGTCTCCACAACTACAACGCTGTGTTGGAAATCACTTCCTCCCTCAATCGCAGCTCCATCTTTCGCCTCAAGAAGACCTGGCTCAAAGTCTCCAAGCAGGTGGGGGACAAAGCACATGTCAACTCATAGTTGTGCATGATCCACACAGCATTGACAGCAGTGGATTCATACTGAAGTGCCCTAACGCTATTTGAGCATAAATAAATAAAATGTTACACTTTATTTAACCAAGTCACTTTGACTTTTTCGAACTGGGCCCTGTCCATATAAGGTAGAATTAACAAAGTTTTACATTAAAAAACATAAAAATCTAAAACAAATAATATATACATTTATTTATTTATGGATTATTCAAGTTTTTTTTTTCTTTTCTAGTTTTTACAATGTTCCTTTGAGTGGGTAAAAAATCGTGGTTGCATGGCATGCTCATAATTATTTTATTCTTCTGTTTAACTTATTATTTCTGGAGCATATTAATAAAAAAACATATTATTGCGCTTATTCAACCATAGACAAAGACAGTGATTGACAAGTTGCAGAAACTTGTATCGTCCGAGGGAAGGTTCAAGAATCTGAGAGAGGCGTTGAAGAAGTAAGTGACAGCAAAGCTCTTTCGTGGTTGCCATGTTGATATTAAAGCAGCAATTTCTTTCCCTGTGTCTGGCAAAAGCACACAGATACACACACATGTATGTGTCTGTTATATGACCAGCTGGTTTGTATGTGCAAATGCATCAGCTATCCTACATGTTTGTGGGCGTGATTATTATTTTACTTTTTTTGGTCTGTTTGCCAGACGTATACAATTTTCATTTTTGTGTTTGTTAGCTGTGACCCACCATGTGTTCCCTACCTGGGTATGTACCTGACCGACTTGGCCTTCATAGAGGAAGGGACCCCCAACTACACGGAGGACAGCCTTGTCAACTTCTCCAAAATGCGAATGGTAGCAAAGAAAACTCATAATAAGGCATCGAACTACTCTACAGTTCCTGTTACATTGACTTGACTACTATACAACTCTCAACTATGTTTGATTTGATTGTTGTTCTGTGCACCACAGATATCTCACATAATCAGAGAGATTCGTCAGTTTCAGCAAACTGCGTACAAGATTGATCATCAGCCAAAGGTGAGACACTTCTAGTTTAACAGGTCTGACTAGAGACTGTTTGTTCATTTATGATTGTTTTCCAAAAAGGTGTCAATATGTTTTTTATTTGGACTAAATTACAAATACCGGCTTCCTTGTCCTTCCTCAAAGCA
This sequence comes from Aplochiton taeniatus, assembly GCA_017639675.1. Taxonomy (NCBI): domain Eukaryota; kingdom Metazoa; phylum Chordata; class Actinopteri; order Galaxiiformes; family Galaxiidae; genus Aplochiton; species Aplochiton taeniatus. The sequence continues at coordinate 12,309,710 of CM030173.1, forward strand.
ATGCAACGATTAAGTTAATCGCACAATAATATGTCAATAATATGAACCAAAACACTCACTGATGCAAATGTGTTCCTGTATGTTAGGCAACAGCGTATTTGTTGGACGGCAGTTCAGTGCTGGACGAGGAAAGCCTGTATGAAGCATCGCTAAGAATTGAGCCCAAAACTTCATCCTGAAGGGCAAAAGTCAAAACCTATGAAGTGTACAGGAAGTATATTATAGTGTATATATAAATCATTATTTGTATTAGATTCTGTTAGAATGTGTCCCTTATAGTATGTACACTCCAAAGAACTCTGACGTATATACTGTAACCATTATTAACAATTGATTATATCTGAGATATCTTTTATTTACATGGTTACAGAGTTCATGTTATTTACTGTTTTTGCTATTCTACTAATACTAATTTTCAACCACGAATAAAACAGTGTTTAAATTAAATTAATCACATGTATCTGTAATAAGGGATGGTGTTGTATCATTTTCCTTTGTAAGAATTGTCAGACACAATGCATTTGATACAGGTAATTTAATTCAACAGTTTGCTAATGGTGAATAGAGCTGATGTTTAATCAGCTATTCACCTAAAACCAAATTAGACACACAATGTGAAAATGCTCTATTGTTCGATTACCCTTTAATCAACATAGTAGTTGGTTTTGATGCTTTGCTTGTGTCTCTTTATTTTCAGGTGAGTAAAATTACATTATCTGTACAGTGTATAGGCTCTGGGCAATGTATGTAGCAAATTTAACCAATATGACGTGAAAAGTCAAACTTCTTCGAAACTGAGAGCATATGGCTATTTAATGGTTTATCTTCTATGGCCAGTACATTATAGTTTATGCCTTATTCACAAGAATAACATTACAAATATATTTATCACTTTTTGCCAACGAAACATGAAATATTGTCAGTGTATATTCTGTACAGGCAGCCAATTGCATTTCCTTATTTGTATTCTGTTTAAAGCTTATCCGTTAAAATCAGTTATCCTTGCAGCTTTTAACCCTGTAATAACTTTTCTGCTTACGATACTATAACACAAATCTGTCCTGTCTAGATCACTGTTTAAGCAGGAATATAGTATACTACTGTGTTTATTCTTTGAATATTTATATGTATTTTCTACTAAGCTTTGTATAGAAAAACATCCAATGCTTAGGTGGCAGGCATGTACCACTTTCACGTGCTTAAACAAAAATATATAGAACAGTATGTGTACTGTTTTTAATTTCAACCCATACACATGAATATACAGGTATAAACATACATTATTTCCATTGAGCAATACCCAGTGGTATGAGAATAATATTTCAGTCTATTTAAACAGCTTGACAAATATACCCATTATTGTATTAAACTGTTCTTTCCTCATTACCACTTGTAAATAAATCTATTCTATCTCAGGGGGGACCAGTGTCAAGTGTGACAAATTAATCTGTTGTAGATTATGTTAAAAGTCAAAGCAACATTGAGACTCTGATTTAGCGACGAATATTAATAATCAGAGCGGATCATGTTAAACTGCCAATGTTGGCTCGGGCACTAAGTCATGTGATACACACATAGATTGCAAAAGTTCACATACGGAAGTATGGCGCCCTTCGTCAGAATTTGTTACATTATAACGTTTTTTCACTTGGCCACCTTAACGCCTTTAATTCTATTGGAAGGTAAGTGAACTAACAAATTACCGAATAAGAGCAAAAGTCTGTGATTCCTGTGTTTGCTCATACTGTATTTTGACGTGATACAAACTCAAGGGCGAGTCAAGTGTATGATTTTATTATTTCATATTTTTTACAATTATGTTTATAAATAAAGTTCCAGTAACATTTCACTCAACTAATCTAGGGTTTCAGTGTTACTCAGCAGCCTATGTGCATTGGCTACACTCCTGTGACGTGTTAGCATTAGATTAATAATTGCTTCATTCTTCTTAATCGCAGAGGAGGAATATGAATTCAAACACTGGATGTCAGAGGTATGTAGAATGTTGGTATATGAAGACCAAGTATACGGTACATCTTGACTTTGTTGGGCTACACACATTTTCAATTATATGACATACTGATTTTGCTTTATTAAAATGTAATACAGAAATACATATATTTAAAACATTAACTGGAGATTCGCAAGTATATAGTATTCAAGGTTATCAACAAAAGCATAGGGGTATCTCACTACTTATCAGGCAAACTGTGGTTCATAATATTTTTCTTATTACACATATATCTGCTTATTTCCAGGTTGTACTTAAGGCTGTTAAACCTAGTCTTTAATTAGAGTACTGTATTGCTAAATCAAAAGCGTTCCATTCCTTGCTACTGTATAGTATATTCTCGCCCTATACTTCTTTGGTTGTTTTAATTGAAATTTCCCCTCCCTATCATGTCCATAAAGAAAATGGCTTACTGTTACTAAACTACTTTGTTCATTATATTTTATTTTTGCTTTTTAGCACAACAGAAAATATGGTTTGGAGGAATACTACCATCGCTTGCAGATATTCACAGAAAACAAAAGAAAAATTGATAATCATAATGCTGGAAAACACTCCTTCACAAGTAAGATCATCTCTGATTCTTTAATTGTCTTTCTCAAAATACATTTACATTCCATACCATACATTCTGGTAATTATATTGGTATAAGTATACTGTAACTCTGATCTGTAAACCCTCTCTCAGTGGGACTGAATCAGTTCTCCGACATGACCTTTGTAGAATTCCAGAAATCTTTTCTTTTAACAGAGCCGCAGGTACAGTAACGAGGCCAGATCAATACGTTTTATTTTGGGTCCTGTGATTCAGCAAAGCAACTTCTATGGTTATCTTTCTCAGAACTGCTCAGCCACTGCAGGGAATCACATCAGCAGCAACAAGCCTTACCCTGACCATGTGGACTGGAGGGAGCGAGGCAACTTTGTATCTCCTGTTAAGAACCAGGTAATATAATGGAATCACTAGAAAATCTCTTAACTGTAGAGTCCTCTAAAGTTCCCAAATACTATTTTATAAAATCTGGACATTAAAATCGAATATGGCATCGTCTATTAGTTATGCTGACTGTTTAGCTATCGACAGATCAGATTATTGTTTCCTCAGGGTCACTGTGGAAGCTGTTGGACATTTTCCACCACAGGATGTCTTGAGTCTGTTACAGCTATTGCTACTGGAAAGCTACTACTTCTGGTGAGATCAACTGTATTTACCCACGCCGCAAAGTTTTGGTCTGTTTGTGAATATCTTTTAATAGGCATTGAACTCCTTATTTTGTTTTTAGGGCGATAGTAGAAATGCACAGTATACTTTCACATGCAATTTATAACAAACAAAAAGAAAAGTGTGCTACCACTGAAATTCCATGAACGCATAATCTAAGCAACATTTCAAAAAGGAATTGTCTTTCAGTCTGAGCAGCAACTGATTGACTGTGCCCAAGACTTTAACAATCATGGATGCATGGGGTTGGTGACCATATCATTATTTTTTCCACTGCATACAGATTCAGTCAATTTTGACAGTGAATAACCACTGATGTGTTTGTTTCAGTGGACTCCCAAGCCAGGCATTTGTGTACATAAAATACAGCAATGGACTAATGACAGAGGATGACTACCCATACAAGGGCTATGTATGTTTTATAATGTAATTTTCTTTTTAATTTTTTTGCTAAAATAAACCATGTTATTTCATTGCTTTTAAAACAGGAGCACATCATTCGCTAATGTCATCTTCCTTTTTTTCTTTTAGGATAGCACCTGCCAATTCAAGCCTTGGCTAGCTGCAGCTTTCGTCAAAGATGTTGTCAATATAACAAGTGTGAGAGCATAGAAAACTTTAATCATCTAAAACTATTGGACATCATTTCAGTAATCATTAATGATCTATTCCTTTTTCCCCTTTTCATCCAATGGCAGTATGATGAAAAGGGTATGGTTGATGCTGTGGCCACACGTAACCCGGTAAGCTTTGGCTATGAAGTCACTGCTGATTTTGTTCACTACAAGGATGGCATCTACACCAGGTACTACTATTGTTTTTGTTAATTTTATTGACTTGGGATATAGCTGGCAAAAATTGCAAGTTTACAGTTTTGCAATGCTAACATGTAGAAGAAGAAAAATAAACAATTTGAAAAATGTATAGGTAATATTAAAGTGTTTAAAGAAATGCAAATTCAATTAGTAAATTACCATCCACATTTTATAGGAAAATAATGATATGAATGACATTTCAAGGTCTCTATACAACACACAAACACCTATCTTTTGCTTGAAACGTTTTGATGGTTCTCAAATGTTGTGTCAGAATTGTCTTTAGTTATTTTTAAATAGTTAACAATATGCGTCTTGGTTTCACTGTACATCAGTAAATATATTAATTAGTACTAGTGAGCTTAAGATATTTTTTTATTTGATATTTTTTACTTTTTGGTTTCTAGCACATTGTGTAAGAATACAACAGATTCTGTGAATCATGCGGTACTTGCTGTGGGATATGGTGAAGAAAATGGGACTTTATACTGGATTGTGAAGAACTCGTGGGGTACAAAGTGGGGAATGGAAGGGTAAGATCAAATGTATCCTTTGCTTGCAGGATGGATATTTATTTTAAATGATCATATTTTAATTTGGGTTAAACAACTATTGTTATTTCTTCGTATCAGGTATTTTCTAATTGAAAGAGGGCACAACATGTGTGGACTTGCAGCTTGCTCTTCATATCCTCTGCCCTTTGAGCAGCATCACCAGAGGAAGACCAAGTTTGTGTGATGAAACAAACACTAGAGGAATGCGTAAATACTTTGTGGTTTCTGTGTGATATTTGCCAAGAAATGAGATATTTGTTGACAAAATACTTGTATTTAGCCTGCAAGCTGCAGTAGTGGTACTTAGGTATTCACTGATTTAATAGTAGGCTACATTGTATGCGAGGTTCACAGGCTGCATTTATAGTAGAAATGCTTTGTACATTTTAAAACCTGATGGTAAATTTAAGTTTTGAGAATATTATTGTAAATATGTAATTGGTCAAAACATTAAATTTTAAGTTAATGAAAATGTTCCAGATATGTTACCTAACTGAAGATTTTGGAAGAAACGCCGCCTACTATGTCAGTCACGGTACAGAAACCAATCAGCTGCTCCTATCAGTTTAGTTGTGCAATGCCACGGGAGGAGTCTGTTACCAAACAGTCTTCTGGCGGGAGTGTTATGAGAGAATCTTCCAAAGTAATGTGGAAAGGCATACACGCATGATTACTCTACGCTCAGGATCCCCTTACTATTCTTCTCACTCGTATCAAGAGTTGCAGTGAACAACTTAATTAAATATCGAAATGGATAAACAAGACATACAACTCGAAACGTATGTGAAGCTGCATTTATTGCCGGTAAGCTCGGAGACTTGCTTGTCAACCAAACATTTTAATAACACAAGAGTACTGACTTCGAAACGGTAGCTAACCAACTTTGATCCGATTGAAGTAATGGCGATTGCTGTAAACTTTTTCCGGCACGCTTTACAATTCAAGGTGTGCAGTCATACTTGTTCAAATGGTGTAATGGTATTACTCCCTTTCGGAAAATGCATTAGCCCTCCGTTGATGCTCGAACATAATAGTTAGCCCACAATTTAAAAGGGAAAGTAGTCTTCTGACAAAATGTGTTATGGTTAATATTCCAGGAGACCACCCTTGATGGGACAGAGAAAGTTCATCCCCCGGTTCAACTCCGACGTTCAACTCGACCAGTAAAGTTAACTAGTAAATGCAAATATGCCAACTCAAACAATAGCCTGGGACCGGAACATGTAAATTATGCATCGACGGATAGAAGAGAGGGTGTCAAGAGAAAGGTGCTAGTCATAAACTGCCCACATTGTCAATATTTTATAAATTATACTTCTTGTAGGCCTACACTTACCTTTTAGCGTCTCCTCCAACAAACAGTTCACTTCACAGAGGGTTCTTAAAGAACAACCGACATATGATGAAACCCGAGTCAAAAAAGAGAGAAGTGACATAACATCTGATGATGACAATTCAGTAAGTTGCCTAAAGCCACGTTCGTGTCACAACATACGATTGTGTTTTTTTTAAATCTGTAATACGCTTTGCTCACAAGGATGTATGTGGCCTATTATCAATATAGGTGGGGAATGGAGCTCTATCGGCATATGAATTGGAACGTTTGGAGAACATTAGACGGAACCAATTGTTTTTGAGTTCCATCAAACTACTTGAGGTTGGTTTTTGACTGTCAGTGACCCAGACAGAAAAAATTAAGCATGTCATTTTATGTCATGGCATAGCACTTGCATATAGTTGTTTTCAATTGAATATTGGTTGAACAGGTTTGTTTTGGGGGTTGGTAAATGCATTGCATGGCACAGTTGTAAAATTAAACTGATTTATATATAGATCTATTACACAAAAATGTCATTAATTATAGGTCTCTTTTAAAAGGCTAGAGACGGGCTGAAACCTACCCGCCAACCAAAACCTTTGCAAAGAGGACTTAAGAGGTAAGCAAGCAAATAAATAAAAAGCACTCAAATTTGTTCTGACACAAAAGGGCAATGTCATGTGCTGATGTATAGTCACTTAGTCTTGGTATTTAGTTAAAAGATGGGAACGGACAAGCAGCAGCTCAGCTGACACTGAAACGTTTGTGACTGACCCTAGAATGTAACGGCTTTTAAAATTGCAGCACGTCAAAGATCTTGGTGAAAGAAGTTCTGCCTTTACGCAAGTCACGCCGCATACAGAAAATAAAGGCAGACTTATTTTCCATGCCTCAAGAACCTGTGGCTGTAAAGGATGTAAGTTGCAAGGAAATGGAACACATCCATTATGGCACTTCAGGAAGGCTTATATAGTGAATGCAGTCATTCTATTTGTTGAAGGTTTACCACTCAAAGAAACCAGATGGACCTCTCAGTATGGTGCCAGTAAACCTGGAAGAAAGCAGTGGACTACCTCCGGAGTTTCTCAAGTTATGCACTGAGGTAAGAAGTTTTGACAAATGGTTACAACTACAGGTTTTCTTAATTTTTGCAATACTGTTATGCAATACATAACACGTGTGGCTTTATTTCACTTTGCAGGATTCCGTAAAAGTGAAAAAAGTGGACATGAGTCTGAAAGAGTAAGTGTTTGAGTGTTGAGTTTATTGAAACATTTGGCATGTCTCTAAGTTATGTACTTTCACTGTTGTAACATAGATTAAAAACCATTTGAATAAAGAGAAAGCTGAATTGTCTTAATGCAGGTACCAAACTACATTAAAAAGCATGCACATGCCCAACAATGGAGTGGTGAAGGTGGTAAGGGATCGAATCTTCAGTGCTGCCTTCCATCCTTGTGGCAGCAACCTGCTCATGGCTGCAGGGGATAAATATGGTCGCGTTGGACTGTGGAAGTTGGTGAGTTTGGATTCGCCTTTCAAACTGATATCAGTTGCCTATAAACACACAGATGACTCTACCTCTGGTTTTGACACTCAGGGAGGTGAGTGCGGTGACGATGGTGTTCTCCTTTTTGAGCCGCACACTCGACCAGTCGGATGCATGGCGTTCTCACGGAGCAGTCCGGCTAACCTGCTAACGTCCAGCTACGATGGCTCTTTAAGGAGCATGGATGTGGAGAAGGCAGCGTTTGATGATGTACGAAACGTTACATCATAAGGTTATCATTTTTCCATTGGCATATCATCATTGTAGCTCCCTAACATTGTCTTTTTTCTCCTAAGTAGGTGTATAGTATAGAGGATGGCATAAAAAACTTTGATTTCCTGTCCCATGACTGTTCGACACTCATGGTTGGGGACTGGTATGGAGACGTTGCTATTGTAGACAGACGAACTCCAGGGTAATGCACAGTTTTATTTTTTGTTTATGCAGTTGTCTCTATTTAACAATTATCATTATTTATTGATTCAATTACATTTCCTGTATACATCAGCATGTATAAGTAAAACAATATTTTTTCTGTATGAATGATTTTTCAAATTAGTGCATCGAATGTGTTCACAGCTATTAAACAAATCTTGACCTTATTATCCTTTAAACACCTAGACAGGACCATTCTTTAAAACGCGGCATTGTGTTGTGCTATTATTAGGATATTTTCCATGTTTTCTTAGTAAAATGCTCTCTAAACAATGCTTATTATTGTTCTATTGTAGGAAGAAGACGGCGTGTAATATGTACATTGTTTTTGCAGGAACACCTATGAGTCCCTTTACACTTTGGATTACAAGGCAGTTCGCTGTGTCAATGTCCATCCTGTCCAAAAGCATTACTTTGTAGTAGCTGAAACCAAGTATGACTCAGAGAACAAACTATTTACATGTTCTAACGCTACAAGAAAGATTTGATGTTTATTTGTATTTACTTTTGTGGTCTTTTTTAAGGGTTGTAAGCATTTACGACACCCGTTTTTTGAAGAGGACTTCAAGCCAGGCTGTCTCACAACTGCATGGACACACTCTAAGCATCAACAGTGCCTACTTCTCTCCAGTCACGGGAAACAGAGTCCTCACTTGCTGCTATGATAACAACATAAGGTGAGGCGGAAACAGGCACCAGGAAGCAATTCTAGCAGGCAGGTGTAATTTGACTGGCTGCTTTTTTTGAGTAGTAATGATGTGATATGCAAAAGTATTCTAATAATTAACATCTCGTCTTTTTCTTAGAATATATGACACCGCTGCAATGACTACTACTGCACCCCTTCTAACCTCGATCAGGTACATCCGGTGTTCAACTGTAAAGAGTTCATGTTCGTTCATAGTCAAACATGAATAACGCGTTTTGATCTTTATTTTCAGACACAATATGCAGACAGGACGCTGGCTGTCCAAGCTTACTGCCGTGTGGGACCCTAAGCAAGAAGACTGTTTCCTAGTTGGTAGTATGGGAAAGCCTCGCTGTGCCCAAGTGTTCCACGAAAGCGGGCAACTTCAGCACACATTCAGAGACATGGATTTAAGCACAGTAGTGTCAGTTACAGCCTTCCACCCCAGTAGGAATGCCATGCTAGGGGGCAATTCCTCTGGACGTCTCCATATCTTCACTGACTGAAAGATTGACCTGTGCACAGCTTGACAGAAACATTTGCTGCCAAATAAATTGTTGACTTTAGGTGTTTTATCCCCCCCCCCCCCCCCCCCCCCCCCCCCCGTGGTCCATGTTAATACTATTGTTTATTTCGTTTTTATTATGTTTACATGTATTTTGTTTGTTATAATAAAGACATTTTGATATTATTGACAAATGAATGAAGTGTTGTATGTGATTTACTTGAGGAAAATGTGAGATCAGTGTTTGGACTCCATATGGCAGTATTGCCATGGCATTAATCATACTCAAGACTAATCAACATGTAAATTATGCAGTTTATTGACATTGACTCAAACAAGTTCTCACATGTATATTGGAATTCAGTCTTGTTCAAGGTTTACAAAATGCATAACACATGCACATTAAGAAATGCCCATATGAATGTTCATGAAAAGGAGTGAGATGACCAACCACAAGCAGTGGTAGGACAATGTACAACACCAGTGTCTATTAACATTTAAAATCCTGGACAAATGGAATATAATCTAACCTGTCGTTTCACTTGTACATGCATTTACAACCTATGTTTACAAGATAGCAAACTTGCATGTTAAGTGATTCTATGGAGATGCATTTTTGGGGGAGATTAACTGAAATAATATGGAAATGACCTGGTTATACCAGTTTTCTTGTCCTTCAAAACACTCGGTTTATTGCTCAAACAATGCATTGTTTGCCTTAAATATGTCATGAATGGTTGTACTACATCATTTTGGAGGAACAAAAGGTTCTACCTTGACCAGCTACTAGCATACATCTGAACTCGATAATTTTCAGGTATTTCAATGTATCAGGAATCAAATACTGTAGTATAATCTTGGATATCAACTAGCAAAATACTTAGCCTACTCTGATACACCAACTGACAACAGGCAAAATGTACAGGAAGGTAGTTAATTAGTCAATGAGTCTGTTTGTACTGTAGCCCCATTAGATGCTCAGCAAAGTGGCTTTACAGAGAATGATGGTATCTTTGGCAGACAACGGCAGAGTAAGAGGTTATTCATTCAAGGAAAACGCTGTACTGAAATATTGCTGTATTACTATTAATTTCTGTATATACCATCTTTTAAATGACACAATTATTGCAGTAATTCAGTTAAAATAATTTAAACAAGGAAACTTCTATTTATTACTTATTACTACCTAGTACAAACAATGTTACATGTTTTCAAATCTGCATTTACAAACAATCTGGGGAAATAACTTGAAAGTGAACAAAGACATGTTTCATCTTGATTGGAATTATTAACTGTACCACCACTACTCCCTTACCCCTGAATTGCAAAGTGACGCAACCAAACCATTTTTTATTCTGTAATTGTACTTTTTTTAAAGAAAAAAATGATTGCTCATTCATACACATTTCGTTTAGAATCGTTCCGAACCGAAATATTTCTGCAAAATTACAATTATAACAGTTTTTAATAGCACACATACATAGTGACTGCCATTAAACCAACAAGACAGTGATATTATGAAAATGTTGCATTTTAATGTCTGAAAAGAAGTTTACTGACTGACCACAATAGAAAAATAATCTTATAAGCATGTTTGTTAGACTGTATGCCTACTTATATTCATCTTTTTGCAGTCAATACTTTCTGTTAATTACTCAAGGCTTTGTTAATTGACAGAAGATAACTTTATACTCATACTGTAGCAGCAAATGCAGTATAGATGTTAGTTGATATTACATTAGAAAATTAGATGTTCCAGATTTGGTCGCTTTACTAAACTTTTTTGCTGTCAAATAAAAAAGACATACCTAATAATGTACCTAATGTACTTAATAAAAAATGAAGGCAAGTGTTAGGCCTACATGTGGTTCAGTAATGTCCCTCCCATTTTTACACTGTTGCCTCATCTTTTGAGTAAAAAATGAAATACTTTGAAATATTCTGAATTTCCAAATCAAAAATTTGCTCAAAAATATATCTAGTGAGATCTTACAGTAAAACAGAAGCCTCTGAGAATGTGCTGTGGCATATGACAAGTCTGTCAAGGCTCCGGCTGGGGTCAGGCTCAGATAGGACTATCCTCCATAACAAATTCCTCTCATCCATCCATCCCTCCCTCTCTCCCTCTATCCATCCTTCCTTCCTTTTTCTCGTCCTTCCTTCCTTCTTTCCTTCCTTCCTTCCTTCCTTCCTTCCTTCCTTCCTTCCTTCCTTCCTTCCTTCCTTCCTTCCTTTCTTTTGGCCTTTTGTTCGCTCCTTCCTTCCAACATTACTTATTCCTTCTTTCATTGTATTCGTCCTTCCTATTTCCAACACAAATTCCCCATGTTTCCAATAATCAAAGGAGTCGTTTTTTATTCTACACATCCCTTCACGCTAACTTTCAGTTGCTTATGAGAAACCCTCCCATCCAGCGAAACTTACAGGCAAACCACCGCCGGAGAGGGCAGAAGTATTCAAAGTGAAACTGCTGGAACTCTGGTGTCTTACGGATGTCCCTCAGGAAAGCAATGTCTAGGTCTGACTCAGTCAGCATGATGAGTAGTAGCAGCAGGGCAAAGAGCAGCCCAATAGTTACCAGAAACAGGCGTAAAACGCTGAAGATGAATTTGTTCAGTTCCTCCACGTCACTAGGGGGCAACAACCTGGTCCGGCCCCGCCGCAGAACCCTTCCATTTGGTCCAAACTCTGCAATCTGGCCCTCCAGTGGTGTGCCCGCCTCAGACTCCCTCTCCTCCTCGATGCTGCAGGGGGCGCCGTTGAGGTGACGTGTCACGGCCAGTTCCATGTTGTTCTCAGCCACAGGGGTGGGCAGGACGCTGTCTGAAGGGCTATAGGCTTCATCAGAGATGACCGATGCCCCGACCTCGCTGCCCTCCCCCAGCCGGCCACGGTAACGGGGCATGAAGGAGTCACCATGGGAGACAGAGCGTACCGGTGTGGAGTGGGCGCTGTCTCTCAATGACTCCAGACCTGAGAGAGAGGGGACCAAATTAACTACAAATAAAATACTTACCTGGTATTACAGTACGTACATTATAAAGCCTAAGAAAAAAGTGTGGGTAATAAATGTTATATGCCAGCACATGGTATATGTAACCCGACAGTTTACCCTGACTGGTTTGTCAGTATTTGTTATCGTCACTACACTAAGAGAGAATGAGTTGAGAAATAGCATTTTTGGGGCAGGAGAAATCAGGACGAAATTATGCTAATAAAAGTGCTAACGTGAAAAAAGAAAGAGAGGAATGATTTCAGAATGGACAAGCGTGCTATGTTTGGATTGTTTTTGTAAGGATACAAGCAGTGTCTCTGCAAATGATGGATACAAATACAGTTGAGGTCAAAAACGATCTTTGAGGAAAGCTTAATAGTTAACAACCTAAGAAAAGCAGCCAACTGAAACCATTAGTGTCAACAAAACGTCACATAATATCACCTTAGAACCAATGCTGGCTGCCATAACATTTACTTAAAGACACCCTTGGTTAGTCACGTAATTCATAGCTCAGTGAAATATCTCACACTAGCACCGGGTGTCATCTTTCCGCTAACATAAACCGGCCACATTATATGACCTCCTCCCTAAAGGCCTCCCATGAAGCTCTCACTTCACTCGGCAAGTAACTTTCAAACTGCTATCTAAAGGCTGAATCAGCATACAGAAGACTGGCAGGAAACCTTTACCTGCTGAACGGCTAGGTGGACCGGAGCCATACCCAGAACTGTGGGCCTTATGTGGGACACTTATCCTGGAGGAGGGTCTGGAGGTGTCCCCTAAAGCATTGGAAGAGGCTGACCCCGGCAGGGAAGGAAAGAGGGGCATCACCCCCAAAGCCTTGCCCAGCAGCCTTGGCCCCAAGGACAGCACGCGCACCTTCACGTCGCGGTAGCAGTGGTTGATCATACACAGCTGAACATTCACCCGGGTCTTTATTCTAATTAGACACTTCACCATGATGGCAGCTTTGCAAAAGCGAAAGGGTGCCCTTCTATTGCGCTGTCCTGCCTGGCCCTGTCCCCTAGCTCTCTGTCCTTGCCCCTGTGCTGAGGCCGACTGGCAAGTAAGAAAGCAGCTGTCCCTAGGCTACCATGACGTCCCATAGGCTGGCAGGCAGCAGGCCAACTGGCAGGAAAGGACCAGAGTGACAGCAGGGCTCTGGCAGCAGGAATGTGGTCCACTTGTAGCGTGGTTCACATGCCCCCCCCCCTGCCCAGACATGCGGCTATTTCCAGGCAGGATACGATTACCTCTGGAGATACCGTCATAGCCAGAGCAACAGATTAACACTGGCCTTTGTTTTGGGTGCGAGACAGCGTGGGTACAGAGTTGATCTAAGGCCGACCGCTTGACATGCCACGGCAGACAAAGTCTGCGTAAGACCTTTCACGGCCACGTTGATCACAATCCCCACAGAGTCAGTCATATAGACGGTGCATGCCCTTTACCAACCAACAGTGTTCTCATGCCATGTTAATGTTTCATCACGGCTCCCCTGTGGAGGATAAGACTGACACAATAGAAAATTGATGGCTGTTGGCTGTTGCCCTAGTGCGTGTATGTGGAGAGGATGAGAGGAATCCTGACTGACACAAGCAGCTGTGACACTTTCCCAGCACAGGTTACTTTTTAAGAGTGCAAGTCTATATCTGTGTATGTCTGTGTGTAACTGTGTGGCATCCATTTAAAGAGGGAGTGTTTAAAAGCCCAGGAATAGAGGTAAGGTGGGGCTTTAATCCATGCAGACGTGCAGTGCGCCAAACATCCTGAATACAGCATTTAAAATGATCCCGTCTGTATACACAGTATAAATATAGACTCTGTTGCTTTCAGCAGTTCATGCATTCAATGATAATAATCCCTTTGAAAAGATATACCCGGCTTGCAAACCCAGCAAACCTAATAAACAAGTTGCTTTCCGATTATTGTACTGTAAAGCAGAAAGCTGAATGTGAATATTTTTCACTCCTGTGACTGGCAAATATCTGTGAGTCTGTATCCCACAACTGTTACCATACCTTCCATAATGGAGATGTGGACAGCTCTCCGTCGGGTCCTAGGTATGCTGGTCAGCCTCGGCCCATGGGTGATGGATGGACAGCTCCTGCTGGGCACCAGGCCAGCCCTGGGCAGACCCAATCAAACAGAGAACCCAGATAAAACAATAGTCACCCTGAGCCCCATATTCCCCATTAGTGAACCCTCTGAACCAGACAGGGAATACTGCCCACCACATGATGGTCCCACCTGTGAATCTCGGGGGGCTCCCGTTTGATTTTAGCACTCTGCTCCATCACCTCTTTAGCCACCCTGCCACTGAGAGGAAACAGATACATACAGTCAGACAACCACCCGCTGGAAACACCTCAGAACCATTCCAATCCGTATTATGATACGTTACGTACCTGTATCTAAACCGACTACCCTTGAAGAACAGGTTACTGCTGGATACAGTGCGAACTTGACTTGACTTCTCCAACCTGATTTGAGAGGAATTGAGAAATCAGAAAAAATTTCTTGAAACCACGACACATTTACCAAAGACCACTGTAGGACGTGACTCACTTGAAGAAGGCCTGGTTTTCAACTCCGCATTTCCATAGGTGCTTGCATGCCTCTGGTGTGGGTGCAAAGTATGTCAGTATGATCTTCCTGTCCTGCAACGAGCAAACAAATACATTACACCGAATTACAAGTGTTAATTACCACTTTAGTCTCTCAGCACCATTAGGAGGGCCAGTCATGTCCTGTTAACTTCCCTATTAAGGACAAATTACGCCACATCCCTAAAGGCACTCTCTCCATGTGTTAAACAAGGTTACAGTCATTTCACTCAGCAATTCCATAGTAGAGTAAAAGCAACCATGTTTAATAATGTGTGCACTCACCTCACTCTGATTTGCATATATATGGAACGTCTTTGCCTCAAACTTCATTTTGGTCACCTCCTCCCTGGCCCACAGACGAGTACAAGCAGAGTAGATAAGTCAGAGGTGGGGAAATATTGATCATGACGAGAACAATAGAAATGTATAGTTGTCAAGAAAAATGGACCAAGTCTCTGAAATGAAGTCTCTGGTAATAGACACGTAGAAAAACTATTTATCCTACAGAATAACATAATTATTTGAAAAGCAGTCTCTGAAATCTTAAAATGAAAGCCTACTTAAAAACCATACGCTATTATTACAAGCTGATTTTATTATTCTCATCCAAGCCTACACTCCCACCTACACCAAGTTTCATATAAGCCCAAGCGGTCCTTGCATGCATAACACTTACAAAAAATTAAGATAATCAGTCAATCAACATACCTCAGTCAGTGTGTGGCACACATGCTATTTAATGTAGGCACACTAGACATGCATGATATTTAATGTAGCCACACTAGACATGCATGATATTTATTGTAGGCACACTAGGCATGTGTGCTATTTAATGTAGGCTTACTAGACATGTGTGCTATGTCAGGCCTACAGAGCATTAGGGCCTGGATGGAGGCAAATGGTTAATCTTACATACACTATGAAGTCCAGCATTAAGTTGGATATCAGGGGGCGAGGCTATCCATCTCAACTTACCACTTGAGGAAGTGTGCTCTCCTGTTTCCCTGGAGCACAGTAAAGCCAAACGGAGTGAAGGCCAAGAAGGCCGCATTGCCTGACACATCCTGGCAGACAGACCAGACAAAGAGACTGAGGTCACGGTTTAACCAGGGCACAAATCTAAAGACAGAATGGGCCTCCTCAACGGAAAAGGTTGATACCTTGCATGGGTGAGGGTCCACACCATAAGTCTCCAGCATCTGAGCCTTCTGTAGGAAGTTGAGCTCAGAAATCTCAGGACTCTGCCCTCTGCAGGGAACACATGTTAATGAGTGAGGAAGATGCTGTTAATAATCTAGTAAACTGTCTGATCAGCGAGTGGTGCATTACATGAGCACTAGAGGGCAGCAAAGGATCGAGATCGACAGGTACAGAGCTAGCACGAAGTAGAAGGCAGTAAAAGAGAGAATGAGTGAGAGAGTGGAAGAAAATTAAAGAAAACTATCCACAGCAATATGCTGCTGACTGGCAGGGCATACCCAGGCAAACAAACTGATGACACGGCAGAATCAATAGAAAACCCTCACACAGACTGAACCCCTTTAAGCCAAGGAAGAGGTGGATAATAAACAATGAGAAATAGAACAAAAAAATCGAATGGCTACGTAAGTATATGGCAAAAGGCTTGCATATCAAAATATAAATTTTCATCCTGAATATTGCATCGAATCACAGGAAACATGATCTTGATATTTTGGTAGATCAATGTAATGCCTGCTTCTTTGCCTTAGACTGCTACATCTAATTCCATGTCTATGTTGGCGGTGCTGCCGGGAGGATGGAAAGGCCCGGAGCTCAGTGTTCTAATGAGAGATTTATCCGCAGTGAGGTGAGTGTGGGGACCACGGTGTCAGAGCGTGAGTCGCAATAGGATTTACGGAATTAGGACTCAAGACAGATGTCCCCTCACATCAGTTCAGTCTTGTGGATCTCAGCGATGCGCCGCTCTAACTTCTGAGAGTGCCGTGGGAAGAACTGGAACTTGGAGCTGTAGCCCTCAGGGTGCTTCCCTGGGTCGTAGTCGCCAATCTCAGCTGAAGGGGAGGACGGAAGGAAGGGGCGACAGGAAAGGGCTCACAAAACACACTGTGCAGTTATGAAATACTTTGCAATGGATGGCTCGTGGACACAAGCACATTTCGATTTGAATAGGCCGCCTACTATGGTGTGTTTGGATGTGATTGGTCTAAGCAGGACAAACAACTACCCCATGGACCTATCACCCAGCAACAAGCTACATATGATGACTAGAGTGCCCTGCGAAAACAAACGAGAGACACTGTTTTGTGAACCGAAGTTTTCCCTTCCTCCATGGAAGGCTGTTGGAACTCCGTTGTGCAGCAGAGGAAGCATTGAGATTCTGAGAGAGACCCAGACAATAGACTGGCAGCCTGGAAGTGACAGGGGAGCCAATCTCTAACGCAGTTCTGCTACCTGAATGCCAATGAGCATTGTCGCGCCAGAGAGGCAGAAGACTACAGCCCAAGGCGTTGCCTTCAACCGGCATTGCTGACATTGATAGACACACACACACTCGCACGTTCACGTGCACGCACACATGCATCCACAAGCACACACACACACACACACACACACACACACACACACACACACACACACACACACACACACACACACACACACAGACATGCACACAGACATTTCTTTTTAGGTTGTTGTACCTCTATCTATCAGTTTCTTCCTGTATTTGAGATACCTTGTAGTATGTAGGAAGCCAATAAGGCTGCATCTGATGTCTTGCACAAAAGGCGACCATGGTACAGATCCCTCTTGATCTGTAGGAAGACTAAATACCTGCAGGTAAACACAACAAAACAGTAAGCTGGTTGTTCCATCATTACAGTAATGTGTGTGTGTGTGTGTGTGTGTGCGTGCGTGTGTGTGTGTGTGTGTGTGTGTGTGTGTGCGTATCTGTAGCTGACGTTGTGTTCTTGCCTCCAGCTAAGTGGCCCAGGACCATCGAACTGTAAAAGAACTGGGAGCCGGAAGCCGCAAGGATTCAATGAAAAGCCGCTGAAGCCAAAAATGGCTTCCTCAGACCTCCTAAACTTTGCAATCACAAACTCACTTACCTAGCTATCCCATTGCTTTCTCGCTCAACTTTGGCGCCTCAAGCTTTCCCCCGGAGCATGAGCGTTGTGACTTCAAATATAGTCCCAAAATAAGAAATTATTTTCGGAACTAATAAGTGACGCTCAGTTGAACTGATTCAATATTTGAAAAGTTGTTTATTAGAGCAGCAGTCAATGGCGAAAACGACCCTGCAGCCGCCAAGTTCCTACCATGAGAGGCGGCCTTTTGGCTTCAAATCTGACTGAATAGCCACAGCCCAGTCCAGGACACTAGCCCAAAGCTAGTAGAACAGTTCAGCTCGCAAACATATTGTATATAGCCCAGAAAGGTAGTATTCCACTTTTGTTGTTTATTTTTGGAACCAATACGTTTTAATTTTAAGAAATCTGTCTATAAGTAATAGACAGAAAACAAAATACCATTGATTTCCTTGGACAGTGTGTGTGTTTGTGTGTGTGTGTGTGTGTGCGTGCGTGCGTGCGTACGTGCGTGCGTGCGTGTGTGTGTGTGCTGGTATTATAGCAGATGGTGGAGGATCATGGAACTCTCCTTGGATATATGAGACAGTGAGAAATGATGGATTTGGTAAAGAAGGGGAAATGAATGCTGACTGAGTAAAAGATAAGATTTAGGGAGATTTGCTCTTGTTGTTCTGCTGTGCTCCTCAGAGTAGTTTGTCAGCATGCCAGAGCAGTGGTAGCAGTGCGGAACACTGTGTCATCGCAAAGGGAAAAAAGGAGTTCTGGAATCCACTTGCAAACGGACTCAATGTAGGACTTACAACACTGACTTAAGAGTCATCTTATGCTCTTCCTGACTACAGTTGAAAGAAAAATATATTTCTACGTGAGCACAATTCTGATGAGATAATGTAATGCCAATATTTTTTTATAAAATCAATATTGTATTTCAATTGAATGGACCCAAAGAGTTATATTGTGTTATATAAGGTAATGAATGACATAATGGTTCTGGAATGAATTACCAATGTTTTAAGATAGCAGATCCTACATCTACTTTTCCAAAAAGTTCTCTGTCCAGACCTCAGTCACCAGCGCCTTCCTTACAATATCATTTGTTTTACTACAGAACAGGCTCTGAGTGACACTATGATTATATTGTACCTTGTGATTTCTTCTATCAAGGCAGCGGGTTCAGGTGGATAAAACTTGACACGCAAACACATGGTGAACGGAGGCTGGGCTGAAAGGAAGTTAAAAGTTAGAACCATAACAGGATTAGCCAGAAAGAATATAACGGAGACACTACCCCTGGCGTTGTCTTAAACAATTTGGGAGCGCTAGGGAATGGTGATATGTTTTGTTTGTTTTAACTGCATGTGAATGTACTTACATTTCATTTGTTTAGCAATCGACTTTGTAAACTCCAACCAATGCTGAAAAAGAAAGGAATTGATTAGAAAGGGGTTGAATTGGCTGCTAACCAGGCAGATAGGGGCTGATTACTCAGCACTTGGGTATGATGAACGGTTGTCTGGAGCTGGGGGGCATTCTGGCAGGGCTCTCACTCTCCCACCCTCATGTTTATTTACATCAAATGCCAGGGACCCAGGGAGTGGGAGACAAAGATAAAAGGAGGCTCTTTGGAGGGCACTCAGAGAAACTCTAGTTGTTTGCCAGTGCGCTCACTATTAGGAGGAGGCGGCGCCACTGGATGTTGACAAGAATCGTGGCATCTTCCGGTTGTGATGTTTACTTGCCGTGCTACTCTGCTACGCAGCTCAAGAAAGGAATGGAAGAATTTGGCTGAGGGCTAATTTCCAAGTCATACGGTTCAAACGTTAAGTCACTTACGTTTGTGTGCACACCTACGTATATTTGTATATATGGCTTTCTGACAAAGACCCAGACCGAAAGAACAGCAATAATCGTAACAGACAGTAGACACGTGCACAGACACATAAATATTCATGACTTCTTTCTGCATTGTATGAGGAGATGGAAAAATAACATGCATTAATACCTGACAATTGTATATGATGTACATTATTAAGGAAGGAAAGGTAGTACATGTGATAAGAGGTAGAGGAAAAAGAGCAAAGTAATTTACAGAGGAAAGTCTTGGTATTGCCTCTAGGCTCTCACCCTCTGTTTGTCTGGGTCCACATATCGGATGCCAAAGTAGTCTTTCTCCAGCAGGTTTAAGTGGTGGCAAATAAGGTCAAACAAGTACTGGCCCTTGGCGTCACGCTGCAACAAATAAAAGAACATTGTCACTTGAATCCAGATGTCTCAATTACCATCAAAAGTAGGGTGGCAGAAGGCACATTTTACTCTTTTGCTGAAATAAGATGTGGAAAACATGGTGAAAAAAATTGATGCAGAAAACATGGACATCATATTTATCATCGTGTCATCTTAAAGACTAGTACAGACACAAGAGGAACAACATTTAAATAACTGATACTAGAAAGTAGTTAATATTTCACAACCCCTCTGGAGATATATCTGAGGACTATAAAATATTGATGCACAGCAACAGCCACCCATAATGTTGATGAAAAATCTCAGCTGCAGAAAAGGACTAGGTGGAGAAACTAGTCTAGGTATCTACAGTCTAGGTGTGTAGTGAAGACAATAGACCACTCCACCTGCAGTGGGAGACCAAATGTGTGTGCTATCCTGGCATTGGCCGGGAGTCCCAGGGGGACTGGGCACAGCCCCTGCAGAGCCTGCAGCCTGCCTGGCTGTGTTGTCTGCTGTCTGCTGCAGTCTGTCTGGCCCCCCGGCAGAGTGCTGAGTGAGGACACAAGCACCCACAGGTTGAAGCCCTGCCCCATTTCCTGCCAGGATGGGAACTGCTATGGCTGCCTTTACCCATCCCCGAGACACAGTCTCTTCTGTCTTGATTTTTACAACACAGGACTGCCATTTGACACCGCATATCAGTAGTTTGTTTTTTCATTCTAGGACATTTCAAGTTTGATGATGGTACATTTGGATACCCTACTTGACATACTTTCATAACTTTTTGTGTTTTGTTATTACTTTACATCTAGTTTGTTTTGATATTGTTTAAGGGCCAAATCTTTATATTACAATTTTGCTTGGAATAAATGAAATACATACTATGAAATTCCATTGTAGCTTAGGGGATGTGCAAGAAGTTGCTAATATTATTTCTTTTAGTAGGACAAGATCAGGAAAGAGGAGATGCAGGACGGTGAGTCTATACTGGTTATAGGGCTATCTAACCCAAACTGAACGTATGCTAAACTAAAACTCTGTTTACGTCTTTTGGACTGTTTTCCAGAGCGTTGTGTGCCTCCGTCAGGACCCCTTTGGTGCCGTCCTTCAGAGGGCCCCCATGGTTCCCTCAAGCGGCAGCAAGAAGGATGACAGGTCCCCAGAGTAACCTTTATGTCATGATGACTCCAATGCAGCACTGGACTGATCGGTGTCTGAGGGGTTAATTTGAATAAAGGGGAGGACCACGGACCATGCAGCAGTGCCTTCTACCACACTCTGCGATTTTTTTGTTTCACGCTGAAATAAAGCATGGTGTTGGAAAGGCTAGCCAGTTCAAATGGCTTTAAGAAATGTTATTTAAACTGTAAAATATGCTTTAGACTGGTTGTGATAATATACACATAACACCAAGTTACTTTTTGTATTAGATTAACTAGCTCTGAAGGAGTGCCTACATGTAACAGTTATCTAGAGGTCATGGGTTGCTTACTGAATTTAGAAGAAAAGCCTTTTCTTTATAAATATATGTACTGAACTGACATCATTGGGATGGCAATTGTTGAAAAGCTATACAGAAAACGTCACTTCTAATGTTGACACTTAAAGACGAAATACATATTTTTCATTTCTGTTTTGTAATTCAATCATTTCAATTCATACCCTATGGAAACTTGTTTCTCCTGCTCCGCCTTCTTTCAGAGTGGATTGGACACATACCACTTCATTCTGTGTCCCATCACTATCCGAGGGGGATTTGTTATGCGTTACACTAATGTTCCTGCTAGGATTTGATCAGTGCTAAGGGAGACTGGTAAGGACCCAGAGCACACTGATAACTGCTCTGAGTTAGCAAGGGAGACACAGGGAGTAAATGATAGAGGGCAAGGCAGACTGTTGGATGATCACTGGAAACGCTCTGTTTAAAAATGGCTTTTCCCTGCTTCCAACTGAAGTTTTTAGTATTTACTGCGGCAAAAAAGACAACAGTTCTCTGGTCCCGTGAGACCAAAGACAATGAAAAGTCCCACTCTGACTTTATGGTGGGATGTTCTACACCAGGGACCACTGAGGGCTAACCTTCTCCAGTTTCCCCAAGGTGCTAACATGTGAAGTCCACAGTCAGTATATCTGTATGTCAGTGTCACAGCACACTGTAAATATTTACTTGGACAACCCCTTTGACTGAGCCTCAGGAGACAGGAAGTCCCTGTCTGTTCACAGCTATGAGTGTACTACACCTAGAAACAGCACAACAAATGCATGGGCAGACACACACATTCAGTTGTATACGCAAAAAAAATAACCCCCTCACACAGCCAAGCTCAACACCCACCCACACACACAAACATGCTTGCATAGCCAAGCCCAACACACATACACACGGAGCTTAAGATCGATACAGTTTATAGTAGTAGTAGTAGTAGTAGTAGTAGTACATACTTCAACCATAAGACAAATAATTGCCTTTCTCAATAAAATTGTATTAGAATGTGTGATGTTATTGATGACTGTAATTAATGTACAGTATATACTCAGTAAACAACAAGAAGGACACAGAGCCAATTTATCTTATGCTTTAAATTCAGAAATGCAACGACCTGGAATTAAATGATGCAGTACCATTCATTTATCAACTTCAACTCTGCTTCAACTGAAACAAATACTGAACAAACATTAGCCATAAGCATAACTCATGTGGTTAACTCACTTGCGATGCTTATGTCGTTGTAATGTATTGTCTTGCATATTAATGAAATGCGGTGAAGGTTGCCGAAAGCTCCTGTGAGACAAAACCAGTGGATCTGAAGCGAATAGTATTGATCCAAAGTCAAGTGTTTTCTTATGCCCCAAGCCAAGTTTCAAAAAGCCTGATAAAAAAGTGCTGTGTTGTCTTATGACTTTAAAAGTGCATGAACAAACTGTAAGTCATAATGCAGTACCAACTCACTCAAATTACTGCCATTGCAATTGGAAGTCTCTCTGCAAGTTCATTTTTCCACGCACAACAGATGTGCTGTATATGCAGCTGCAACTCTGTGGTGGGAGGTTCTTAGTGGGACAGCCTTGACATCAGCCACCATGATTCATTTGCAAGGGAATAGCCAGCGAGGGCCTATCAGGGAAAACTGCATAAACAGGCGGAGGGCCATTCAAGGCTTTAGGGAAGCTCTGTGAATGTGCCGCCCTAGAAACAATAAAAGTGAAAAACGTCTAATTTGGCACCAAGGCCATGGAGTCTAGTTCACGATCTGCTCAACCCCACTTTTGAGGCCTGGTCGTAGCCTCACTTTGGATTAATTATTGAAATGGGCTCCATATCAGCCAGGGAAACACCGCATTAATAAATGATAGTGTCATTTCGAGCTGAGGGATAAAGATTGCACCAATGAAGGCAGAGGGCTGATCGGCTGCAGAGTGATCTTTAGGCTCTGCAGAGTGAGGGTTTTCTGCTAGCGTCGGGCTCCATTAGTGCTTGATGATGATGACTTCTCTGACACGGCTCTAGGGTTACAGCTGATTAAGTGGCTGGCTGACTGTTTTTTTTTGGTTTTTTTGGCAGGCTTGAACATCTCCCACTAATGTGAGACTCACCCACTGTATGGCGCTTCAGCGGATCTCAGCCTCTTGGCTAATCCCCACTCCGCTCTCACTAGGCTCTGAGGTGCTATCTGAGAGCCAGCTCAGCCTTTCAAAGGTTTACTAGAGGGACTAAGCATAGGAAGTGGTGCCACTGTACTTAGCATATATTTATATATATATATATATATACCGGTATGCAGTATATATATATATATATATATATATATATATATATATTAGAGGTACTAAGAGAAATAGCTTGGAAAGGATGCAGCTACCCTCTTGATCCAGCGGTAGCATATGCTTGTCTCTGGTACATATGGGACCTTCCATAAGAACAGGTTTCTCTGCCGTAGAGCTAGCACTACACCAGCCAGACAGAATGGTGGATCCCCATTGCATAGCATCACAACAACACCTAGCAACCTCTTAACCATAACATGAATTGGGTCGCAGTCAGAAGGCAACAACAGCACTGATTACAGCATTTGGCCTGAAAAATGTAAGCATGCGTTTTACAATTGTGGCAGTGGCTCAGCTTGGCCTTGCAAAACATAGTGTCACATTTGTGGTGCTTACTTTTCCCTTCGGCAGACATGTAAGATGGTAAATATATAAATGCTGTTTGTTTTTTCCCCATAAAGATGAATGGTACAGTTTTGAATTGTTGTAGTAATGTCTTCATGCCTAAGAACCCATTTCTAGCTCTAGCAGAGGATTGGCTGTATGTAGTATTCCGTGATGGGCCTAAGATTAAACACATCCTCTTTTCTGTCTGCTAGCCTATCTATGGACAGACGTAACACAAAACAACAACTATAAAAGCAAAATAAAAAAAATAGAGCCTTCCCCAGGTAATACACTGCTGAAAATGTCTCTCTGTGTTTACAGGTTCTCTTATAATTCACTTTCATAATGCACCTTGTCCTTAAAATCCCTCTACATTGTCTGAATAAATACCAAAGTTCCACAGCAGGCGGGAGTAGCCATGTTCTAAGTGTCCCAGTGGGGTTGAGGTGTACTGAACTGCACTCCGAGTCAGTAATAGGTTCTCTAAGTCAAGTCTCTAGTGATAACTTTCTTTCCTGAGGGACTCCATTAGAGTGATGACACTGGGGGTGCGCTGCCCTGGGAAGAGCGCTCTGCCTCACGCCTGCATGAACAGCGAATCTGGACCGAGCTGCCCTCCAAGCTCTCTCATGACTGGGTGCTGGCCCTGGAAAGAGATCCCGCCAGCAAAAAGATGGGAGGAGAGAAAAAAACAACCACTCCGACATATTTCAATTAAGACTCGATTATATTGGATATTAGATGGAGCGCGTGTTCTGTCCTTTTTGAAAAAGGAATTCAATCAATGTAAATGAAATGAATAGAGATGAGAAATATAGAATGATCTCATGAAAAGACGTCAAACATTGATTCCTATGGAAATTGATATCCAAAAATCTTTATTAAACCCCCTGATTTACCAAGTTTTGTGTTATGCCCGTTTACAGTATATAGAAAGACATGAATACATCAGCACACACACAAACCCACAGAGCAGCTAACATATCTTTAATTTGGCATGCAAATCTCAAGAATATTAGGGACAGAATGGAAGAAACTGTTTCACAACATCATTAGAAACCAATATCATATAGTGTCAGAATGCATTTTAAATCATTTTTACAGCTTTTGAAAGTATAAATGTGCCGTAGTAGCAAAGCTGTTGACATAATCAATTTCACAGGGATTGTATATTTTTGATCACTGATTGCCAATGTTTCATTGCTGGTTGTACGCCAAAGCTAAACCCTCCCCTGGGCAAACAGTTAATTCAGTTATTTGGGATTCTTTATTGGTATTGAGTTGTAACGTGTGAATTCAGCCAAGGGTTGAAATTGTACGTTTTAATAGTAATATTATGTAATGGCATGTGCTAATTTATAATTTTTTTTTAAGTCGACAAAGTCGGCTACGGTGCCAATGGTGTTATTTCAGGAAAGCAATCCATCTAAATTGGATTATCTCAAGGACATTACATTAGGTTGCAAATCTGGAGCATGGGCTCAAATCTAATCAGAAAAATACCGCCAATTGAAATGTGTGTTTTCTTTTGCAATTCCAGACACATAGACCTATATTTGATGTCCACGGTCTGATTGCCCCTCTGCAATAAGCTGGTATTGTCATTGGATTCAGGAATTTTTGTTTGATTATATGAAGTTGGTATTATTAACATCTTATTTCCTTGAGTATACATTACAAGTACATTCAAATTTGAATTAACTATTCATGTAAGCAATACTTTAACTTTGTATCTTAATTGAGTCACAGATAAACACAACATTTAACACCTGTGCAATCAGCTGTCAGTCAGAATGTGGAACTGCATTAGTTCAACAATCACAGATGGTCCCACTGTAGTTAGACTCCCATAGATAACTACTGCAAGACAGGAATGCTGAAGACAGTAGGGGTGACACATAAAACAATCAAGGAATGATGGTGGTATAAGAGGGAAACTGTTTAAAACGGATAGCGCAACCCTCCACTCTGCTGAATTGGATAATAGGTGAGAAATTATAAAATGTCCTTCAATTCCAATCTACATGGAGCAAAATAGATGGGACTAATGGTGCTGCTGTGACCAGCACCAATTCTGTACTTCAGAAGTCAAAGATGAGTGGCACAACATGGCATTAGTGGTTTGTGAAGAAAGGCTAGCCCTATGTAACGCTGCTATCTTACTTTAGCCTGTGGTTTTCAGAGCACAACGGCCCGGAGTCATTATCAATGTCAGGGAATTAACCCTTCCAACAAACAACTTCGGTTATAATACAAATTAGTGGCAAAACAGGAGCTTAACTGAACCAGACTGGTCAGATGACAAGGCCTAAAGCATCTGTTTATTATTGATGAGTCAGGACCAGAAAAGGCCTGGGGACTATATGCTCCTCCTGCATTCCTTTAAAGCTAACAGCTTTAATGCTTGGGTGACCAACAGAAAAGAAAAAAGTCAGGAGGAGATTAAAAAGAGAAAAAAAACAGAACCTAGGCTGCATGAAAAGTTAAGAAGGTATTTATTCATTGCTTATGAGAAGCTTTAGAAATAATACTAACCAAATGCTGTTGTGGTTTACAAAAACCGCAACAAAATGTATTAAATCTAACTCACCTTATACAAAGCCTGCCACTTCCTGTGGCGAATTACTTTCTGCATGGTGAATAATGGACAGATTCAAATAAGGTAAGCATTTAACAACCAACTAAGGAACTAGCCCTACTTGAATACTTATAATTGCTACAATAACAATGCTCTGTGGGGAAAGTCCTAATAAGGGTGATCTAACTTACT
Organism: Aplochiton taeniatus; assembly: GCA_017639675.1. NCBI lineage: Eukaryota > Metazoa > Chordata > Actinopteri > Galaxiiformes > Galaxiidae > Aplochiton > Aplochiton taeniatus. The sequence goes on from CM030173.1 coordinate 12,336,635, forward strand.
CAATTTAGTTGGAGGGCAGATGAAGTCATTTGCTGGGTCAACATCATCATTGATGACACTTTCTATAGCCACAGTTATAGCCACACATATAAAGTGCATCATCCTCATATGTCCAAGCAGTTTAATGGCAGTTTATCATCTGTCACTTGATAATGCACCTAGAGACTCCTGCATTTCTGTAGGACCTAGCATTGGCCCATAGAGGGATGCAGACTCTGAGACACCGTAGAATTTAAGTATGCTTTGGAGACATATTCCCCATAGTACTATAAGTGCGCTCTGTGAATGCGTTTGGACACCTCTCAATTTAGGAGAATCATCCTGGTGTATTTGGAGAGTCCACTGATGAATGAGCAATGTTTCCTTTGTCAGTCCTTGCATTTTGTTTTATACTGTATATATTCTTATCATTTGATAATGCAAGTTAAGGTTTTCTTTGCTCATATATCCTTCCTTTGAGTCTAAATAAAACAAATAAAATCAATATGGCATCATCATTTAGTGTCTTCCTGCCCAGCAAATTGCTGAGTATTTTGAAGCTAGCCCTGTCACCGGAGGCAATCGGCTCTACTGTGAAAATTGCTAACAGTCGATAATGTTGCCCTGACAGCCCAGTCAGCAGGTCAAACGTGTTACTGATCATGGCCCAGCCTTTTACAGGACGCCCTGTATCTGCTGTGCTTGCATCCAGACAAGGAGCCACAAGGGCAAAACCTTGGTCACCAAAGTCAGGTTTCACCCCCGAGGCAAAACTGGACTTATTTCCTTTTAGTGTAGCATGCCTTGAGAGCAGTTTTGTTAAAGATAAATTAGTATGCTCCATATGTGTTGGCTATTTTCTCTTAGGGATGACAAAAAAGTAAGACTTCTGTCATAACACTTGGATCACTGCCGAGGGATTTTTATGGAGGGAAACTGAGCCAGCGTAGTAGTACCACAAGTCCCCTCTTGTACCGATCTGTTGAAATATTGGGCTGTAGCCTCCTTGAAACCAAAGTCGGTGGGGAAACCTAAGCAAATCAACAAAATCCTATTATGAGTCTTCAGGGTGGATGTTCCTTATGCACATGTACTGTAGGGAAGGGGACAGCAAGTAACAGTAGCAGAACTTTTCTTTAAACAAGAAACATTAAAGCAACAATATGTTCTCTCCCCGAACACTGTCACAGTACGTTGGTATAACAACAAATGCAGCAGAATGTATATTTCTTATTAAACCATTTCAGGACACTTCAATCCAGAACCCATACACTGGCACTTGCTAACATCAAACATTAGCGGAGGGAAAATAATTTGAAAACTCATGAGAGTAATTGCCCTCCAAACCAAAGATGGCAATATAAATTAATCAAAAATTAAGAAAAAAAGTGAAAAAATAACCCTACTAAAGCTTTGGTCTCACCAAACAGCCGTAGAGAAACAGTGATTACGGTACGCCTACAACAAAGTGAAGGGTCATGCAGTTGGCACAACAGAAAGGCACAAACACACACGTACTGATACACCCACCCACCCAAACACACACACACACACACACACACACACACACACACACACACACACACACACACACAGACACACACACACACACACACACACACACACACACACGCGCGCTAATACATACACGTACAACACATACGAACGTAAAAACGTGCAGAAAATGACACGAACACATTTTGACTCCAGTCCAATGCCTTAGAAACACATTTCAGCAAGATTGGAATAGTAAACAACACCCACACAGGACCTTTGATACTCTATATGCACAAACATATACAGACATGAAAGGCATGGAAAGTAAAGGGATTATTCAAATCTGATTCTCTCCTAAAATATCAAGATGGAATAAATAAATAATGATACAAAAAAATACTATCACTAATTAAACTTACTTTTTTGTTGCTAACCGAGGTTACGATGTAAAAAAAAAAAAAGGCCTGTGTGCTGCATTCTGGATATGGTCTATAACATCAATACACCTGCTACCTAATTCAACCTCCTGAGAAAACCTACATAAAGAATAAGACTCCACAGGGCCAAATACTTTCAAAGCACTTCCTCCTCTCCATTCTCCTGATCTGTCCTTTGCATGAGCTTTCAAATCTTTCTGCCCTCGTTTCTCAAGACTGCCCAGGGGCTCTACTCTGAAAGCAAACCCGTTCCAACTAGGGTTATGGAGTTGTATCGGCTGGTCTATTTAAAGACACATTGTGTACTTTTTTTATTATATGATTTACCTCCAGTTCGTACAATAAGACAGTTGAGCACCAAAGCACTCGTATTGTCTTTGAGCTTAGGCGTAAAAGGGAAAGTTAAGTAACATAGTTTGAGCCAAGATAAAAGGCACCCGGGAGGAGTAGACTAAAATCAGATAGGCAGTGTCAAGAGAAACAAACCCACAAATCATACACCAAAGCAAACACAGGCAGGACCATTGCACAGAGTACCCAGGAGGCAAGCTTTTGGCTTGGCGTGCTTTAAACAGAGACCTGATAGAACACAAGCTTAATTACTTTGTGAGGAGGGCTCCCCAAAGCCAGTCAGTCTTTCTCAGTCTTTCAATCATCCAGACTGGGACTCAGTCAAAAAGGTTTCATGAGTTATGCAACTTATGTTATAATCAATGAGAAACACAATTTGTTGTAAGATTACATCCCAAAATAGTTTCAGAAGGTATTATGCTAAATGCATCACAGCCACCATCAAATTAATTGCATCTGCCAGCAAACTATTTTATTAAACAAAAATGTATATTTTTCCAATACAACTTTACTACACAACTACCGAGAGCCCCTGCACAAATGTGATCCCCACAGAATAGAACCACTCGGGAGATAATATGATTTATTTCCAAGTAACATTGTGACCATTACGGAGTCGAGAATATACTGTTCATACCCTCAGAAGCTCTACCAAGCTTAACAAAGTATACTTCATGTGGAAGATGAACAATTTGCAATCAGTATCTATGAGTGGTTGTTTGTTTGTACAGAATACTGAGGCAATGTTCTTCTAAGTCATTCTGTTTCAATAAATTGGCTTTACATGCATTATGCATATTATGAATGTACATATGAGATTTAATAAAAAAAATTAAAATACTTCACAACACATCTGAGTGCAAATACTTTAAGAATTTTTAGAGATTAGAACAAAGAGATCATAAAGATCAGCTCTATCTAAAATATAAAAATTGCAATGTTTGCAGTAATCCTTAATGTGACATTCCTAGCAACTGACAGGGGCCTACCGCCTGCATAAAAAAACAATGCTGGGAATGAATCTTGTATTGACAATCAGGATTTTGATGTTGCTGAAAGAGGTTGACGGTTCAATTGACTTAACATTCTCAAAGTCACAAGTCTTTTACTGCCTCTCTCCTGTACTCAAGGCTTTCCCAAAAGCTGTCAGGTTTCATCCCCAGCTTGGAAGCCAAATATCTCCAATGACAACACCTCTTGCAAGTGGACTCATCTAACTAGATAAAAGTCGAGTGCGATTAAGTCAATACGCCCAGCTTGTTATGTTCGGTTAGAGAAATGACCTGTGATGGATCCTCACTTTTTACCATGGATTATTATTATTTTATTAATTTATTCATACAGTGTTGACTGACTAAGACTACGTCTCTTTTGCAGCAGTTCACTGTTTACAAGCCACATGATGAGCAAAAATAAAAAGTAAAATAAACAAATAATACATGTGTGTTCCGATCCAGTAGCCTCCATGATTTACAGTGTCTCAAAACCCCAGTGGGTCTTCAACAGAGCGGACTCAGTACGCGAGGTAGCTATTGTCTGTCAAACGATATGATTGTGTTAAGTGGTCCCCATTGGATTTTGGGCTGCTCAAGAGTAGTGCCACTTATCCCAGCCTCGGTGGAGGTCAACTGTTTGGTGACGACTGGCTAGACTTTGGGCGGTTGCCAGTCCCTAACAGAGTGTCCCACCAGCAGGGCATGCCAAACAATGCATTTTGTACACACAAAAATTTTCTAAAAAAACTTAAATGAGAAAAAACTAATAATATGAGCCCCACTGTGCGTCATTTGCCTGCAAGGGTGCCAAAGCAACCATGGAACTGAAGACCAGCAAAGTAGGCAGTAGTTCTCATAGTCATACATATACATGTATACTATGTCTATAGAAGTTCTAGTTCAGGGATACCAAAACTCTTCAGTATAACTGTATGGATTAAAATGTTAATTTGGTCTGTTTTCCCATCCTTCATGTTTTAAATGTCACGATTTAAAATAAAATAAGTGTTTATTTGTCTACTATCAGAGTCTGACTATGGCATCTTTAAATAAAATCCTTTGGGTTGTGTGGTCAAACAGAGACTCAAATGGCACTGAACGGCACTAATCCATGCCAGCCTCAGTAAACTAGGTTAAGGAGAATGAAAGGGGGTCCCAGTTTGATGACATCATGTCTCACCCCCATTATCACACTCCTCACAGGGGCTGGCCAGCTTTGAAGGGATAGGAGTTGAAGAGGGATGGACCTGCTTCTGTGCCTGAGCCATTTAATAATGAGAGCAGAGCTGGTAGACCCACAGGGATCTCCACACACAGTACCCTGCTTCTGGTAGTGCAGTGACACATCCAAAGAAGACAAGCTTTTAGATTAGTGACAGAAAAGGAGTAAACCTACATGTAATTACTGACAATTGAGCTTTGTGTCATCTTTTGCAATAAAAAATGCAGTATTCATGAAAACACACGGTGGCCAACCTAACAGTTTTTTTTTCTGAAAAGGTTCATTTCATTCTAAAACGCTGTGGCCATGTCCACTGCATTTAAGTTGGGGTGCACAGCCAAAGCAATATGGATGAGACCTAAGTCCTACAGAACACAACTAAATTCTACAAGAATTCTAATTCTCGTCACACATTTGGCAAACGGACAAGTGCGCACAATCTACAGACCACTCGTTTTGTAAAAGCTAAACTATCCATTGAATGTAGTGTATCTGACCCAACTTAGACTTAAGCTATCTGTGAAAAAAAGAGATCTCAATCAAAGATCGATCAGGAACTGCAACAGTTTGGCAGGTGTACTTTGCTGTTGGCGTAATAATATATTGCTTTGCTCAGTTGGTGTTGCACAGCACAGATACATATAACAAGTCTGAGTGAGAGAGCAAAACTTTTCCAGCTTTAACGTTTTTAATGAAGCCAATCCATCCAGAGATGCTTCTCGTTGTCGTGCAGATTACACTGCAGAGTTGTTTACCTGCGATATAAATGTGACTATGAAGAAACGTTATCTGCAGGCAGAAATATAGTCAACCCCTACGGGCAGCCTGGATCTCAGGAGCCATGCAAGCTTTCTCTAAAGCGCTAATAAACCGAGCTACAACATGGAGACAAAACAACACACACTACAGTACCTGAGCCAAGACAGTGGAGCTAAAGACAATATCAGAAACTATTACAACAGATTCAGAGCATCAACCCAGGAACCTATAGGTAAAGCACCGTTATTAAGAATAGTCACAGCATAATAATCAGCAAAAACTGGGACAAGAGGTCTGTTCATGAGGTGAAAAGTTCTCTCGTCTCCTAGCTCTCTTTGCATAGCATGCAAAAATTGGCTTCTACCCAGCTGAAAGAGCGAATTTGGGATGGAATTTGATTCAGCTTGCTGGTGCCCAGTGCTTCAATCAAATATGATCCCTCTGGAAACGAGAGGGGGATGCAGGTCTTCAGATAGGCAACCAAGGGGAATTGAGGAAAATCCTTGAGAGCGATTAGTGATAGCCACTTAAAAGGTGTTTCAAAATGCAGCTCAAATTTCTCTGAAAAAGAAAGAGAGCAAACTTTTGGGCTTAATAGTTACATAATAATGCCATTCAATTATTATAGGACAGTGCTCATGTCCTGTGAATGTGCTCTGGCAGACGAGAAGAGAAAGGCAATTTGAACGTAATAAACCATCTATGCATGACCTTAATCTATGTGAAGGCAGATTATATAAATTAATGTAAGCTCATGGTGCTCAAGTAACTGAAAGGATCACAGATCTACGTGCATTACATCTAAACTGCACATAATATAGAAGAAAGGCTGACCAAAGTAACATAACCTATTGTAATAAATTAATTTTCCATCGACAAATAGCAGAAAAATTTAATGATTTCATGTTCAAAATGTCGTAGCTTACCATTCTCCATCAGATCTGTCCAGGTCTGTTTTTGCATACAATGCAGCCAGTACTGAACTGTACTGAAGTGAGTAATCCACTTTTAAAGAGCAACTGTCCGCAGCCAGGGTGGCCTTGGGCTGATTGTGTGTTGAGCCTTGGAATTGTGTCCTTATTCAGAAACTAATAAGGTCTGAAGGTGATATGCTGATGAGCTCAGATGTCAGATGAAAGCCAACCAGGGACCAACCATTCACAACTATGCAGTCTCCTAAGACAGGAGCCAGACTGCTCCCATAAGCACTTCTAATGTATCCTGATTCCCCCAGAGGAAATTGCAGCAAACAGCAAACAGCAAACAATACAGGAGGAAGTGTCACACTGCAAATCAATAAGGCTTTGTCATGTGGAATAGTATGTTAGACTAAGTAGCTACTCCTGTGACATAGCATGGAAAATACTAAGAGGCCTACATTTACCCAAAATGATGTCAAGCATTATATCAACTGTACAAATGCAAATTGGATGAGCATAACAATGAGGTTGCATGGCATATTGGCTTGTTAAATATCCTTGAAACAAAAATCCCAGGGCAATTTAGAGCTCCAAAGCCAATTCAAATATGGTGGGTGAGTTCAGGCCTTCATGAGTTAGCAATAACAACATTTAGTTAGATATGTGGCAGTGACAATGCTATCCTAAAATCATTGCTAATTAATTTCATATGCTGGTCGCTAATGCAAAATTAGAAACTGCCCTGGGCATAATCCACTGAACCGTAACACAACAAACCTAACAGAGGACAGGCAGGCCCCAGTTCATTAGTTTGTAGCTTAACTAGGTTATCAATTCAATCATTGTACTTTTTATGGTAATACAATTTGACTTCAAAATAACTAACAAAAGAATCAGCAAAGAACACCTGCCAATCCTCGAACGGTAGTGATCGAAGAATATTTTGAAATTCAAAAATCATTCTTCTTCCGAGATGTCTGGCCCTCGACTCACTCTCTCACTTCCTGTCTCTCGGAAAGCACTCAGTAAGCCTCCTCTTCAGATAGTTTATCCCGTGCACACTGCTCTGAGAGCAAGGGCTGCAAATGCCACGCATGACAGAGACCTCAGCTTTTATTGTGCTGCATGATCCCCCCCCTCTTCATACATTATGTATAAAAATGTCCCATTGCAGCTGTATTTACTGACATCACAGGTGTTATTTTAGATTATTACTAAAACGTCAGAATCGGATTTATGTAGGAGCTGGATGAACAGACACGTAAAAGAGGCCCCTCTCTTTAGTTCGTTCCTGACGTCAACGGGATAGGTTCTTGTGAGGTTGGCGTGGTCAGGTGAGTCTTGTCCAAGGACGACTGTCCTGGATGGTCATGCCCTCTCAGAATGTCCCTGGGAATACATAACAGGCTGTGCAAATAAATGCTGCATGACTGGGGAGACGCAATAGAAGTGTGTCCTGTCAGGTAGCAAGGTCACCCTGACCTCTGGTGAGGCAGGAAGTATACCAAGCCTTCTGGGATATGCTGAACTGTCACAGCCATAATGGAAGTGGGACTTTGGGGCAGAGAAAGTGGACTTCTATCTTCTCAATCTTGAAACAGTCCTTTGTGACCGCAGGGACACACATAGAATCCTCCGGATCCAGGCTACAAAGAAACGTGGTTATTCAATAGAAAATTACATGTGCCCTCACACACTCGTACATCTCACCCCACTATCCATCATAGCCATCTACAGGGAGGCTGTCCAAAGGAACATTAACCCCATTAACAGGAACACACATTCAGGAGCTAACCTTCCCCTAGGCTAAAGACCTAAACTGGGATGAAGGAGGTCATAAGCATAACCACAAGGAGAGCTAATTTGTCTCTGTCTCAGCACAGACAAAAGTCACATAGAACGAGTGTGTGTCCAGCGACTTTGGAATAGAGTTTATATCAACAAGCACCTGATGTGCATGTCGATGTAGGCCTAGGCAGCGCTGGTAGGCCAATTCACCCGAGCAGTGTGAATTGATATTTCATAGGCTTGCTGAGTTTGTTGATATTTATTGTGATTGGTGTGAGGTTTCATCCTGAATGGTCTGAGTGAGAAGTGAGTCAACAATGGGCAGACTCAGAGTCTGGCCCAACAGCAGTCTGACGAGAGCAGCTGGAGAGATATGATGTAATACGCTTGTTGCTATGGAGACAAGTTGTTCACCAGCGTCACTGAAATCCAAGGGCAGAAGAATGTCATTGTCACAAGCTGACAGCTGGCATCATAAGTGACACATTTGTGATCAAATGATAACAATGTACTCATTAAACAACATAAATATGTTCTTATAAATGCTGGCATGCTCTACCAAGCAAAGTTTGAAATTGGGGGACAAACAGTGCCAAGATGCAGCGTGAGGAAAGTAGTGGGTTTTGTAAAACGAATCATCTATTGAGTGTTCGTGTGTCCCAGCCTCTTTATTTTCAAATCGAATCAATGCTCGCAGTAACATGAAATAATTATACTCAGATGAGATTGTTTTTCTCAAATGAGCTGTCATTTGGGGACTTTTATTTTATAAATTAACAGACCATCAAACCTACGTGAGCAACAATTGAACAGTAGTGCAATATATTGTTATCTTACTTTGTGTTTTCATTAACAATCTAGCAAGAATCAATTTTCCAAATACCCTGCTTCACAAATCAGTATTTACCACCAAACATTCTGACTCCATTTAATAAGGTGGTTGTGGAGCCAGACAAGGATCGATAAAGAGGGTCGGCCATGAAAAAGGGACAAGCACCAGGCACAAATGTCGAAGAATATAATGAATTTACTTACATCACAGATTTTAGAGGAGTAATAACATCAAAACTGTTCATGTTCAAAATAAATGTTAAGTAGATCATCCCTAAGTTGTGTTTGGGCTTGATCGTTGAGTTTGGGAGTGAAGATCAGAGCACAGGCATGCCAAGTATTAAGAGTGTCAGTTTGAGCGACGGTTGGGATTCATTTTTTGGGGGTTAGTGTTTTAACAAAAGACAAAACCAAAGATCTTGTGCTTCACAATGGCCTGATAAAGTGTCAATTATAACATTCCAAACAATCATTTTGTACTGAATTACAGACACAAGTCCAACTACAAGTCTCTGAGATATACTTCTCCAAAGAATGCAGTGTGTTATGACAAAAGTAAATACCTAAACAAGATAAATACAGATACAATATCTAAGAATATAGGAGACGCCATGGAAAGGCATTGACTTTGCTGTGAATCATTCTCATGCAATCCACCTATCTGTGAACTGACAGTACCAAAGGAGGGAGGGCTCCCAAAGGCCAGCTAAACTCAAAACACTTCTTCTTTCATCTCTCCTCGTCTTCTCTCACTCGCACAGAAGACAACGGAGTAGCTGAGCAGCATTTGATGTGGTGGTTTTAGGATTTCTCCAAGTAGACTATTGCCTGCTTCCCATTGAGTCAGGAAAAGGCTGTGTTTGGAGGGATGTTGTCGTGTTATCAAAAGTGAGAGAGAGAGAGAGAGAGAGAGAGAGAGAGAGAGAGAGAAAGAAGGAGAGAGTGTCAAATCTTTAGCTGAAACTTGACTGAAGTGAGGTGTTGGTAGAATGGAACGGAACTGATGAGGGGGAACGAGGTAGCCAAAGAAGTAAGAGGAGAGAGGGAAAAGAAGAGAGGATTGGACATGTTATAAGCATTCAGCTTTGCTATAGTAAAAATACACCTTTTGACTGCCCCAACGATCAACACCATCAGCATCTACATGGACTAGAAGAGTGCTTCTCAGTGTTAGATCCATGAACTGAAGAACTTTTACAGGATTATACAACACAGTTTGCCTACGAAATATACTCATTACGCAAAATTGGCCTAAGACTTGAGACACTGAAAGTGTATTATGAGATGTTACTGATGTGATTGTTCTGTTGCACCATCAAATGGTAGCCTTTATGCCAACCTGAGTCCTGGGAGGAACATAATGCATGTTATCATTTCAACATGATCCTTCACCAAATCGCTGAAAAACATTGTTAAGCAATGTATCTCTGTGCACTTCCCTGGAGATATCGTGCTACTCTTGTATTGGATACTACCATCTAAATATGCCGCTAGAGTTATAAGCACTGTGAAGGGCTGACGATTTGCAAAAGCAGAAATCGAATAATTACCAATAGGAAAAATGAAAAAATGAAAAGCAGTATAACCCAGGCGTACACCACACATGTACCACCCACATAGCCTTACGGAACACACATAAATAGACAAGTTTGCACAAACACAGTCAATTACACACCAAGGCTGTGTAGAAGTGCTAAAGACCTCACACATACTTCCATAAATAGTATAATACAAGTATAATATAGTATAATACAATATAACTAGCATCCACATTGTAGTGCCACTCTATCCCACCATGATTATCAGAGACAGTGCAACCCCATTTCATTTGTATTAATCTAATTGTTTGGTTTGCTGCTAATATGGTGTTAGTCCCCTTTCCGAAGTTTATATCAGACCTGTAGTTTAACTTAACTAATAAGGGATCAAGATCAGTCAAATAAACTGTTTCTCCTTTACAAAACTGTATCTATTCACACCTCACTTAAAACATACACTACACAGGACGCTAGCCCTCCAAATCTTGCCTATACATAAGCATAAACTGACAAAGCAACTTATTCATACACATAGACACACACATGCTTTAAAATATGATTATAAAGAATGCACATTTGATATCTGGTAAATGAGATATTGGACTAAAAAGTCCCAGCCTGTGACAAAATTGGAATGCCTTAAGTCTCTAAACTCTCTGTGTTCACCAATGACATCCTCTCGAAACAACAGGACTCTCAAAAAGCTGTTCTTTCTCCTTTCAAGTTTAACATAAAAGAAATACAAAAAGAAAGCAGGGGTTCCCCGATAAATATATGATGTGGTTGACTAACAGGCTTTGTTTCTCCTTTGGATACAAAACCATGCTGAGCGGGCTGTACAGATGCATTCTCTGAGAGAACTTCACAAGTGTACTGAGGAAGATCTATTGTTGTCAGCTAAAAGGAGTTTGCCTAATACCGACAGAATGTTGACATAGCTACTTCTAAATTCAGTTGAATCCCATTATCGGTTGCCTCCATTTTGGGCCCACTAATTATGGAGGGTGCAATTAAGTCCAAATATTATGGAACGCTCTACCAGAAAGCCTGGCTCACCCCTTACGTTTTAAAAAAGTTGAACAATTTCACCCTAGTCAGTGCGTATTACCTGACATATTGGATCATTCATTTTTTTTAACTGAACTAATGTGGCTTGGCATGATTTCCTTTCCAGCACTTCAACCAGTCACCAGGAAACCACATTCCCATTTCTGTATTGTACAGACTGTGAACTCCATAGAACTGACCACCTGTGTGCTTTACCTTCCGCTATAAAAACATTCCCTCCCATTTGTCACCTCATTAGGTTTTTGTGTGTGGTACTGCTGAGTAGTTCATAACAGTGGCACAGTGTGAAAAAGAATGATAACCCACTAGACGCCAGAATAAAGAACACAGGCCACTGGTTGGCCCAAGCCTGTGAAAGATGAGGGGCAGAGGGGTAAGCCATTTGTTTCATTAGTTGACAACAGAATAAGTAATGAAGTTCACTCCCAGAAGAAGCAATACTGTGGTCTACAATACCTAATGTCAGGTCTTCTTAGACACACAGACGTTTTAGGGTAGTTAAGAAAAGATACATTGTTAAATTGTCACATACAAAGGCCAGTTGGGATTCACATACTTACAATCTGAATTATTTGTCTCTTTCAGTTACATGCCTTAATGCAGCGAGAATTCTGCTTTACTGCATAAAGTGTCTACAGCTGGGCAATGTATTGAAAGAGCACATTACAGTTTGGTTGTGTCAGGTTTTCCCAGGGATAGCTCATTAGTCTGCAGAGCTGCAGTGCTTGGTGGATAGAGGGATGGAGAAAGAGAGGGGGGCTGGCAAAAAGCTTCTTTGGAACTCCGGGGTCAGTTGGGAGCCTGAGGCAGAGTGAAGAGAAGGGAGATCCTGGCTGGGGTGGTATGGACGCACAATGTCACTGTCATTCCTGCTTAACTTGTGTCCCAATAGGATATCTTAGACAACAAACTGCATAATTATTTTCATCAGTGGAAAAATCTAAGCTGAAAGCAGATTGAAATGTTGTCTACTGTTTAAATGTATTTTTATATGCATGTACGTTTCTTTATTTCGATGCAGATTTTTTTCCCCCCACAACAAATGGACAGACTGACTACACAAGAATATATTTATAGTGATTATTCATGGTATCTTGATCATAATCGTTTAAAATATATATTCTAGTGTCTGCATTGGAAAAACGGTGGTCTAGTCATTACATTATGGTTTTCTTTTTGATCTGACTTTGCATCAAATAGACAAGATATTGCATTAATACATAAATACAATTGTCTCTTTTGAAAATGACTGTAAGGTGCACTACTATGCTGATGACAGTGTTTTATACATCAGCTTCTTCATTGGAAGGAGCTATATCTGCTTTGCGGGAAGCATTTTACTCTATCAAGCGCTCACTTCTAGAGCTAAAACTTGTTTGAAAGCAAAAAGAAAGTATATGCAATTCCCTAGATCCCGCAAGTTGACTGAAATTAATTATATTAACCTGGTAACCTGTCTTTTCAAGTACATGATGGGCTAGCTAAAAAGCTTAGAATGAAAAATGGGTTATTTTACAGAAACAAGTCAAGTTTTTTACATGATAATAGGAAGCTCTGAATCCAGTCTACTTTCCTGTCAGTACCTGATTAAGGCAGCATTATCTATATGCACACTGCCCCTGCCACCTTGAAACAGCTTGACACTGTCTGTCACTCTGCACTTCGCTTTATCACTGGGGATCATTTAGGAACACATCATTACACTCTATATCAGGCAGTAGGCTGGCCGTCCCTGGCGGCGAGGAGACGAAGCACTGCCTCCTATTTATCCATAAAGCAATCCTACACAAGCTGCCTAATTACTAATTACCTGACATCCCTCATTACATGGCGCTCTAGTAATTATAATACAAGGTCTCTGGATTGGCTGGTACTTGAGGTCACTCGAGTCAATACCGAGCTGGGAAAAACTGCTTTTAGTTATTATGCTCCTAGAGCATGGAAGGAGTTACAAGACACTTTCAAATTAAATTCCATCATCTCATTGGGCCAATTCAAAAATAGGATAAAGAAACTTGAGGTTGAGGTCTGTGCATGTTTTAAATAATGTTAGCATAACATCATCACCTCAGTGTATAAATTGTATTGAGGTATGATGATTTTACATTAGGATACAGTATAATGTATATGATTATGTTTATGATTATCGTTATGTCTGTGATTATGATTCGTAACCAGGGCACCATTGGAAATGAGACCTTGGGCTCTCAATGGGCTTGCCTGTATAGATAAAGGTAAAAAAAAAAACATAATTGAACTCTTCATAAGGAGCTGCCATTACAAGGTGAGCCATGATCCTATTGCCGCTGCTTTGTCATGTAACCCATGCGAGCAACACAGCAGCAGCAACAAGTGTGCTATCGCATCTCTCGGAGGTAACACTATTAAATATTTACTCGTGGCACAAATTTTAATAATTCATTTCTTGCAAAGGTGCAACCACATGAACCCTTAAACAAATTATTTCAGATGTAGATCCACCAAGGTTAATAAACCTTGTGAATGTAGATTGCTTGAGTAAAAAAACACAACTCAAGCTTTCAGGAAGGCTGATCATGTGGAACAAGTGTTTTATATGCATGCATGGATAACTAGGGTTCCACCTATTGCATTGCTGGTACATGCTTTTTTAAACTATTTGCAAGGGGGACTTTAAATATAGACGCAGATTACTTGAACAAGTATTATTCTAAGTTACACGGTCTAATTAGATCCATCTAAGCAATGAAATCAGTGGGACATGCTAAAGACTTGACTCCACTGAAATACTGAACGTTACTGTCATGACCACCAGCTATCCTAATCTGAAAGCACATCACAGCCTAGAGGGCTTATGTCACTACAGTGTACACAGTGCGTCTCCAAATTATAGATTAACATGCAATTTTTTAGGGGACCTTCAAATAAAAAAAATGCATGCCTCTTGCAGGGGCTAGCTGGAGAGGATGATAAGCATGAGGCTTTTCTAAGCACATCCTATTTTTATTCTATATTAAGTTTGGTTTGAAATAAATCTGCTTAGGGCACCAGCAATCACAGTCTGCAGATTATATTATCGGTCAAATACTCCTCCTGGATCCCATGCTTCGTGTGTGGCATGGCTTAAATATTTGTGCTCTATGTGAAATTCCCAACAACCGATGTGTTTTGTTCATTTTCATAAAATAAATCAATCAAACAAGATGTAATCCAAATTACCTAAACCTTTAGTATTAAGGTATAATTGGCAATCATAGCTTGGGATAAAGAGAGTTATGGAGAGAGGGTTAAGTTAATTGAGCTGGGGAGAAAGGTAATGTGACCCCTGACACACCTTGAGAACTACCTGATTGTCATGCCACATGTCCAGGGTGAGTCAGCAAACATACATGAGCTAGCTTACATTGACCAGTGTCTGGCAGGAGTAGTACACCAGAACGAAGAAAAATATGTAAAAAGATGTTCAATGCCATGGCCCAATTATGTTATCTATTTATGTATTTAGTTAGCTATTTGGGGGGAAAAGTACCCAGGATGCTCAGAAGGCAATGAATGTGTTTCTCCCTAAATACTTTAAATACTAATATCATGAGTCCCATGAATCATACTTTTTGTTGCATTCACCGTCTTTTTTCAAGACCTGTGATTTGGAACCGTTTTTTGGCTACTCTCATTAGTGTCATACTTGCCACAATTAATTAAATACCCATGTGTAATAGAAATTGCCCTTCAGGATTTGGTAAGAAAAACTGTTTTGCATTAAATACTATATTATATTGTAGGTTACCTTGTAAACTATGCCAGTTAAATTAATGGATTGAATACAGCCAAACATTGAGAACCACAAAAAAAACAGGAGATCTGCAGTGCAATAAATTCAGAAACGCGGGATACAATTCCTCTGCTCAGTCATACATACTTATGATGTCATGGTGTTCACCACCAGGTAAAACGACATCAGAGAAGTGACCACTACGAAAACCCAATTCTAATCCAAAAAGGTACACATAGGAATTCAGTTCACTGACCTGAATAGTGCATGTGTATTCCGAATCATCAAGCAACCTTACAGTACAGTTGTATTCTCTTTCTAGATTCCTGATGCTGCCACTCATCAATCGACTCAGCATCTTCTTGTTCGTCTGCGTACGGGACCACACTAAACTGTACACAACATAAGTTAGGTCACCGTCAACGTCCTTCTTCTTTTAACCAACACCTGCAAAGCAGCATTGTCAACTTGGGCTGGTAACAGAACATTGTTGCTCAATGGTGATTACATTGAATAATCATTTGCATTAATCCCGATGCTGTGGTCCAGCAGTCATCATCACACCTTTACCTCTGCTTTACCTTCATCGTTGCTTCTTGAGAGTATTAATGGGCGGGTTAGACGCTGAATGATGTGTCCACGAACCAACGGCATGCACTGGCTGCAAATTCTGGGATTTGACCACATGTTGGTTTATTCTTAAGCAGAGAACGACTGCATTTGCTTCATTTGATTTATACAAAAATAAATGTTGCATTATTGGTGAGTTCATCTATATCATGAACATATATCGTAGTCTAGGCTTGATAAACAGCGCCATATGTAAATTAATGCATCATGCGCACAAGTGGCTGAATCGCACTGCCTGCTGTATTGTACCATTAGATTCGAAATTATTCGAATATTTATAAAAAATATATATTTGTTGCCAAATTTAGATATGCAATAAATTACACATCTATTTCATTGTGTCCAGGTAGTCTTACATATAGGGAAGAAAACAAAGTCCGTCACCAATTTAGGTCACACATTCAAAACATTGCGGTGCATAATGTTGCCAGTAGCTATTCCTTGCCCTATGATATAGCACCCTCTTGTGGTGCACCTTGTATGGTGCAATGCTTCATTGTTGGCTCTAAAAGCTTTAGTGTCAGCTTTTAGATTGCGTATGTATAAATTAATGTGATTACTTATTGGTTTCTTCTGGATTGCTTAGTCTTATTGGACTGATTTCAAACATCCTGCAACTTATGTTATGGTTTGTACTAATGTAAAACCTAATAATGTACTTACACAAGGTTAACTATAGTCCGGTGTTTAATACTTACATCAAAAAATATAATCACTAAGATATATATCAGTACAAGATATTTAATATATTTTTTCAACAATTTGAAAATATTTGCCAGTGGACAGTAGAGACTGTGCTGTTTCTTCTACAATCGTATGACGTTATTTTACTTCCAAGAATGATAATTAGACTGCAACATTTCCCTTTTTTTTTGTTAAGGCCAAGCAAGTACTAATGCTTTGGACTTAAAGGTTTGGACTGAGGCCCTTTTCAAATATTGCTGTTTTATGAGTGCAAAAAAATATATCACATGTTTTCATGATACCATGATACAGCCAGAAAATTGAATTGAAGACAAGTTTACACACCCTCCACTAGAGGTCCATCAACATACAGAAATTAGTATACCAGATATCACATTGGTAAGAAGTGATAATTTATTTGTTATCCATAAACCTAGAGACACATCTGTGGAATAGATAGTATTGTAGTTAATGGAACTTTGTTCAATTTTTATTCTATTGTAAAAAAAATTATTTTGTCTACATGTGAAATATGGACAACCCAAGCTGGGGCTAAAGCTTTAGCTAGATAGTCCTAACACCCAAAAGTGACCACAGCAAGCGTCAGCAGCTTCTGCATTTTAACCTCTCGCTTGGGTTGGGAATACATTACAAAAAATGTTGGAGGAAAATACCTACAATTCTAATAGCCTAAGTTCACTAGTTCAGTCGTTATTCAAAAAACAAGTCTCTTTTCTTCTCCTGTGAAGGTATTTGACATATCATTGCCTGCGTGTACTATGGGTGTGCACAGGTTTAAATGTGTATGTGAGAGAGCAAAACTCAGCCGTCCTCAGTCCGAGTCTTCTCCTGTTTCTTTGTGGTGGAGGCCAACACTGGTGTCAGTACAAAGTGATGATGTCATGGCTTCAGCAGCCCCACCTTACAAAGCCACGCTTAGTCTCCAAAGAGACCCGTCAAATATATAAACAACAAGATTTGGCATTGAGCTACCTGGAGGGTAATCACCCTTCCATGTTTAAACCCTCATGATCATTTGGACTGGGACAGCGTGTCCCATACTCCAAACACCAAATATAACATGTCAACTTTGATGCCAGCGATACACATCTTGATGTCACTATTTTGTAATTCCATGGTCCTATTAATACCATAAATCTATTGCAATGCCCAAATCTATAATCAATTCATACATCATTCAGGTAACCTTTAGCCTACCAAAATAACCAATAGTTTATTGGACCTATTAAATCATGTGTGAGCTGTCCTTAAAAGGACCAAAGCAAAGTGGAGTTAATGATACATTATATTTGATTGATTAATAAAAGGCCACCCGCATGCCATTTTAAAAACAGCACGGATCATGAATGAAATAATGGAATTGAATTGTTGTCCAACGCAAAGGTCTTACACTCACATGGCCAAAATATTTGTGGTTATAAAAGTGGTTACTTATTTTGTTAGTTAAGGCAATCTCGATTTTCGGATTCTGCTCTTCATACATACAGATTTCTTTATAACAGATTGAGTGGAAAGCAAAAAACTGGTTAAAGGTTTCTGTTTTTAATACCAATGAATAGGCAACCTAGATAATATAGACAACATAAACATCACATAGACAAGACAATATTTATTCATTGCTTTGATCACATACATGTCTACTGAAGCATGTTGCTCCATATTTCTCTGTTTTGATTTTGGAGAGCTTTGTACGACAAGTTTGGCCGGAGGTCTGTATTATGTAAAGCTATAGCCAGTTGTGTTGCTGAATGGTATTCAGAGGCCCTCTATAAATCTGTCAAACAAGCCACAGGACTTTGGAAACGGCTATTCATAGCACGAGGCAACACAACATTAAAAACAGGCTTTTCCATCCTACTATACCCAATGCAAGTGATTTATTATGAGTTATTTCATAGATATTAACTGTAATGACAATTGAACGTTTCAAATCTTGCACACTGGTTTATTTGGGAAAGTATCAATATTAAAACACTATCTTAGGAAACAATCCCTATTATTATAGATAGCATGTTTAAGGGAAGATGCATTGTCAAATGGAGTCCTGTTACTGACTGATCTAGTAGCCTCTATTTTCACACCCTGTTGCACTTTGATCTGAGTGTACACACCCCTTCAAGAACGTACTGACGAGACCAACATCTTTGTATCGAGGCCTTCTGGCAGAGGGCTCTTCAGGTCACAAATGTCTGTCATCATGACAATTGGGTGGGTGGGAGTATGGGGAATAATCAAGCTTGATAATAAGCACAGTCACGTCATCTGCCCCCAGGAAATAAGAGGAGGGCTGTAAGATTTGCAAAACGAGATTAAAACAAGTCTGTAAAATGATTTCAAATAGTTGCGTAGAAGACACGTATGCATGTGTAATCTGATGAGAGGGAATGTGGTGCAACATGAGAGGAATTCTGATTGGCTACTTTGAACTTGATTTAAGCAGCACACTCTAGAAGAGGGAATTTATGGCCTATTGCCAATTAAATCTTTACGCTAATAAGTGGATTAAATAGTTGGTATGGAACAAGTGGAAGGTAAAAAGGAGAATATTCCAAAATATAACTTTTATCGTCTTTCTTTTTAGTTTAAATGTGACTTGGTATTACAAAAAAAGCCATGAAGAACACATGACTCCAATAAACAGAAGTACTTACCTATATATGGCAAATCTATTCCTGCTGCTTTTCTCCTGGGGTTTCCCAGCAACATTATCAGTCACAAGACAATGCAGGCAGGATAAATAAGTGGTCTGCCATACGATGACTAGTTTTATTAGGAGATAAAGTGTACTTATTCAAATAAAGAATCTAAAACCTTCATTAATATTGATAACAAATTAAGGTACACAGCATATTCAACTATTTTCAAAGTTGTTTTTTGTATTCAGCAAAAGTATGCTCCCTGTTTTGGAAGGTCAGTGTAACCAAACACTTTCATGTTTGGAAAGTAAACCAATGTGACTGGATGCTTGTATTTACAGCTCATATTAATGGACTTTTAAGGGTGGTGTCATCATTCTGATTGACAGGGTCACATGATACTAGGACTGTCCATATTCAGTACTGAGAAGTTTGTTTTGAGGAAAAGAGGAGTCACACTTTGACCACACAAAAGAACACATGTTCCTCAACGGATTGCAATGGAGAGGTAACCGTGAATGGAAAAATAGCTGATGAATATCTTGCTAAATTCTCTTTTACCATTGGGAGTGCATCCAAATCTAGGATGACCTTGCTTCACAATATTTTATATTTCTATTTGTTTTAAAACTCAAAAGGAAAAGTATCTTGTATTACGTTTTTTGTGCTGGGATATATTGTTCTTTATTTTAAGGTCTAAAAGCTCGTTTCGGAAAATGTGATGTGCTCTTGTGCCTATTTGCGGTCCTGCTATAAATAGGTTGGCGGATACGCATGCTCATGTTTGATTGGAAATTTCAGTGCCTTGAGTCGAAGCTGGGAGTGTCTGTGAAAGCCAAAAAGAAACTTGTGCATGGTAAGTTCATATCAGGGATCATTTATATAATATTTTCACCATAAACAACTTTGTTGGAAAAACTTTATGCACTTGGAGGCCATCCTTGGGATGTGATGTGAGCTTTGGTCGTGTGTATAGTGGTTTAACAGCTCTTCAATCATGTATCAACCAAAAACTGTGACTCTTCTCTTTTAGCTGCTGAGTCCATGCTACGAAACAATATATTTTTCTGTGGGACAACTGACATATATTCTGAAGAGAGTTCATTCTTGAAACTTTGATATGAGTGAAAAATGATCTAGTGGAAAATGAGTTCCAGGAGGCAAATTTCACGCTCATATTCAGCTGATGGGAGATCCAGCTATTACAATGGAGAGGATGTCACTGGGAATATCAGATCCAGTAGCCGCAGCTACCTCTCAAGTGTCAGACCAGAAAACAGGTAGATTCCACAGACCATGTTGCAGTAGCTACTATATGTTGACATGGAAACTGCTGGAATTAATGGCTTTTTTTTGGTGGGCATGTGTTTATTCTATTTCGAGCTACAGTTATGGAAATGAATTCTCTCATTACGAGGGTCACATTAACAGCACAAAACAACCAACAAATGCATTGTATTGATTGTCTAAACCTATCCACTTGAAAATGGAAGCAAAACAGCAGTTCGTCTACACACATTCCCTTTTTGTCTCATCAAGCTTGTGAAAGAAATTAAAAAAACGAATATTTTGTGTTGTGTTCAATGTTAGGCAACATTGTATGGCTCACTAAAAAGCACCCTATGCCCTGATACTAAAATAGATGTCAACACCATACAGAGATAAAGTGCCTATTCGTCCACCCCTGTTAATAATGCTGTGCTGTTTATAGGCATGAAGGCTTCATCAATGAATAGTATGTGATGCATCAGTGGCATGCCTGCTTGGGTTAATTCAAAACATATCATATTCTGTATCAAATGCATTTTGTATGCGTATGTTTTTAACATAACTAGTTGAATTGCACGTGTACTACGGAAGTGAAATTATGCAACCGATAATGGCATAACATCATTGCTCTTTTAATAAACCAACATTAATCCTGACAATGCAGTAAGATAAATGTTCGTTGTAGCAAGGTAAGTATTTCTTATACAGTAAATTAGGAGCTTTTTGTCCATATGTTTGTCTTTGTTTAGCATGAATTGTGCCTGATGAGTTGCCTTTATTTGCTTCCTTGCTCCATACACTAGTAGGTTCACTTACAGGTATTCTGAGACTAGACCAAGGTACGGCAATTTTACAAATCCATAAACTAATGTGTCTAAAAGTCATTTATTTTATATAGCAACACAAAAAATGGCTAATTCTTTGCTGAGTAGATTTTAACATTATTTTTTTGCTTTTTGGACCTGATTACGGATTGCATTGGAAATGTGGAACAAATAAATTGAACATATTAACCTGTTTGTGTGATTAATTGAGTGAATTTAATCCCCCAAAAATGTATCGATCAATATGTTCAGATGTGTTATAAACTCAATATATATAGGAATATGTGTTATATTCAGATAATCAATATATTTGTTTCACAGGAGCACACTTTGCACTGTGATGGCACAATTAACAGAGGAGACCCAGCCATCCTTTGAAATAACCTTAAAATCTAAAGCAGTGTCTGAAGCCTGTAATGTGAAGTTCATCTGTGTGTTGACAGGTAAATACTTTTGAAAGAGAAGAAGAGACAGACTATGTCAGCTTTCTCAACTTAACTTTTTTTGTTTGTTTTTGCCCTCAACACCTTTCTGTATTTATCTCATTGCAGGCCACCCAGCTCCAGAGGTTACATGGTACAAAGATGATATTCAGTTGGACAGATACTGTGGATTGCCGAAATATGAAATATCTAAAGATGAACGAACGCATTCCCTGCACATTTACAAGTGTGTATGTTTAAAGACATACATATCGTTCCAAGCTAGTCATAGTAATCTATACTGTAACTTTTATGAAAAGCCTAACAAAGATCACATGGATCCATCTAAATGTGTTTCCTTTTCAGTTGTACTTTGGAGGATGCTGCTATTTACCAGGCTTCAGCGAGGAACAGCAAAGGTATTGTGTCTTGCTCTGGGGTTTTGGAGGTGGGTACAATGAGTGAGTACAAAATCCATCAGCAATACTTTGCTAAGATCAAACAAAAGGCTGAAAACAAACGCAGAGAGCCCGAGGAACCAAAGCCATGGAATAAGGAGAATAACAAACCTAGTCACCATGAGCAAATGAGGAGTATCAGTCCAGACCGATCCCAAAGGAAGCGAAGGTCCCCGATGGAAGAAAGTTTCAGAGCTCCAAACTCATTAGAGGACATGGGGGTGGAACAAAACTCAAATGTCCCTGCCCTTCAGGTAGAGGCTTGTCTACACGAAACAACAATGGTGGAAAAAGAGAAGCCTAGACCTGACACTAAAGGTGCCTCACCCATCCCTAATGGAGAGGCTGTAAAAGAAAGTGACACAAAAGGCCTTACCTATATATACGACTCGGTGCAAAAGACATCCACCAAACACCAACCTAAACCTCCCCTGGCCAAAAAGAAGATAAAAGTCTTGAATGGCAATGAGAGTTTGGGGGCAGATCACCCGGCTGAGAATCTGAATGAGGAAAGAGAAGAGAGGGAAGGGGCGAGTGTGGTACAAGAGCCAACACAAACTTTAACCTTAAAGGCATCACAAAAGGAGTTTATGGAAGTTGAGAGCGCTGTCCTATCACAAGTTTCACCTAGAGAAACATTGACCAAACAGGTGCAAGAGAAAGAATCAGATGATGGGTATGCACCTTTCATTGCAGACAAAACACAAACTGAGCAAATACTTGTTGTTCCATTACTTAGCAAAGAGTCTGCTAATCATGAATCATCTGATGTTTTGTCTTTTACCAAGTGCAAGCTTGCAGGAACAAGTAGTAAATCGGATGCAGAGCTAAAGAAAGTCGGCAAGGAGAAAAATCACGCATCACAAAGCACAAAACAGCCTATTATTTTGCCTGATGTAAAAACAATGCCAACATCCCAAGCACCTCCACAGGTCTCAGGCAACGCCCCAAGGGAAGCTGATAGAATACAGCTCAACAACGTTACATGCATGGAGGTAAATAATGAGCTTTTAGCACTGGGAATCAAACAGAGAACTACTTCCTCTCTTAGTAAGACCATTCAAGGGATGGGGAATTCAGCAGCAGTAAAGCCACGTCAACCCAACACCTCAGTTTATGGAACTACTGTTGGTAGGGACTTGGAATCATTCGAGACCCCGTGGGAGGGCAGTGCTGCTTTACCTCAGCATCCATGGGAACTGTCAGGAGATCAGCTGTCTGGAACGGAAACAAGCCCCAGCCTAAAGAATGTGTCTGTGTCTCGGCTTCCACTGCTAGCTGAGGTGAGTGAGCCTGTTCCTATGAGCACATGCGTGCCCTGCATTTCCAACACAGGCCAGATCACTGACACACAGATCCCAGGGCTATTTATACATCTTACAAGCATGCCTCTGTGTGACAAAACCGATGTGTAATGAGGCATCCATGACGCAAGTGATGGGAAATGTTATATTCTGAACCACATAAAGAACTTAATGCTTGCATTGAATATCTGGCTATGGGTATTCAGATAAATTGTTTAGGAAAAAAGTATTTGAATTCCAAATGATTGTAACAATAATCAGATGTTGCATTTCATAGAAAAGGTATGTACAGTATGTTTTTATGTCAATATTCCAGACTACTGAATGGTGCAACAGGACATATTTTGATGTTTTAAAATTGGAAGTTTTGTTGTGTCAGGGACTAGACATTCACAGCTTAGACAATTGTCCCAGCATTAGGCAATTCCAGCTTTATCCGGCTTAACCTTCTTTAGCAGCTTATGTGAGTGCATCATAAATCTTCAGCCGTTGATTTGTCACCATTTATAATAACCACTTTGAAAGCCTTAATAAAACATGTATTAGATTCGATTATAAGGGGCTAGTGATGCGTCTGCAATCTTGGCAGCACAGTTCTGTCAGAAAAAAAAACTGAATTTACAAAATGATACATTTGTATTGAACTCACAGTTTTAATTTCTGATACTCAGTTACATTTATATATATATTTATGAAGTTAAAATAACTTTGTTTAAAAGAATTGACGAGACAAAAATGAAACAAATGTACATTTTCCAGCTACTGTAGTTCAAACAGCAAAATAAGTCTTGGTAATAGAATGTGAGGAATTACAAAGCGACATTAGTCTTTATAGAACATGTTGCCCAGTAACTCTTACGAATACACATTGGTCATACACACAAGACAAGTCATGTGTCAAAAATAAGCTCAATTATCTTAAATTAGAAATGTTTAAGTAATAACTATGTATTCAATTTGAAATACTAGTTGTTAGTTAGATGTTAAATGCTGAAATGTTGCAGAATGCTGATAGCCTTTGCCGTTGTTACAGTGGCTTAATCAAATTTATTTCTTTTGGTTTATTGTGAAACTAGTTTATTTACCCTCATGTGAGACCGTTTTCACATACATTAACACGGTTCAATGATCACAAAGGCTTCAGCAGATATCATCTTATTTAAATTGCTCATCCTTACATGCATTTATTTATATCTTAGGTTGTCTGACGGATACATATTGTTTTAGCAAGCTCATGAGGGGCAATGTTGTCTAAATCAGTGGAGTTATAAATTCAAATGTTAGTTGCACTTTAAGAGGATAGGTGTTTCTTTTAATGGTTGCCATATATAATCAGTAGCAGTAGGAACAAATGTACATCATGGAAACCTCTGTTTATTTGTATCTCAAGGTTACGCAGACCCAGGCACAGGAAAAGAGGAACGATGCCCCTGTCACTTTAGAATCCCAAACCACAAAGTGTGAGCTGGACGTGAAATCACGACAACAACCCTCATCTGATAAAAAGGTTGTGACGGATGCCAACAAGACCCCTTCTTTGCCCAATCCAGAGCCGCTGGCCCATGACAAAATGATGCAGAACACACAGGATCATTCCAGGGGATCAAATGAAAGCCATACAGTCCCTTTTACAGACCTCCAAAAGTCACCCCTCAAAAGCCTGGGTGACAGTGAGAGCACGTCAAGGTATAATGTTTCACCTACCGTCCAGCAAAGCCAAGTTGAGACAGCTATAAAATCTGTCGAGGGGACAGAAATACAAGTGGACAAGAAAGTACAGGGTAATGGGGCATGTGAATTACAAGAGCAAGGAAAAAATGTGGCCTCCCTCAGAGTCGTTGAAATGGCAACAAGATCTGAGGTTCAACAAACAAATACAGAAACGGCTGTCGATAACACAGCCACAAAAACAATTGGCATTGATACTGCTGATGTTTTAGATACAGAAAAAGAGCACCACACAATGGTTAGTACAAACCCAGGAAATAACTTAGATGGGAAAACGGCAATAAATACACTGGAACAACAAATACAACATTTAAAGGAAAGCAGAACACCTGCAATCCATGTGAGAGCTATTGCTGACCAAATGAGATCACAAATAGAGACTGTAGATAAATCACTGACACCTGAATCACCAAAGCATCTAAATAATTCAACAAGTGCAAAACAGAATGTGGCTGAAATTTGCGATCAGATAAAAGCAATGCATCAGACTGAGGAATGCGAGAGACACAACCCAAAACCTGAGACAGGCATGTATCCTATTTCTGCCACACACGTAAATCATTCCAAAATGAATACTAATAATAAACCTTTACAGTCCTATAACATTATTACTACAACAGAAGAGGAGGCCATGCTAAAAAGCTTTGTCATTCCTCCTATCTCGATCATAGACATGGACAGGACATTAGAAACGAATAATACATGTGTTAATAAGGAGAGGAATAATGACACTGTAATCGATTCAGTCTTGGAATCTGAATCAACACGTTCTTCTCTCAAATATGATCCATGTCTGCCAAGCATAGAAAATGCCCAAAGTGATTTTTCAAAAAATAAATGTTCTTCATTATCAAACCAATCTGCAAAAACCGCATCAGATATTTCACTTTTAACTACTACAAGAGAAATAAATGTATCCCCGTTACCAATTACAATTATAAATTACGAATACAATAATGAAACTCTTATTTTGAAGCATGGAACTGAAAATCATCCCGGCCAAGATTTAGGGTTCAACAATCCTCTGACACCAACAATGCAATTTATTGAAACAAAGATCCAAAATACTGAACCCATATCTCCAGCATGCTTACAACAGCATGGAGAACAACAGCCTATAATGAGTATTTCAGAGAGCATGCAAACGCTAGAGCATGCCCCACAGTGTGTAATTAGGGCTGAAACAACAGAGGAAAATGTTGCGCTCATTCACCAGGACAGCTCTAAATCCAGCGTTAAGAAACATTCGACAACAGAGTCTTCCACACCTCTTCCTAATCCTGACTGTAACCCTGAATTGAGACAAGGAGATAGAACTTCCCCCGTCCCCTCAGCCACTCCACAAGAATTAGCTGCTGGGGCCCGCCGTAAAATCGTCCCTCCCAAACCTAAAGTGGAAGATAGTCAGGCTACACCAATGGCTGACAGCTACCCTGAGAGAGAGGAGAAGAACAAAAGGAGCAGCAAGCTCTCCTCAGAGGGCCCTACAATGTCTCCAAACCTATCATGTCGTTCACCCTCACTTCAGCCCCCCAGTGGCCAGCACACCCCTGCAGTGGAGAGACGCTCCCCTCTTTTGAGGAGAAAGTTGACTCCAGACACCCCAACACCAAGCCAGGATCATGCCCAGCTTCTTGACATCAATGAAGATAAGGGAAAAAAGGCAGAGAAGGACAAGCAGAATCTATTTAAAGGTATAATGCATGTCCATGTGGAGCTATATTATGAAGGCATCTATTAAAAGTCAAACAAACAACAATGTTATCCCTTACAACTTTTTTTGTTGTATCTATACTAAGACAACAAGGGATGTGTAACTTTTGATGGCAAGAGCACATAAGCGTTAATAGATTGTACGATTATTGAGGGTGTATGTGATCTTCTTTTTAACTTTGACATGGTCACAAATAGGTGCATGCTACCTACACAGGTTACTTAATTCGAGCTTAAGCTTCAGTTGTAGCAAGAGCAAGGGAGAAAACTGAAACATGTCCGGGGTCTCGCTGTTTCCCCAGCTCCCCAGGTTATCCGCAAGATTAGGGGGGAGCCCTTCTCAGATGCCTCGGGTCATTTAAAGCTGTGGTGCCAGTTCTTCAACGTGCTCAGTGAATCCACAGTCAAGTGGCACCGGGACGAAATGGAGATTGCTGAGACGAAAAGAAGGTAGACGCTCAAAAGTAGTGTAAAATGATGTTATGTAAACAAACATGTCTTTAAATCAGTAAAATTCGATATTCCAAACCAAAACTAGTTTTATTGAAAGTCTTCCTTTCTCCTTCTGACTAACTGCAAATTATCACCAGTGCAGGAGACGAGACTCAGGTAGCACTAGCCATTGTTCAGGCAACAACCAAGGACTGTGGAGTTTATGGCTGCACTATCACCAATGAATATGGGACAGACTCTACAGATATTTTACTCAGTGTGAATAGTAAGTGTCCAATTAGAGCAAACTGAATATTTACTTCATTGTAAGTGTAATATTTGATTTCTCATATTTCTTTTGTCTTTCTCGGTCCCTTTCTCGTTTTCTTCTTCTTCTACTTCTTTTGTAGTACTTGCTGAAATGTTTTTGCGTGAAGATCAAGCAGGTAAGAACCCTTTCGCCAGTGTTAGTTTTGTTTTAATCTACAATCAATATGTGACCTTGACTGTACACTTTTGATCACAATTTTTTTTTTTATTCGTGTTACCTTTTTTGCTACATATTTTAAATAAGCAGTCAGTGTGGGTATTGTTTTAAAGAGTGGTGGGTTGGGGGCTTCATGCATTGTCATTGTTAATATTCAGATTTTTCTACCACTACAGTTGGAGAGGAGATTGAGATGACCCCACTGCTGTTCAACAAGGTGTTGGCTGATACTTTCTGGGGCAACAAATTCTTTGGTCGGATCATGATGGAAGAGGCTCATATTGGGGAAGGTTGTAGTCACAAAACCTGCAGAGCAAAGGTCATCTATGGCCTTGAGCCTGTGTTTGAGTCAGGGACTAGTGTTGTCATCAAAGTGCATAACCCTATTGCCTATGGCGGTAAAGAGGAGAGCACCTTGGTAGAGAGGAACCTTGACCTGACCCAGCAGGTAAAAGTTTCAATAATAATAACAATAATTACAGTAATAAAAATAATAAATGAAGACATAAAAGTAGCTGCTACACAGATAGAAAATATTGCCATATTATTATTATTGGATGAATCCCCCAATTTCTTCCTCTAGGCCTAATTGTTTCAATGTTTTCTATCAGGATTGTAGATATCAAAACACTGCCCGAGAGTACTGCAAAATATTCTCTGCTGAAGCGAAAATGATTGAAAACTTTGGAGTATCACTAGAGTAAGAGAAATAAAAAATAGGTGCAGTAGAATTACTTTTAAGATCTTCTATCAGAAATAAAAAAGCTCTCTCCTCACTTAACTTGTTAACACAGGGTCATTCCACTTTACCTAATGAACCGACCAGCGAACGCTATTCCTAATGCTACCGTGGAAGTTGACCTCAAAGGTGTATACCTCAAGTACTGTTTTTTAGACACAGCTGGCAGGCTGATAATGAGGTCCTGCTCAGAGTTGGAACAGAAGTGTTGTGCTTTCCAGCACTGGATCCACCAGTGGACCAATGGCAACCTACTATTTACTCGATTGGAAGGTAATGTTTAGATCAGCAGAGCTGACTTACAGTTTAACAGAACGCTGTGATTACCTCAGTAATACATATGTGATTTCCTTGCAGGTGTTGACACAAAGATCACAAATGTTGGAATTTCGATCAAAACTAAAGGGTTGGTATATTTTCTGATTATTATGTTTTCCCTCTCTGTTGTTGTTTTCTAAGTGATAATAACAATTACTCTACAGTGGGATCCTAAACAATGACATTTTCCATATTTTTTTGTAATTTAATTAAACCAATTCTGTGGTAACTTTCTTTCTTTGAAATGGTGGGATGTTTTGGCACTGCAGCTATCAAGGATTCACTGGCATAGGAAACCCCAAGGTGTTTGAGCAGTTTGTCTCACAGCATCAGTGCAACTTTTACTGTGGGCTTCTCAGTCTGCGCTCCCTAAAGGATTGTCTTCAGACACCAGCCAGATCAAAGGGTTCGAAGAGCCCACATCTTCATCGCAAGATGGCCCCTGGCTCCTCAAGTCCTCAAGCCCCCAAAAAGGTCACAGGTAGCCCAGCAATGTCCAGGAAGGCAGGGCCACAAGACAGATCAGCCAGTGCCAAAGAAAATGTTGCAGATACTCCTAGCCATGTCTGTAGCACTGTAACTAGCATGCCTTGGTCATGAAACCTAATGTGACTGCCTATTGAAAGATGGAATTCTGAACCAAAATTGAAGGCCAGGAAGGAGTTGGAAACTTGTCTGAGGTGTAGGACTGCTGAACTCATCACCAGGCTGTGACGGACACAGAGCCCTGCCTCAGATAGTTGAAAACCATAAAAACATCATGTACAAAATCATTAATTGGATAGAAGGGCTCACCACTTGCCATTGCACTAATGTTATGAACACAGTAGGTTCCCTAGCGAATTACACATATTATATTGTGGTTATTTTCACATTGATAAAGGTGATACATGATGAATCCCAATAGACTAAACTCAGTTTAAAATGGGATTGCCATTTTGTACCTCCTACACAGTAGTTATCTTGATTGACTCAAACATAAAACACATACATAGGGAAATGTAGACAATGGTCAATGTATGGATTGTGTTGGTCACAAAGAGTATTGCGCATTCTTTCAGGAAAGTCTCATAGGTCAGATATACTGTACCCGGACACTGTTATACAGTGATGGATAATAGTGCTGTGTTTTCATGTAACACCTTATTACATTTTTTAAGGAAAAAAATCACTCTTTTGCCATCTTTGACACAAAAAATAAAAAATATGTTAAATATTGTTCACTGATTTAGTTGTATATTATAAAAGGCTTGTTTTCAGGAATTGTGCCAAACTGTAAGGCACTTGACAAGCAATAAATCATTAATACAAAACATGGAGTAGGTTGTCTTTCTAATCAAAAGGATCCTCTCTTGTCTTAGATAAAGTTTGACTACCAAATACATTGTCTGAATAGGTGAGATTCTAAACATTATCTTTGTGACCTCTGCTATCTCAATAGCAAAGTCACGTTACATTCTGTCACCACATTGCCATGACGTACAGCACCCCAGAGGCTATGAATAGGGCTGCTATATTAGAGCTTGCCACTGATAATAACCTATTCATGAGAATCGTAATGCTATATTATGCTATATGAAATATTCTATTGAATATTCACATTGTACGTAGAGCATTCTACAAGTAGTAGGCTTGTTGATACGATTTATTCTTTCATCATGTCAATCATCAGTGATTCCCAGTGGTTTGTGAGTCATAGTTTACATAAGCTGCCACTACACTTGCATGTGTGAACCGCACGCCTCTGAACGCTCACTTATCATAGCACATTTGATGTCATGAGGCAGTAAAAGGGTCATGAGCTTTCAGCATGGAAACTGACATGACTGACATATCAGTCTGCTTGTTGAGTTTTGTATTAGAAAGAACACATTACTCGCTCTCTGGGTTCGGTTTTATCTGTGACATATCTTGAGGGGATGTTCTTGACAGCAGAACATGAATAAATGAGAGGCTGTCTTATTGAACATTTGATCAAATAGCTGCCAACCCAGTCAGCTCTTACAACACAAGCAAAGTCAGCCCACTTGTTTGGTGCTTTACATTACTGGAATAGACAGAAATTATTATTTCACTTTTCTACCATGTTGTTATTGCTTTATAAACTTGCATGCATATTATGCTATATATAAGTATAATGTAGCTTCAGTATTTCATATTTAATCTAGATATACAAATTAACCTGCTAAATAAATTTACCGTTGAGGTGAAATGCTAGCATTTTGTGGTTTAACTGCGCTCCCTCACTGTCCCAGTCAGATTAACCATAATGGGATTCACGCTGTGTGTCGTATACATTGTCTGCACAGCTCAGGGGCAACATGCCGTACGGGAGGTGGCTGAGGTGGGGAGTAAGATGTTAGTTAGGTCAGTCAGGAGGTGGGGAGACATTTTGGGACTTGTTTTGTGCAACTAAGGTGATAACAGCTTGGGGAGCTTCATGACTACACTGTGCAACTTCTGCCATCTACTGTGAGTACACTCAAAATGCTATTGACCACCGAGAGAAACAAAAAAATGCCTATACCTTAAAATGATTTACTAATACAATGTTTTTTGTGAAGTCCCTTCAGACAGGAGCCAAGTTAATATTATAAGATGCCCCTTGATAATTGGTCACTAAAAGTTTCTGATTCTTCTTAGCACCCTTATTTCCACACCTTTTGCGTAGAATACTGCTGAAACTCACGAGACACATGTGACGTCCACCGTGAACTTGATATAAAGGGTTTCAAAAGACTTTCTACATTGTATTAGCCTACTCTCTTTTGAATCCCATTCACATCTATAATCTTCTCTGTTCCAAAATGTATTTAAATCAAATCTATTTGTTAAGACTGGCTCTGTGATTTGAAAATGAGACATTCCATGATCTGAGCAGATGCGGTACATTACTCGAACAAATGTGCATCGGCATAGCTTCTCAGTACTGCTCTGAGCTAGTGTAATGGGAAACACTGAGTCAAGTTCATCTCGGAATAAAGATGCATGGTAATATTCAAAAAATACAATGAGAATTCATTTCTAATTTTGTAAGAAAAAATTTATATTAGTCTAAATATACTGTATAAATGTATACAGTGTAAATAATACATCTATAAAATCAAGCAGAAGTTCAAGTTAATATCAAAATGTTACAGTGCCTGGAGATAGACCTCAAGTATAAATAGATATATATAGAATATAATCAGTTCATACAAAAGCTTAATTTTCTTATTCCATTGACCTGACTGCTGAAGAGGATATGATTACATCAAATAGGGGAAATTTCAATGGTAAATATTTGCAGTAGGTTGTCAACCGTAACTTATTAGCCTCATATTGTTGTGCATGACCTCAATTACAATTGGGTGATGAGTGTAGCATTGGTCATTCAAATTTTGAATGAAAAGCATCACCCATTCTTAAATGCCACAGTGCAGATGGCATTTTGAAAAACTTTTATCTCACCCACAAAAAGTCGCAGGTTGCCATTGTCTCAGTGACATCAGTGAATTGACTGCCAATGGCATGGTAATCTATTCCAATCCAGCCTGCTTTTGCTGACTAGGAAATAATTAAATTCTGATGCATATCTATCTAACCCCGCTTTCCCTCAATGGGAAGAAAAGGCTAAATGTGCTGAAATTAAGTATGCAAAATACTGACATGTTAATGTCATTTAAAAAAATGAAGCTATCTGGCTATCCTTCTCAAGAAAAGTTCACATTTTGTTGGGTGGATGCAATATAGACAGTCTTTTGTGCATATCTTTCGAATACATTTTTTTCAGAAATATGTGCTCCAGAACAATACAGATTAAATAATATATGTGTGTAAGAACCATAGCCACAAACCATTATGGGAGATTATGTCTTGTCAATGTCTGTAGGGCATGGAGCCTACTGTGGGTGTCTATTCACACCAATGGAAGCATGGTGGCCTACTAATGCATCCACACATCTTGGTGTCTGCTCTCGGAGCTTAAGGGCAGTAGAACTCTCTTTCCTCACTTAGCCTTCCCTTTATTTGGTGTACTTTGAAGGCTAGTACTAGGCCTATGCCATATTAGATTTAAATACATTTATAAAAACTGCAGAAAACAAATGCACTCAAACATCATATGTTATCGGAAACACACCATTTTTTGTCATTCATATGTCAATGAATCCTGCTGTTATGATAGTTGATACTCACATGAACACGTTTTTAATTAATTAAAGGTCAACATGAGAGCATGAATCTGGAAAATGTATGTGGTATCTGGTAATGACAGTTAAGCTTATCACGTTTCATTCAGTGGAACTTCCTCCAGGAAATTACACTTGTCACATGTCAAACCTACTTTATCCGGTTGTAATTAGGGCTGCAACTAAGTATTTGTTTATGTAGGCTAACACTTCATCTTCCAGGAAAAAGTCAAAGCTAAGCCTAAAATAATTGAATTGAACAACCAAGTCTCCCTTTTCCTTTTTGGGATTCAATTGCTATAGAATGAACTATTTAGAGACAATCTACTTTTATTTGTTTACATAAGTATTTAAAGGGACGTGTCTGGCATGATTCATTTACACTAGGACAGTATCGGCCATACATGTCCTCCAAACCACTTTATTTCATGTGAGCTATATCGTAGGGGCAGTCGTTTATAAGCTAGTCAACTACATGTTGTGGTTTGCAATATACTTGGGAAGTACTTGATTAGGTCTAATTGTTTCGAAAAGTTTATCAGAATATCGACTATTTTAAAAGGTAGAAGTTTGTGTTAGTTTGGTTACATTTGCTTTTGTTTTGTTAACACCTGATAAGATTAGATATGCAACCAAGGCGTGTCAAAAGTGTTATGCTGCAAGAACGCCTATGCCAAAATTGGATAGATTGATGGAAGTGGGGTGATGGATGGCGCAAGCAACACTTATTTAAAATGCACATATTTTACAACTAGTAGTGACACAATAAACTACTTATTTTCCATCTTTTTTAGCCTTTGGTTGAGGCTCCACTTTTGGTAAAGTCATACTATATCAGATATTAGAGCACAGTAGCAATTAGCGAGCGCTGAGCAGCCATAACATCCATTCTATGTATGTGTGCATTTGTGCCCGTATCCAAAAGTGACACCTCAACCAATTTTCAGAATTGGGCGGGACTTCCGAAATTGAGTAGCCGGAAGATTCGGATTCAAGTTCCTCCCTATACCGTACATAGTATACGTGCAGCCATATGCCAGCATCCGTAGTACCTTATAGTTGTTATTTTTAATGTTATTTAGGTGCTAGCACATACCTAGCGACACCTAACCGCAAGTATGTTATCTATAGATTTCCTCGATGACGTTCGTCGTATGAATAAGCGACAGGTATGTGGTTAACTGTCTTGCTTCCTTCTTCCTTTCGTGGAAGCTAACGCGAGCTAATTGCTCCATTGGTTAACGTTATCTAAGCTAGGTTAACTAACGCTAGCTAGCTATTTAAATAAAAGCACGTTGCATTTCAGATCTATTGTACCGTAGAGTTATTTAGTCAACCTATCAGCAAGATATTGGCAGTATGGTTCTGAGATGTATTACAACTTGGTTGTGTTTTTGTAGTTGTATTACCAGGTGCTGAACTTTGGTATGATTGTGTCCTCTGCTCTGATGATCTGGAAAGGACTGATGGTCGTCACTGGTAGCGAGAGTCCTATTGTTGTTGTTCTCAGGTGGGCAATGAAAGGGTCAACAAATGTTTATAGTACAGTGTGAAAGCATACACCACTGTAATGTTTTTCCATTCGGAAGGATGAAAAGCATGCTGTTGTAGCTATACAAATAACACATATATTAGTTTAAATTGTGGGACCTGTCTTTACTGGGATATTAACTCAACAATTGACTGGTCAGATTTAACTGTTGTTTACATTTGATTTCAGTGGTAGTATGGAGCCAGCTTTCCACCGAGGAGACCTGTTGTTTCTGACCAACCGAGTCGAAGATCCTATCAGAGCTGGAGAGATTGTTGTCTTCAGGATAGAAGGCAGAGAGATCCCAATAGTACACAGAGTACTAAAGATTCATGAAAAGTATGATATCTATCGTTTTTCTACAAGGAAGTAATTAAAAGTCTTCTCTTGTTTGCAGTTTGTCTCAGACACAGCTGCTCTTCAAAACATGTAGGCAAAATAATACGTACATGATGCTTCGTTTTATTTCTGCTCTGGGCTGAACCCAATAGCCCCGCTAACTAACTGTCAATGGGAAACTACAGGAGCGCATCTCCAGATTTGCTAAGGTCACAAGTGGACCGCTCTGGTTTCACAGACATTGAGAAAGCATGTATTCAAAGCTTGTCTGCACTCTGCAGATTTGCTCAACTCAGCAAACAGCTCTTAGTGCAAAGTTTGATGTACTTAGCACTTGGATTTTGATCAGGTATCCTTTTAAACTATTGTCAGGGGGAAAGAGTATATATCATTTTTTGCTGCTTTTTAATCACTCTGAAGTGTGTTTTCTTGAATAATAATCAACCGTCTGCAGCAATGTAAAATATGTAAAGGATTGATCGGTCCACTGAATGGATGCACTAATCTGCATTTTCTGAATCGAGACACAAAATAATATTTGTACAAATATTTAAATCTAACAAGGTTAAAAGTCTAACATAGTAGGAAAAGACAAATGTCTTTTGCAGATTAATGCCTTTCTCAAAACCATATCTCTTTGAAGAAGTTGGTTGCAACCAGCTTGCTGCGAACCGTTCGTACATATTTGACTAAAAGAAAAAAATAAGTGCAAAATAAAGCGTTACATTTGTGTTCAAATTGGTCCTGCCAAAATACACCAAAGTAATTAAAGGTACTTGATAGGGTGATCCAGGGACATCGTATTGAATTAATTATTATTATTATTTCACCATATGAAACATCTGTAATAAGTTGTAAACATCTGTGTGCAAATGTATTAAATCAGTAAAGTATATTACAGTTAGCTAATAACAGCACAGGCAAAGGGATATCAAGTTGGATGTAGAAGTACTGGTTTGTGGCCCTGCTATTTTTACATTTCAATAAAATACATGACATTTATTTCAGGGAAAATGGAGATATCAAGTTCCTGACTAAAGGTGATAACAACGCAGTGGATGACAGAGGGTTGTACAAGCAGGGGCAACATTGGCTGGAGAAGAAAGATGTGGTGGGAAGAGCAAGGGGGTAAGCATTCTGTTCTTTCTGGAGGAAGTATTTATTGTTATCAAAATGGACAAACTTAAAGGCATACTTCGCCAATTTTAGAAGACAATATATGTGGTTGATTATGCCAAATGAACTAAGTATTTGGAATGAGTTTGGGTCGTAGTATCAACGTAAATGAAATTACAATATTTTTCTGACCCCTGGCATTTAAATTGTGAATTAACGGAAACCACAATGCCCATAGCTCATTGCAGGAACCAAACCACCCCCCTTGCCCCACTAAAGCTATAAGCCTACATGGGGCATGAATTACATTACCCTATAACCTCGGTTCCCATCGCAAAATACTTTGCTGGTACTATTGCGTGTCTTGCCTTATAGGTACATGAACAACTTGGCTAGCGAAGGTTACCTAGCCAATTGATACAAGCAAAATAAATGTTTCCTTAAAAAAATCTGTGAAGTATCACTGATATTTCGTAAGTTTCCGCAGTTCTTAAAACAATAATAATTGTTTTCTATAATAATTGGACTGAAATATTGACCAAAACGAATTCAATATTCAAAAGC
This sequence comes from Aplochiton taeniatus, assembly GCA_017639675.1. NCBI lineage: Eukaryota > Metazoa > Chordata > Actinopteri > Galaxiiformes > Galaxiidae > Aplochiton > Aplochiton taeniatus. The sequence goes on from CM030173.1 coordinate 12,373,155, forward strand.
ATTACAGTAAAACGGAATATTTTAATAGCCTTTTTTCCCCTCCAATTTCTATAGTTCATGTATTGGCCCATAATTCTCTTTACCAATTCACAAATGAATCTCCATCTGCAGGTTTGTTCCATACATAGGAATTGTAACCATTCTAATGAATGACTACCCTAAATTCAAGGTGAGTTGTTTTTAATCTCTTCTTTATTTATGCTGTTTTTCTATGTATATATTTTACTGTGAATAGAGCTAACAGTTTTTTTTAACCCCCCCAGTATGCTGTCTTATTTCTACTGGGCCTCTTTGTACTGGTCCATCGCGAGTGAAGAGTCTGACCATCGAATAGTTGAACGACCACATCATGGCCCTCCACAATGCCTTCATAATCTGAATTAAGTTTGCTTAGAAAATGTTTGAGCTTTTTACTTGGATATGCTGTTCACCTCATGCTACACTTTTCTGCGTTGGTCTCTGGGGATGACAAGCCCTGTGACCAACTCATAGAAAGGACTGTCCACTTCACAGATCCCTCCATGCCTTTAGGAAGAATTAAACATTAGATTTATATGCTTTTGTGTACTTTATTTTTAAATGTCAAAAGGAAAACTATGCTTTATCCAAAGTTTTGGTGGGTATTTTGTGAAATATTTCCTAAATTCATTGAAATATCTTTTTTTTCTTGTAATCTACAAATAATTTCCTCAGAATGTGAGTACAACATTGTTAGATGGAAGAAAAAAATAAGTCCTTGTATTGTGGATTGTTTTTGTTGTTTTGGCCTTTGGAATAAAGTGAAAAATTGTATACAAGTTTTAACCTTAAAGAGGTGTATCTATTTTACAGTTTGTAGCTTTTCAAACCTTCATCTTTTGCAAATTTGTGCTATGAAGTTCATCATTACCTTACTCTACTCATCTTAAAGCAACAATCCAATATTGGTAAAACATCTGTGATAAACATGAAACCCCTAATGTTGCCAACAATGGTACTGACTGAGGTTGCGAGGTGGGAATATGCAATGACCCCACTTTCGATGTCGAAATAGTGGTGCCAAAGCAGGCTTGTTAGGCGCTTTTCTTTAAATCAACTATCCAAGAATTTGCACAGAAAAAAAAAAATCATTTTTATTTTTACTGATTAAGGTGAATGTTTATGTTGCAACCATAAAAAAAAACTGAAAGATGTTAATCATTCAATAACCCCTATAAGTGATATACATAACTGGCCTTAGTAACGGATAAAATCTGTTTTTTATCATACAGTTAAGACTAGTAGATCATATAGGTGACGTGTGCTGCTTTCAATACGGACACACTATGAAGAATGTGGCGAGGGTCTGAATGCCAAAGGTTGAGAAGAGGACAATAGCAGCTCACACTAAATGCTCAACTTTGCACCCGAAGTGTTAATAACTACGCTCTCATCACTTTTAATTAACTTTGATAATCAGCAGGTCACCCTGTCCTAAAAGGCAGACCACAGCATGCAACAACTGGCCAAATGTCACGTTAATCACCGGGAGGCGGCCCCCAGGCCATCATGACAGGGAATACTGCAGAACCACCTACTAGGGGACGGGCCATCAAACAATGTATCAGAGCTGATGATGAACTACACAATTTACACCTAACTGAAAGAGGCACAGTTCTGCAATTTATATAGGCCTAATTGGTCTGGTCTTCACTGCACTTTTTTTATCCACTCCGAGGTCAATAACCATTTGTGCCAAAAATCTAAATGTGCATTCTGTCATGCAGATGTCTGCATGTACTTTAACTTTAACATGCTTTTTTCAATATACAGAAGCTTAATTGACGTTATAATTCGAAATCTGTAAGCCATGATTGTATACACTAATGTACAGCTTAAGTTTATGATGTTAGGCACTCTTTCTTCCTACTTTCTGAACCTCATTTTCCTGGTTTAAAGCAAACCGTCAATAAGTGGCATCTCACACAGACACCACGCTTTTTGGAAATTGGGTGCAGAATCAAACAAATGAATCCATGTTGTAATAGTTATTACCTATGACTATTATTATGCCAAACTGTGATCGTTCCACACTCATCTGCATTAAATGTGCCAGGGTGTATACTATGTTATAGAAACACACCTCAAAGGAACCCTTCAGAAGTTTTTCAACTGTCTAACATTTTCTCAATATCCAAACAGCTAAAACAAAGTGTATTGTTTTCTTGACAAGCATACTGCATTTGCTGTCAACTGGGACACAATTTGGATTGCGAATAAAGATAATTTTCTGATTATATTTTGTGTGTATATTTTGTTTGGTCATACGATTTTCTTGGGCTGGTATTAAGTGAAATCCATGAATGGAGACTAGATCCTCTTACGTAAAATGAAGGGATACAATTAGAAGGCTTACAGTTTGACCGGATACATTTTGTGGTATGTGAGATTTTTATCATGACAACTCTTTGCATTTGGATGCACCCATGTATTATTTCAAGGGCATAGAATTGCCGAATAACCCATTACATACTGCGTTCAGGCAATGGAGCGATGCAGGTGAATTGATTAACTTACCCAGCCTTAGTCTATCTGGCCATTGCCAGCATCTGGCTGCATTGTTTTAGTGTTGCCCTTAGAAGTGCAAAATGTAGGCTCATATGGAGATCTGCGTATCTGCTACAGTTGGAACCAATTCCTGCGTAAACTAGCGTAGCCTTTAGAGAACAGCTCACTACCTAAGAGTAGCCTACCATGTAACAAATGAGAGCCCACCCCGTTTAGGAAGCTATAAAACCAGCATCAATTTTAGTTCGTCACTATCAGGAGTTACAAGCCTTTCACTTGGAAATCGCGTCCAGGAGGACAGTTCAATATTACTGTCTAGAAATGCGAGGGTATAGTTTGATCAATGTTTGCCAGTTTGGTTTATTAACTTATCTAGTGCTTTTTTCCAATATATCTGATACTTCTGCAGTAAGTTTTGATTTAACTGAGCTAAGAAATAAAGTAGCGAAAATTAAAGTGAATCCAAGAGGGAATCTTTGGGCTACGGGTAAGAACAATATTTGTTAGAAAATATAATGATAAGAAAGTTATTGTTTTTAATTTTATTGGTTGAAAAGCGTTACCTTAACCCTTGCACTTGTTAATTAAACCTGTCAGGTCATTTCATGGGCAAAAAGAGTGTGATGGAGAGCCCACTGCTTCCATCTCATGAGGGGCAAGATGTAGACTCGTTCGAGGTGTCCTTGGGTCCAGAGCAAAATGGTCTTTGGGATATTTTTCAAGAGGTTCTGCAAGTGGCTTTGCAAGCCCATGTTGGCACACAAGAAAGACGCTCGAAAAGTCAGGTAATTTATAATACTTGTTGCCGGATACGATTTCGGTTGTGGTAAATTAACTGAGTAACTTATGCCTACCTGAACTCTTAAATGGCACATTTTGGTTTATAGGAGAATGGATTGCTGACGAAGATTTTAGAGGACTACATTCAAAACAGAAGAAAGTGATGCCGAAGACTTCTGCGATCTTACATGCATGAACACAGACTTCATCAAACCTGATCTCTTCTTTTGGTTTCTCACAGATTGATTTATGTTGTATGCTAACATGATTGTACATAATGCCTACCTGTAATGTTGACAGTTGGGTTAAGTAAGCCATGTTTACAGTTACCAAACTATTTGCAACATCTGCTAAAGAGAGGGCAATTGTAAACCATATATTGTGTTTTTATAATTTTTATGATTTCATAAATGGGATTGTTAAGTAAAGTTATTTATATTTAATAAACGAATTATTTGCAAAGTCTTTAAACTTGATGTCCTCCAGGTAGTGATGCAAATTTGTTGTGTTCATTTTTAATTACATACTTTTCACTTGATGAACGCATGAGAATATACTGAAAAAATATGTGATAAAATCTAGGCTCAATATTCTCCTAACATTCCAATTATTGCACCCTACACTATAGGATCATATTTTTGTATTGTGAAGCTCCTGAATTTAAAATGATGGCCATGAAAAGCTTCCCTTGACCTGTCCTAGACTGAGCAGTATAGTGTAGTTATGTTTTGTCTATGTATACAAGTTTACTTGATTGAAGAAGAATAGCAATTGTCTTCAATGCATGCATGGTTGAGGAAATATTTAGGAGTAGAAACAGCACTTGTATAAAGACAAAAGACAGACAGAAACTAAATACTAAATATCATTTTTGGGGTAGATTTAGATATTTACCTCAAGGTAAAAAATATATATATATACATAGAGAGAGTTTTAGATATTTAGAAAGGCCAACAACCCTTGCAGAAGTGTGTTGTCTCAAGAGCTAACAACATCTCTGGAACATTTGGAATTTGAAAGTTACTTATGGAAAGGGACCTGAATTACAAATTATCTGTCGTATTGTAGAAATGTTTTCCTCAGTTTATATGTGCGATGCAATTCCTGTTGCTACAAAGATCTTCCAAGACATATGCTCCTCTGCTCAATGAGGATGAAAGATTGAATTTATCATCGCGATAGTCTTTTCTTGCTTCCCACTCATTCTATTGCACAAATCCTTGCTTCCCCTCTTTTGCGTGGTAGAAATCACAGTAATCTGTCTTTTCTTTTCCACATGCACAGCTATGACAATTTTTGCTTCAGGCTGGGTACTAAACAGGTTCATGGCATTGAGGGAAACAGTCAGGCAATGGGAAGCCTGATGTTCATTAGTTATTTCTTTCTGAAAATACTAATTACACTATTATTTACTTGTTAATTTTCCTCTTAATTGCCTGTTGAATTAACTTTAGATATAAGCTTATCATTTTGCAATACTTGCGTGATGGCACTGTTGTAAAGCTCCCTAATTGATTTTCTGTTTGAATAAATAATGAAAATGAGTTCTTCTCAAAGTGAATTTATTGTAATAATAAACCAAATTAGCCTTGTAGGAGTAGGAGGAGGACTCATGTTGGACTATTGGATTCATGGGCCTTTAAAGAGTATGTCATTCCAAATGTACATGCAGGTGCTCAGAATTTCCCCTCAGACATAACAAGTCAGATAAATATACACAATTGTAAAAAAAAATGTAAGAAACACATTTTATGGGAATATGCAGCCACTCCATTTTGGATCAGAAGCCTAAAGTAGGCTAGCAAGTTTAAAAAGTTTGAGTGCTACAACACAATGAGAGACAAATGTGGCTAATTTTGTCTCAATGTTGTTAAGGTTTCAAGCAAAAAAACACAGCCATTAGTTTATATAGAACCCCCAACAGGAAGGTATTTATCATCTGCTTGTGCCATCCATCTTATACAGGCTCTAGGCAGCCGAATTGTATTAGATTGATAGTTCACTATGCTCATTACAAAATGGTTCAAATTAACGGATTAGGCTGCTATACTGTTAAAGTTAAGATTTCATAATTAGAGGTGGTTGTTTGAATATTCAGCAACAGTCGTGAATATATATATATATTCAAAATGTAACTTTTCTATATCCTTGAAGGAAAGGTTACACTGCCACCCTATGGTAGCTATGACTATTATACATATTTTTTGTTGTTGTTTACAAGCCTAACATTTTTATATTATTATATGTTATAAAAATCACCAATATTAGGCTACATAGTAACTGCATTTCAAGTAAATTAAATAAGTATTTTGAATGAAGATTTCAGCATCAGCCATCACACTTGACTTGTTTCAGCAGATAGTTGTACACTCGTTGTCTAGTAGTTTTACCCGGTTATCTTATATAGATAGCTAGCTAGCTTAATACCCTCAGCCATGGGGCAATGCGGGATCACTTCGTCAAAAACGGTTCTAGTTTTTCTCAATCTTATATTCTGGGTAAGCATGCATTGTTTCTACTTGTTTTTAGAGAGACAATTAGCAAGCTGACGTTTAATTGTTAGCTGATGTGTTAGCTACGTTAGCTAAGTATATAAAACGATAATTGTATGTAACATTATCATAATAGTATTAATACAAAACGGAAGCAAAAAAGATGTCATAATTAGTAGCCCTGCCTACCGATCTGTTAGCATTTACAGCATACACAAGTGATATAACGTTGTAAATCTCTGATTGCTATCACACGCGTAACAATACGCAAACGTTATTACAATGTGTCTGATGATTAATTATGGGTGGATTGCATGCACATTATTATAATCATGTTTAGGTTCTAGTTCTGGACCTTGGTATATTGGTGGCTGAAGTCCTTACACATATCTCCCTTTTTCTGCATCTAGGCTGCAGCTGGTATACTATGCTACATCGGAGCTTATATGTTCATCACATATGATGACTATGACCACTTTTTCGAGGATGTGTACACTTTGATCCCAGCTGTCATAATAATTGTGGCCGGGTCACTTCTTTTTCTCATTGGGTTGATTGGTTGCTGTGCCACTACACGTGAAAGCTCTTGTGGACTAGCAACAGTAAGTCATTGGGGCTGTTCCAGTCTGTCTACCTGTATGTTTACGGGATAAGACTAGAGAGACACACCCTTTGTCCACCGGCTGCAAAGCGCTAAGAGCGCTGCGAAGCGCCACGAAACTCACGCGAGTCTGAGTCCACCAGAACCGAATTTCTCCGCAGATTTTCAATCGGGTTTGGTCTCTATCTCTGTTGGCCTGGGTGTCTGGCCACCCCATGCAGACCTTCTGTTATGTGTGTGTTGTGTGTGCTTACTCATTTCTTTCGCTATCTGTTTTGACACATTGAATGTAATTCTGCAGTTTTGAAGTTTAGAAACAACTGTCAAATAGCTGTCTAGCCCCTTGGCTGGACATAAGCATAATCAGTCTGGGTGTTTGATTTCGACATTTATATTATTTAGATAATTGATTGGATATATGCTTTTGTATGGGGGTAAACGCTGAATGAGTGTCCACATAGCCTATTCAAAGAGTGTTACCTGCGTTAAGGGCCGTGTCCACTGAACGCGCTAAAACGCGAGGGGCTGCGCTTTTTTTATAAAAATGTGCGCCTTCAACGCTCCTCACCCATGCCTTTTTGTTGCCATGCAACAGACGTAGCGTCTACGCCGTAGTGGTTAGTATCGTAACCATCAGTTGCTAGCTGCTAACGTTACAGCTTTGAGCCTTTTTTACAGTCGTACTATCGTAGTTAGTTGTTACAATGACTCAACAACAAAATCCTAGTCACTGCTCTAGTAGCAGGATTTAATAACTAGGCCTACTCATGTCATGATGTACCACACACAGGCCTACTTCTATATGGCCGACCCCCCCCCCCCCCACACACACACACACACACACACACACACACACATTTTCTTCCCCACATACTACACTCGACTAAACTCATCTCAATCGTTCATTTGAAAATATTACAAAGTTATAATACAACTGATTCATATTTAAAAACTATCCGTTTAATGTACAATTCTACTGCTTCTGGAAATCTGATATCGCTAAATTATTTTATTTTCCATGTTCCATTTTTAGTTTTAGTCCCGCCTCTAATCGATTTTGATTGGCCAGCAGACAAACAGTCACATTGACGAGTGCCGCGCTCAGGCAAACGTCGAACTATTTTCAATTTGGGCGCTCCGCCAAAAATGGAAAAGCGCGAGGCGCGTCGCGTTGAAAAAGCGGCGCACCAGGTGCATCTTGCCATGTCCAATGTTGAACATTTCCAAACTCCTCCATCCAGATGGCTTTTACAATCATTGTATTTCCACTGTTTCCTCATCCATTATATTGAGCAATCCCATTTAGCTACAAAATAACAATGCTAACAGTTTAACTAGAAATATATTGTGTGTTAGTTCCAATTAACCTGGACAATGTAAAAATTTACAAAAAGGTTTTATGATCTAAAACCTACTCTATTGTTTATAAATGACGTAATTTTACATTTGATCTTACCAAAAGTAGGCATAATGTCTACATTTAAGACAGGTTGGAACACAGCCATTCGCTATCTATGCATGCAGCTTGTCAAACGGAACATAGAAAGCTTGGAGCCTATTTTTTTATTATTCCTGTGTGTTCATGCTGAATTTCGTGTCTGTCCACAACAGTTTGCAGTCATTCTTCTGCTGGTGTTTGCCACAGAATGCGTGGTGGTTGTTCTAGGCTATATCTACTGGGTGAAGGTATTGACTCAATTGCTTGTAATGCATTGCATAATTCAAAAATATGAGTGAACCTAGGAAGGTCTAAATTATCTACCATCTATATTCTACAGCAAAAGGATTTAGGACCATATTTTAGAACATAGTTTTTATTATACAAGAAAATGTCTGCCAGAGCTTGTATTGTTTCATTCATTGTTTCAGGTGGAAGAAGATGTTGATAACTCTATTCAGGATGTTTATATTAAGTACAATGGAACAAACTCTGATGCACCCAGCCGTGCGATTGATTATGTTCAGAAACAGGTACGAAAAAAATTAAGATAATCACACCAAATCTGTTTTATTTGCTGTGATTTTTAATTGGTCATATATATTTCCTTTTAGCTTCACTGCTGTGGCATTCACAACTACTCTGACTGGAGAAATACAACATGGTTCAACAAGTCCAAGAACAACAGCGTGCCGGTTAGTTGCTGTCAACCCAAATTCAGTAACTGTACTGGTACCCTCAATCGTCCAGGAGAACTTTATCAAGAGGTTAGACCCAGTTTCAAACCTATTTAAAGTTTCCTTGAGCCGGTATGACAATATCCTCTGAATGCTCATTATGCATGAAGTCATGAATATATTTTCATACATTTCTTAATTGTGTTATGTTTTTTTGTTTTTTTTTCTGGTAGGGGTGTGAGGCTCTTTTGGTGAAGAGGTTGAAGGAAATCATGATGTATGTGATTTGGGCTGCACTGACCTTTGCTTCTATACAGGTGAATCTGAATATTAATTACCAGTCATAAGCCTGTGCATGACAACAGACATAAATTAGGCTTAACTATGTTTTATAACTTTCTTGCCATGTCAAATATAAGTATCACTATTGTGACTCAAACTGAACTGCTGCCCTAATTCTACCCCTTAGCATTGATTGTCCAGTCAGATTTGTAAATTCACAAACAGTTCTGTTCTGTTCACCACTAGATGCTGGGTATGCTGTGTGCTTGTGTGGTGCTGTGCAGGAGGAGTCAGGATCCAGCCTACAAGCTGCTGGTCTCAACCAACACCGATGCATGAACAGTACCAAACCATTCACTCTCAAGAGACCCTCAACAGGCTGGGCCTTACTAGAATGCAGCTGTAGTACAAGCTTGAGCACACCATGCACAATTTATGACAACTAGTAGCGTACACAGAAGAGGTCGGCACGCTGATTTATGAGCAGTGACAGGTATTTATGAAGTCGCTTTTTACTGGAAGCTGTTGTTACATTGTTTTATTTAAAACGTGGAAATGCGTAAGGCTTTAAAGCCTATGGGTTCATTGTTAGGTTTTTTTAGGAAACTACTGTGACACGCAAGTATGTATTTAATGTAAGAATTTTATCATGTATCAATTTGCACTATTGTACACATACGAGTGAATGTTATGGTTGGTTTATACTTCACCCACACAGGTTTCTACATTTGTACCAGTGTATGTTCTTTACAAAAGTTGTTATCAAAGTATTTTATCAGTGTTCCTTTGTACCCTATCCTGATATGGTATTAGCAGTCCAGACACTATAATAATAAGTGTACACTTGAATAATAAGAAATTATATGTGAGATTTTTTGTGACACTGTGTATTGTTAAAACCTTTTTTTAACTCTAGGTGTTGTGTTAAACTTGATGTAGAACTGCTAAAATATCAGTTGGCACAAAGTACATATAAGGGAATGTGTTGAGAACATTGATTTGAATAAAGGATTGTAATTCAGTGTATTCAGTTGTTCAACCTTTTTTTTGAGGATTTATTTCAATGTTTATCTTATTCAGTGAAAGCATAGATCAGTAGACAAGCTGGGTCCAGAAAATAAGACCATGGTTTCATTAATTTATGTAATATTGCATTTCAGGTTAGGAGGGTAATTGTTGAGCAATGTTCAACAAAGGATCTCTTGACAAACAGAATGGTGTTGTATTACAACTGTATGCAATTACATATTTATCTTAAAAAGCAAGACAGTGCCATGACTGTTCCTGCTCAATTTCTCAATTTCAATGAGAGTTCAACAAGTCGTTATGAATTTCTGAATCTATTTCTGGTAAGTCCTGAAAGAAGGGTTGAGACAACATTTAAGGAAAATTGCATTTCATAAACATTTTTTAAGCAGTTAAAATGTTGACAAACTCTTGGATTTGGAATATATTGTTTTCGCTTCATCAGCACAAAAGTGCAAGTCCCTGCCTATCCTTTTTTTAATTTATGTTATTGTGTGTATATACATACTCTGGCCAGGTAGGTTCCTGGGACAAGACCAGTCAGACCATTTCTCTCCACTGTCCACCAGCCATCATCACCCTGCTCAACAACCACCACTACATCTCCCATGGTCACAGACAGTTCATCTGGATCCTGGTGAGTTGATGGAAACAGCGGCACAACCGTAGTCATGATAAGAAGCTCTGCACGTATTCACCTTCTCAGACATGACATAATGCCAATCAACTGTTACTACTACTTTTACACAAAACCTAAACGGACTGTAAACGGAGTTGAAAAGTGCAATGATGCCAAATATATTGTACAAAGTGCTTCATTAAGGTTTATAAAGTGGGTTTCCCACCTGTGCAAGGTAGTCGTACTGCACTGTATACTTGTACTTATCAGTTGGTGTGGTGCCCCCTGAGGCTAAGTGTGGCCCATAATCTAGTACAGATGCACAAACTCCTTCAGCTGGAATCAAGAACAACAAAAATGATCAATTTGATTTTAACTGTATAAGTAGAGAATCACAATGAAACAACTTATAATTTGAAGACATGATTTATATCCATCACCAGAATGAAAGAAGTTCAGACGTACACATTAAGGGCTTCTTACTTAGAGCACTAGGTGACGGTACTGAAACAGATTGTGAACGATCGTTGATATTCATCTTTGATCCCCCAGAGCTCCCTTGTAGCAGACTGGAGAACCTATAAAAGTGAATGCATTTCTATATTCATTTAGGTTACATTTTATTTTACAGCCATTTAGTTCTGACTAACTTGTGTTTCATGAATCCTTGTAGCAGATAAATTACATGGGAAACCTTGCATAACCTCTGAGAATATAATTGAAAGTCTCTGACCTCCCTAGAACGCCACTTCCTCCAAAGCGAAAACTGCAGTTGCTGTCACCCGATTGCTCCCTCTCGTAGAAGTTTTCAAACACTAAAGGCTCTAAGCACACATATATGGTTGGCGGAGGAGATGAGACACCAGAGACTTCCAAACCACTACTAATAGTAGTGCTGTTTTAATTTGAAAAAAAATCTCAATATAGTCAAACTATGTTTTAAGCATAGAACTAAGTTGTTTTAACTATTCAAGTTGTTTTTTTCAAACAATAATGTATTATATTTGAAAACACTTTTTTTAAATTAATTCATTGTGTGTTTACATTTTCTAAATCTCCTTAGTGAATGTTTTCAATATGAAGGTACCTGGCGGTTTTAAACCTGTAGCTTTCATCTCTATGAATCGGTTGTTGTCAACAGTCATGTCACACTTTTCAAGGACGGTCCTCACCTCCTCATAAAGCTGCAAGAAACATATGTCACACTCTTGAACATAATGCATTGCATTCTTAAAATGCAGTTAGAAGATGTCTATACAACACAACTTTCTTTGTTTGGATCCTGGTAAGTTATCACAGAGGCACCCATTAAGTACACGAGTTGTCTTACTTTGTCATCATTGACACACTGCATGGAGAAGTGGTTGCAGTGGTCCCAGAGAACACATCTCAGCATTGTGATACGATCTACTTCATGCTGCTGGAACACCTGTAACACAAATTAACCAATGTATTCCACCAGAAAAGTCCAGGAGGAAAGCTTTTGTGACAACTATCTAGCTAGAGGGTCTTGCCAAGAACATTATTACTACACGATTGTTGCAGTGAAATAAATGGGTTCACTGAAAACTTCTCTGAACAGCGGTTACATGAAATAAAAAGAGCTTTGCTTTCAAGAATTCCCATAATGGGGATGTGGTCCATGTTTTGTGGTGAGAGGCAGTAGATGAGGAAGTGGGTTTGTCAAGAGTGTAAAATGCAATGTAATGAACTGTTTATTCTTACCTCACAAGTGCTCTTATGGGTCTCTTCCCAGTCCTGGCGTACTCTCTCAAGCTCACGAATGCTCGATAGGTAGAGCTTTTCTAATATTATTAAAAGGCAATGCATTTCTGTAAGTGTTGGAATAATTTACAAAGGTGAATCAAAAGCAGTATAGATTTTTGTCTTTCTTCAGACCTGCTTCTTTGGCTGCCTTCCTGCATTGTTTGGCCTTGTGTTGTACCTGAAACACAGCAAGCAGGGGAAGTGATACACAATGAATCAAAATAAAACTAAATGGAGCAGGAACACTTGATTCTCTTTGGAAAGTTAATATATACTGTACATATGCCCCCTACCACCCGCCCTACACCTTCACTATACCTTTCCAGGTTGTTTATTTGTAGCATCTTTGGTACTGGTCCTCTCAACCACTTGCTTAGAGTCATCTGCCTCTCTACATTTCAGCTCATATGTCCTCTTAGACTGAAAAAGTAGAAGTAAGAGAAACTGTACATGCACTCTACAAAGGGATAGTCTACATTCAGGAATATAACATAGTATTTTCGGAACTACAAGAAAGGGTCATATAAATAGTTGCATGACAGTTTCTGAGACCTAAGCAGTTTGAATGTTCGCTTTTAGTTGGCACTTCCTGTGTTAGTTTCTAAATTTTTCAGTCTGATGTGACCCAAAGTACACGTAAATGTACATGTTTATATGTACATTAAGTACATGTGACTGTGTACTTACCTCCATTGTCTTCTTGTAGAATGACACTTTCATTTTCTGAACCTTCTCCATGATCCCCTCAAACTGTTTAGGAAAGAGCATTGTTGGTGGTTGATTAACATTAATAGATCTACTGTAAGTGTTAAAGAAACATTCAACAAAATGGATGTTTTTATACAGTATACCTTTTTCCTCTGCTCCTTCTGCCTTTCTTTAAATACTTCCATCTTTTTTACCTCCTCTCTCAACTGTAGAGACAGCTGGATGTGCAGATTTCCAATGTTCTCAATTTCTTTGGAGAAAAAAGCCACTGCTATTTGGATGGTCTGGACTTAATTGGTAAGATTGTAAATTACTGATAGTGAGCTGTACTTACGTGATTTTAATTGATCGAAAGATGCTCTTAAAGTACTAAAGGAGAAATAAAATAGCAATCAATCAATTAATATAATATGTAATGGAACAACTCAATGTTCGAGCAACAATAAAAAAACGTAATCTGCTAATGACCTATCTTGACAATCTTAAGATTAGTGTTAAAAAAGAGCACAAACACACACAGACACAAACAGAGAAATACAATCTTAAATATATATTTTTACCTGATCTCCAAGTGCCCTCCTGCTTTACGAGCGATTGTAACCAGATCTTTACCATACTTCTCTTCTGCCAAAGCCCTATTCAAATTGACAGAAATAAGAGAGGATGTGTTTACACCAAATAAGTAGAAATGCATATCAATGTGGCGTTCCAAATATTAATAAAAACCTCATCTTTAGAAGTTCCTCAACATCTTTGCACATTTGTCTGCCATCATACAGTCTGTGTATCAAAACCTCATAGCCTGAATGATTAGTTAAATCTTCTCCCTGTGAAATGACAAAGATGCGTGAGAAATGTTGTAACCAAAAATTACACAACATGTATTAAAGTTCTACCGAACTCTCCTCTAGTTTTGTTTAAAACAGATTTAATTAAGACAAAGATTTCTTAAGACATTTAAACAGTTCCAAGTGTAAAACTTTGGACAAACACTTGACAACAATGCCTATTATTACATTTATTTTTATTTTTGTGTGTTTTCTTTTATGCGTTATGTGATTACAAAGTGGTGCCTAAGAGCAAGTAGAAAGTCTGAGGGAACTACAACTAGCAGTCAGGCATGCATAAAGGGAAGTAGGTGTGCCTCAACCATACTTCTCAAAAAATGATTTCATAAAGCCTGTATAATGCATTGGAAATAGACAACTCACATTTTCCAACTACATAAAAGATATTTTCTGACTTACCAAAGTACTCCCTAGAGTGTAATCTATTGTCAGTTCTCAAACATGTTTGTTTTAGTAAACAGACTTCTATTTTGCCTACTGCAGCTGACATACATTTTTACTAGAGAAATGTTATACTTTGAATTTACACACTTCATTCTGTATTGAATAAGAGAGACTAAGATAAATGTCACTTTTTGGGAAATTTCCTAAAGTAAATAGCAAACATAATGAAGCATCAAACAACAGAAGTAACTCAGAAAACGTACCCAAAAAGCATCTTTGAACCGCAAACTTGTCATTCTGTTACTTTCTGTAGTGTAATGTTTCCTTTACACTGACTTCTGACTTTACTTTTATCAAGTCCAAGTACCTATAAGTAAAGAAATTAGGTATGTGGCTGTACGATACTTGACACTGTGCAAAGTTCAACTGAGTCTCAATGAGGAAGAAGTGGCTTATGATGTCACTGACCACCAAAAAAAAGCTTCTTTTAGAAATGACTGTACAACTGTGACTGAAGCAGAGGAAAAGCAGATGAGAGTGGGTCCAGATCTAAATCCTAAAATGTTACAATGAGTCTTAAAGGCTTAAAAAGCTTGTTTTACCTTCCCTAGACATTGGACGGAGCAATGTCATGTCAGTCAGTGGTTGTGTGTTCATTTATCAAACTTATGCAGAAGGGGTAGAACCTCCAAATAAATGTTTTGTAAACTGATTTAATATTTAAAAAACGACATTTTCAATTTATTGCCAGAAGAGGGAGACATAGACCATTCCATGCTACCTCAGCTTGCTCACCAAGCCTTTATCAAAGTCTCCTCTACGCTAGAGAGTCATACATTTACCCCAAATCTCAAAATCACGATACTCTCTCTAAATTGTGCCCTTGGCATTGCTCAAGGAAAACATGGTGACACATGAATGAGCGCATAAAAGCCTATTGATTTTGGGAGAAAAGAGGACAGCTATGAGTGTCTCTCACCACCCGGTCAATAAGATGTGTGAAAATCTGAGGGCTCTCACTCTCAACTGGGGAATCCCCAAGATATTATCACACACCTAAAGACAGGTTTAAGGGGCCAAGACAAATCAATTTAGCCATCTAAGACCTATAGGGTTTTGTCTGAAACAACAAAGCATTTTGGGGAATCCCAATCCCAGGAAAGGGAAACAATTGGGACCCTTTTAATGACTATCCCACAAAATACAATGTTGCACAAACGTGTAAAACGTCACCATGTGAGTTATAGCTTTCTGGATAGGGTTTTGTAGTAATGCATCGTGATAGTGTATCCACTCCTTTTGTAAGTCGTGTTTGAGGTTCGCTGTGGCTGCTGGCTCTTTTCCCTGCCCTAACCAATAGATATGGAGGTAGGGGAGTAAGGATTTTCCATGGTTTGAGCTACAACTCATGTCTATAACCCTGTTGGAGGGCTCCACTGACCAGGCCCTGGGAATCAGCTGGGGTGGCAGTTATTGAACCGTAACAAACAAGCCATGTTAGACCAGCCCCCCATACCTGGGGGATTGACTAACTGGCCTTTCCATTACCCGACCACTGTTGTAGCCCCCCTACACCAGATAGGGTTACAGCCCATTTAGCGGGTCCTTTGTTACCACTGGTACTGCTACAGATTTTTACAGTTGTTAATTATAAACAAATTTCAGTCAGGATAACTTTTAATTTAATTGTTGACAGTTTATTGCACATAACATGGTAATATATTGAAAGTTGGCAACAAGCGACTTAATGACTTTCCCGGAATTCCCGGCCAAGGTTATAGTCAAACACACAATGGTCAACTATTGGTTTTGTCCATCTTTTTGATTGTATTGAGACTTTCATATTGAACAGTTGTTGGAGGCACTGTTGAATGACTGTTGAGGTGCGTGCATGTGAGTCAGGAGCTGGGAGCTGAGAGTTGTCGGCTCTACACGGTTCACACATTCTCCATCTTCCCTTTGTGCTAATCCTCAACTGACTATTGGGACCAGTCCTGCTTCTCCTCCAGGGCCTGGGGAGCCCATCTGTAGAGTGGGCCTTTGCCCCTGGCCGACAGCATAAGAATGCCATGAAGTGAGACTTTGGACGCATTAGTGCAAACCTGCTAGGATCTTGACAGATGGATAGCTAATGATGTGTAGGCAGTAGGACAGAGCCTATAGTTGTTAGTGATATGGGCCAGAGTGGTCAGCATAACACAGTGGAAAACCAACAGCTGGGAAGGGGAAGGCTTGGAATCTTCTAAATCCTTCAAAGCTAGCGAGGGGATTTCTCACATTTGATCTAAATCTGTCTTTGAATTAAACATTAATTAGCAGGGGCTAATCCACTGTATCACTTTAAAGTGCAGAACACATCTAAATCAATTTGATCCTATGTGTCCATTATACCCTGTTGTGATCATAGAACAGGGGCTGCACACACACACACACACACACACACACACAAATGTGCTCACGCAAACCTGTGCACTGACACAAGCACACACCCACGCACAAACACACACAGTGAGCAGTCAGATAGATCATCGGTCCTTTTGTATGTTGATATGGATTTTCTATTTTATAAATATTTGATCAGCACTGATGTCACAAGCTGCGCACATGGCCAACAAATATGGATGGCTTTTTTATTGTGTTGTTTGCCCTGTAGGGTTATGAAGGACCATTGGAGTTCATTTTTTAAGGGGACAAATGTTTTTTTTCTCCTGTGGTTGGCGAGTTGCTCCTGGCTGACCCCAGCCAGAGAGGTGCGTGCCACAGGCAGCATATATTCCCCACCTCCTCCCCTGTCCTTCCCCCTGACAGACTGGAGGCCTTGCCGCCGCTCGGCCTCTCGGGAGCCCCCTCCGTGCCCGCCCCAGGGCTCTCCAAGCTGCCCCGCCGTCTACCACTCCTCCTCCTCTTCCCCTTCTCTTCTGCAGGCTGTAAGCCCTCCCCTGGTGAGGCTCTCATGACCTGGACTCTTCGTCCCACTGTGTATGTAAGTGCTGGAGTGTGCGCTGAGAAAGAGGGGCAAGGCGGCTAATTTGCTAAGTGGATTCATCCATTTGACAGGGGATAGATATTCTGCCTGGCTACACTCCTTACAGGTCACAGAGGGGGTGAGAGAACTGCCATGATGCAGGTCAACTCAATACAGTGCTTCCTTGGTTTTTTGTCTCGCTTTGAATTTATTCGGCTCCATAGTTACAAACCTAATGCATTACGTTTTTATTACAGTAGTTATCAAGAGTGTATCAGCTCTTTCACAACTTATCTCATCATCTTTTAAACCAACCAGATAATCCTCTGATTAAGTTAGTCTTTAACAGATGACCTATCCAAATAGTATTTTGACTTTATACTTAATAAAAAATATAACAATGTAATTTTTGCCATATACTGTAAGATTAAATCATAAATATGAACTTTTTAAAACCCATCTACACTGTGTCTTAAGATGTATATGTTTATTTCAGCATGGCAGATACAAAAGTCTGTACATGACTATTTCATGTACTTGTATAATTCTGTTGAAGCTGCTCCACAAACTGTCTTAATATTGATGCTGTACAGTAGGTGGGGCTGTTGATATAATTTCTATGTTGTGTTTGACTCTTTTTTTGTCTACATTCCTTTTGTTTTCTGGTTAGCATCACAATGAGCTGTGAAGGCTCCTGGTGAGAGAATTATCACTGGCCATTCCGCAGGTCAGCCACCCGAGAGGAAGGATTGATGACCAAGAGTAAACATTGTAGTGCGGTAGTGAAATGGTGTGTGTGTCCTTGTGTGCAAGAGAAAAAGAGAGAGAGTGTCTGTGTGTATGTGTGTGTGTGCGTATGCATGAAGTGGGTGTGTGTCGTGCATGGATACCTTTGAAAGGTTAAGACGCCACATTAGGCTACCCTTCATCTGGAGGGTATGTGTGTGGGTATGTGTAAGAAGTAAAACAAGGTTTTTATGTGACCGGCACTGCACATGTATGTATTATTAGTTCGATCAAACCTTTTATTGCTGGGGTAAACCTTGTCTGGGGTATGGGTCATCTGGGTTAAACTTGGAGTACATGTTATTACCACGGGGCAGAGGAAGCAGCTCTGTTGTTTTGTTTGGCCTCCTACGCTTCCATGTCACGCAGGTGCTCATCACATCATCAGAGGAGCCTGAGATGTTCTTTATCCCCATTCAGTTAAATAAGTTAACCCTATTTTAAGTGGACTGGAAATAAATATTTACCTTTCAGACGATCCCTAAACAAAACACAATTGAGAAATCAATTACTGAAATATCATTATGTGATATGATGTTACTTACCAGAGGTTACTTGCGGCTCCATCCAGGCGTGTTTGTTTATGCAGGAAGGCAGGTCCAGGTATTCCTGTTACAGTGGTGGTGTGCTGTGTGGTGGTTTGCATGATTATTAACCAGCGTGTCATGCAGGATAAGGCCCAGCGTGCCTCTGTTGACTGTTTTGCGGTCAGCGCTGCAGGGAGCAGGCCTGCGGTTAGGCTGCAGACAGCCGGGGACGTGTAACAGGATCAGCTGCTGCATGTGTACGCCCCCACCACCCCTTCCCGTACTGGAACATTTCCCATCCAATTTGATTAGTCTTATTTTGTTTACTTTGTTTGTTTGTAATCCTTTTTTTTTGTCTCTCTTTTTTTTTCTTTTTTGTCTGTCTGTCTGTCTGTCTGTCTGTCTGTCTGTCTGTCTGTCTGTCTGTCTGTCTGTCTGTCTGTCTGTCTGTCTGTCTGTCTGTCTGTCTGTCTGTCTGTCTGTCTGTCTGTCTGTTTGTCTGTCTGTCTGTTTGTCTGTTTGTCTACTTCATGCTGTTTTTCTTTTTTTTACCCCCGCCCCCCTCCAATACACACTCTCTCTCTCTCTCTCTCTCTCTCTCTCTCTCTCTCTCTCTCTCTCTCTCTCTCTCTCTCTCTCTCTCTCTCTCTCTCTCTCTCTCTCTCTCTCTCTCTCTCTCTCTCCCTCTGCCTCACTCTCTCTCTCTCTCTCTCACACACACACACACACACACACACACACACACACACACACACACTCTCTCTCTCTACAGCCCCAAGTGCCTGAGGCTTTGCCCCGCCTTCAAATTCTAATAGACGCACTGTTTTGTCCCTCCCAAAACAACTCAAAAAGACAAACACACAGAAGCAAGCATACACATACACAGCATAGATGTGTCTGAACCCAGTGCCTGGAGCTAATGGAGTGGACTGATAAATGGCGGAATTAGCCTGAGGGGAGGCAGAGGGGCGCTGCAGTGCTCTGCCATGCTGACGATACTGGCAGTTTCATCAATTCTGCATGGCACCCAACGCTAAACACAAACAATATGTGACTGAGGTTTGCCACAAGCGCACCCAGAGCTCCCTGTTTACCCCATGCACTCAGTAGGTTTTCAGGGCTGAGTGGTTTTGATATCACGAGAGATTCAGGGCATCTTATGTGACATCAAATCTATTGTTTGGTATTATGTACCCGACCTTGACTCTGTTTGAAGCTTGTTGAAACATAGTGTAGCCATCGATCACAGCTCAGGTGATGATGATCTCTTTTTTCAACTGTTACTGTTATTTGAGGAATTATAATTGAATATATTTCAAACTAGTTTGAATACTATGAACTGGTAGATAGGCCATTTTATTTATGTGTATTTAAATAACATTTCAAACCTCTTTAACTTTAAATGCCCAGTTACTTTTCTGAAAGTGTTCATTCCATCATGTCTTGATTTATACCTCCCGCGATGTGCTATAGCAAAGGCAGCCAATGTCTGGATATCAATGTAATTTCCTTGTGAGTTGTGTCATAATCTTATAGAGACGAAATAGAAAGAAATGGAGCATCAGCTAAAGTTAAGGCAGATAACTGGAAGAAAGTTGTCATACTGCGTGTGCTACACACACTAATCCCTTGACACACCTGTTCACAATCAAATGTCCATGTCAATGAGGGAGGGGGTAGGTATTGAAATTACCTGAAGTCAAAGTTAGGTTCTGTGCTTGCTGGATGAGGTGATGGGAAAATGTTCCCACCTCCACCCCAACTGCCACCTCGGGTCTGCTAATCCCATATGTTCCCTGCCTCTGAGCTTGTTATATGTTAGGGAAGGGAGCTTCAAAATACCCAACCATTCCAAACGGATTTGTATTCACTTTTAATAAATGTTTAAAACGGATGGGTTTGTCTGACTGGAATACATAAACATTGATGTAAAAATGCATCTGTAAGCTTTGACAAACATTTTGAGGTAGATTCGCTGGTTCGGTATAGTACCGGTTGATTAACTGATTTGGCCCTACAGTAATTTTACCAATGGTCGCAGTGTGTAGCAAAATAATGCTATCGATTTCATCTCTCCCCTGGTGATATCATCAAATTCATCTATCTTTGTTGCTCATAATGGATGAGAAGAGCTGGGAGATCAGAAGTGTGCAGATTGGTGGTTGGTTTCCCAGCTTAGTGTTCTGTTTGATTACACATTCTCCCAGCGCCACTAGCTGCCAAGTAGCCCATCCGTTCTCAGCGAGCCTTATTCATTACCGGATGAGCGTTGACCAATATAGACCCAAACACTGTTAACCAGGCCTAATAGGCAGTGGTGACTGACACATCTTTCACCATTTGACTCGTCATTCACTAAGAGCACCGGAGAGCCAAACTACCCATTACCACTGGCCTCCCTGTTGACATAAATCAAATCATTGTTCTCCTTAACAAGCTTCATTCCAATTGCTCTTTCTCACTTACTCCCACTTACTCTCTCACTCTCTCACTTTGCGCTCTTTCCCCTCCCCTCACGGGACCCACCGGCGGCCTTGCATTGTGCGCATCATAGTATGCATTATCAGAAGGGTAACTTTACCTCCCCACCTGTCCCCCTTTTTATATCGAGTGTAAACGGTAGTTTAATTGCAGGAAGTGTAGGCCGTAGTAACAATGTCGACCACATTGTTTAATGCTTTTGCGATCTTTTAATGCCTTCGATTTCTGTATCATTAACAAGAGCCAGCAGTTATGGCCACAGG
The DNA here is from genome assembly GCA_017639675.1 of Aplochiton taeniatus. Classification (NCBI taxonomy): domain Eukaryota; kingdom Metazoa; phylum Chordata; class Actinopteri; order Galaxiiformes; family Galaxiidae; genus Aplochiton; species Aplochiton taeniatus. The sequence continues at coordinate 12,394,325 of CM030173.1, forward strand.
CAATCCCTTTGATATCGCTTTCAATAGATGAAGGCAAGAATCATTAGCTGTAGTGCTTAAGTCATTTGTTGAGGGTGTGTTTTCTACTGTAGAGAAAACCAGCTAAAGCCCCATGTATTTTTATCTGGATCATTGATCTGAACCACCACCACCACCACCTCCTGTGTGTGCCAGCCTTGACCTTCAATGTGAGAGGTATCAGTTTGAGCCATGTGACCTCTGCATTAGGTAGCCAAATCTGCCATCCTTCCCTCACTTGTTTTCCCTTCATCTACAACTCTTTCTCTCCCTGATGAAAATACACACACACACACACACACACACACACACACACACTCACACACTTCCACCCGAGAAATATGGTGACAGGAAAAGGCATTCAAATACATTGCGGCTTACACTCCCTTATGTACACAATCCAATGAAATGTGTATGTACGTGTCTGTGTGTGTCTGTGTGTGTCAGTCGTCAGCACCTTCTCAGGCGGTTGAGGTTTCACCCTCTCCGGAATTAGCTCAGTGCTGTGAGGAGGTCTATGTGTGTCTGTATGTTTGTGGTTGTGTGTGTGTGTGTGTGTGTGTGTGTGAGTGTGTGTGTGTGTGTGTGTGTGTGTGTGTGTGTGTGTGTGTGTGTGTGTGTGTGTTAGTGCGTGTTTGATTGTGAGAAAGCTGAGTTTCTGTGAGTCTGAGTCTGTGTGTGAAAAGCAAAGAGTGTATATGTGTGTTTGCTTGCACGTGTGTGTGGTGTGCGTGTGTGTGTGTGAGAAGTGTGGGGTCTGTTAGCAGAAGGTGGAGTTGGGGGGCTTTGGAGCTACAGGGCCTTGTATTGATGTCCGCTGCTTCCCCCAGGATTCGGATCTTTGGGATAGTGTGTCAGTAGGACAAAGGGATGGCGCCATCCGTCCTGCTCTACGCGCCAGTAACTAGAATTAATTACAAACCAATCGAATCCGTTGCAGCCAATTGGTAAACTAATTGGAAATTTCAGCTGGACATCTCGCTGTGGCCATTGGTCCTTGCCTGCTAGCCAGGGCCTTTCAGAGGGACTTTTGTTCTCCCTGGCTGTGCCTGAACAGAATGGGTCTGTTAGGCAAAGGGCTATCAGGGTTAGCGACGATGTGCACCAGTGCCTTGGCCTCTCCGCTCCAACTGCTTGTCTTGTTTGTGTTTTGTAGGCGGTAGAGGCAGGTCTCGAGTTACAGTCCCTCCGAATGGCCTGTGATGGGGACGCGATAGAGCCTTGCCCTTGGCCCCTCCAGACATTCCCCACAAATAGACCCATTAGCCTGGAGCAGAGCCTTATTCCTTCAAACCATTCAAGGCTATTCACAGACTTTCAGCTTTTTTTGTAGTGTTGATCATGGTAAGGCTGGTTGGTTTGCCACAGGAAGAGTAAAGGTAATCAAAACAGCAAATAAACTACTCCATTTGGAGCAATATTTACCTATGACACTAAACATTATTTCCCCACTCTTCTTACAACAGTTTCCAATTCAAAACATACATATGCATACCACAATACACAGTATTAAATTACTCATTGTTGGTAACACACGCACATTTAAAAATATATATTTATTATCAACTCATAGTTAATATCTGTGTTATACCTGAATACAATAACCTGGGGTAGTACCCTTTAACCAAGCATTTTTCTGTGAACCACGTAATTTATATATAAATCATGAAAAACTATTTGTGAATCGTCATGCATTTATTTGTGAGCCACGTCATTTATATATAAATCAAGAAATACTGTATATTTGTGAATCGCACTGCATTTATTTTGTGATTATTGATAGCAATCTAACTCCGTATGATTGGGCCTACAAACATACCTTTAATATCATCTGACTAAGGGTAAGCTGGAACATATCTTAGGTCCAAAAAAGTTTAACAATCCCATTAAATAAGTTGTCAAGATCAGATTGAAAGTTCCCAGTTTCTGTTGTCATGGAAGATAAACTTTGTTGCATGGCTGGTTGATACTTTAGCTTTAACCTCTGTTGTTTTAACAAAAAAAACTGAGCAAATATGATGATGCTACGCTTACATGGAATCATTATTAGGACCAGCGTTTATTTATTTTGAAGGATTTTGTATTAGGCCCTTTTGCTGGGGTATTCAGTAATTGGCCACCCTTCACCCATTCCCTGTAACCCTTACATTATAATAGACAATTCAACCAAGTTTTTTAAGTAAAAAGAAAAAAGCTCTAACAAGTGAGTTATTTCAGTTAGATGTCGACGTGTCTAACTATTGCTATATGACGCTTAGAGGCAGGGAGCACACATACACTAATCCCCCTTTGGAACCGATTAGCAGAACCAGGATGGCAGTTTGGGTGGAGGTGTTTTGAATTCTTCCCATCAACTCGTCCGACAAGCACGGACCTACCCGCGACTTCAGGTCATTTAAATATTCCCCTCCCTCTTTGACATGGACAGCTTGATTGTGAGCAGGTGTGTCATTGTAATTAGTGTGCAACATGCGCAGTATGCCGGGCCAATTGAGCAGTGCATAGACTTCATGTTATACGCCCGAACTTCAGCTGAAGTTTTGTTTGTTTTAGAGTTCAAGGCACAGGTTATAAGTTAGAGGAGACTCTTTTTATGGAACATGGGTGGTTTTAACAGTTGACTTACTTGTTGGCTTGGTACCAGTCTCCATAAACTGCCCCCCCCCCCCCCCCCCCCCCCCCCCCCCCTCTCTCGCTCTCTCCATGCAATGGAACTTGTATCGTAAACATTGTCGGTCAATGGGGTAAGCAGTAATTCAAGCTAATCCACTCGTTTATTGGCTGCAACAGAATGACCAGTACACCCATAAATTGATTAAAGCATAAAAACACAGGCTTTCAAGCAGGCCCCCAATTTGCATTCTTTTTGCACAGACTGTACATTGATTAGTTTACCAGTATGTTTTATACGCACATGGCTCTTTTTGTGTCCCATAACAGTAGTAACTCAGGTTAGTGGATGTAAATTTGTATTTTACATGAGGTAGTTTGTAGCATTATTTGCTGTGGGCCAGGTAGAGAACGGCTATAATCAAACATGTCTTTCTCATGATAGCTTTTCAGCTTCCTTACTATGTGGGCTTTCATGTTTCTGGTAGCTGTATTGAGATGATGTGCGATTGAACTTCTTGAATTGACATGGCTGATCACTGCAGGATCAACAGAATTGCAAACTAGATTAAACGCACATTCCCTACTCAAATGCCCAGTCTACCCCACTAGGGTCTCCCAGTTCGCCTACCAGAGTAAAATAGTGGATCAATGGCTGCCTGAAAATCATTTGTTTAATCCAATTTGTAGGGATTTTCTCTCCTTAAACACAGAAACGGTGGACGGCTGGAAGAAAAAGTGTGGCTGGGAGTCTGCTGAAACATTGGTTCAATACATACATTATTCTGAAACCTGACACCACAGGAAATAGATATTGATCACAATAACCATTTACTCACTCTGCCTTCTTGTGGGGGCACTTTGATTCTTTGGCCAGTTGTTCGATTATAATTGGTGTGAGGGCCCCTCTTGCTTAGTCTTTCCGATAGTGCGCTACAATTAAACACACCATTTTATCCATATCTTCACAATAACATCAATTTGGTCTAGATTGCTGATATAGATGTAAGCATTCTGTTATTCTGAGCTATTTGCGTTGCTCGTCTTCTCCAGTGTCTGAATTATGAAAGCTTAAGAAATCTCTTTGCCTATAGGCCGACACCAGGATTTAGACTCACGGCTTCTGCTAGCGTCTGGATATCGGACTGTCATCCTGTGCTCATACCTTTGTTGTAGGAAAATGTTTTGTGGGCCAAAAGCATCAACTCTTAAACCAGGAATGTGAGAGGTCTCAGACTCCTTGGCTAATGTTTCAAATGGGCTCTCCTCCTATCGGCTGACATCATGCCTCGGCTTCTATGAACCTAAACATACTCCAGGACCTTCACCCCCCAAGTCTGAAATACTCTTGGATACCTGTGCAAGGAAAACATATTTATTTTACTATCTTATTAAGGGTTTCTCGGTCATAGATTATGCCAAGTCCAAGACCGAAAAACATTTTCAATGAAGAATCTCAATTGACAGTGAGATTTAGTCTAGGACTAGGCTTAATCTATGTACAGGAAACTGTCCCTTAGTGATATTAAACGCTTACATTGTGTCTCACTCAAACGAAAAAATATTACATAATACGACAGAGACTAATCTTCTGAGTTGGGAAGATCGAACCCCTTACAGAAACGTTCGTCAAAGTCTTGCATAACACTGCTCCTCCTCCTCTTAAACATTTATAGCCCAACGCAACAATACCAGTCAGCCCACCAGAAGCACCACACGAGGAGACTGTTTAGTCCCATCCAGGACAAGTGCATTTGGTCAGTCATCCTTTTCTGTCAAAGTCTCGCAAAACTGGAACTCAGTACCCACCCACATCAAAGCTGTACATACATACTCCACCTGTACAACACAGGCTTAAAACATGGTTTTCTGACAATCACAACTTCCTCACACTAGTCCCTTTTAACTCTTATTTTTGATTCCCATGTCCCTTTGTATTGTTTTGATTTCGTATGAACGTTATTGGTGTTGTACCTTCATGTTTCACTACCTGTGTACGTATACCTGTGCTGTGTAGTGTTTTTGCCCATTTTCCTGTTTATTAGCTTTTTCGGTGATTCTGTTTAATTTGTTAATTTAACCAATTTACTTTAGATTGCCTATTGTCATCTGGCCCTGGGACAACAGCTAGAGGCTAGCCATGAAGGCTAAAGCTGCCCCACTTACTGTAGTGTGCCAATTTTAACTGTCTACGTTATTATAAACTAATAAATACAAAATACAAATACTAAAATATTCTTTGTTCCAAGACCACCCTCTAATCTGCAACTACCAAACAGCTGCACATGATAACATAAACTTCACCCTGGTATACTTGTGCTACCAGGGGGAAGTTTATATTATCATGTGCAGATTTTTGTTACACAAAAGCAAATTTTACAGACAATGTTGAGTTCAAAGCCACAACCGAACAAAGCATGGAGGTGTTTCCATGCTTTGTGTTCCAGTGCACTCCCCCACACTGATGTCATTCTCAACAGTCACCAACCAATGTATTATTCATAGGGAAATGTATAGTTCTTATCAGTCTCATCCCGGGAATTCCATCAGCATTGATCTGCTCTGCAGACTAACAGGATGTACTGTACAGGACAGGATATGAGGAGGAAAGCAGGGAATTCAAGAAGATATGTCTGACCTGATATTCCATCGTGTTATCTTTCCGCCCGATACACTGACGTGGAGATGATTGAGTTAGAATGACACTATGGCCTACGCAGAATGCCGATTTTCGGGGAGACTTGAGAGTTCAGATTATGATCATTGAGTCTATGAACATTTGATTTCCATCAACTGTTAAGTTGATTTAGTACCACATTTACTGTGGATATGTGACAATAGGTAATGCAGTTCAGGGAGAGGAAACAATCTGATATTTCCAGTGAAGAGGTTCAAGAGCCATGGTCCCCTACCCGATTAGCTAGTAGATTCCCCCGCACCCTCCAGACTTAGAGTTGAAACTGGAGAGTACGAGACCCCCACAGCCCCTTTAGTACCTAGGCTGTTGAGCGATGGAGGAGTGTGGTGTGTGTCGAGGGTGGGAGGGGTGTGGGGGCTGAGGGGGGGGGGGGATTCCCACAGGGGGCGGCGACGCCTAAACAAATCCAATCTAACCTTGTTACCCCCAGTCTCACTGCACTGACCTCGCTAAACGGCCACCTTCAAAACAATAGCCTGAACACACTGTTGGGCAAGCTATAGTGCACACACACACACACGCACACACACACACACACACACACACACACACACGCACACACGCACACACACACACAGTCGCAGGTTCTATAATGAATGAGTGGTTGTGAATGGATGGCTGTGTGCACTTAGCGCCAGGCACGTCTAGCCCTGGCCGTGGATGATGAATTGACAGCAGCTCGGAACAGTCTGACAGGCCTTGGTTCACGGTAGCCGCTGGGAGGGAGTACATGTTTCAGTGGGGTCGGCTGGCTTGTTCTGGGGAGAGGAGAGGAGAGAGGGAGGATTCCATAGGGATGGTGATGAAGCACACGGCTCAGGTTTCCTGTCTCTGATGTAAGGCCAGCCTGGATCGATGGCTCCGCTGGGGCCAGGCCCAGCACACTCCAGCCTGCCTGCCTGCTCCCCATCTCGCTCTCTTTTTCCTTCTGTTTAGCTATCTCTCTTTCTTTCTCCCTCTCTCCTGCACTAATTCCCTGTCTCTTGCCCCAGTCACAACAAAAGCCCTTAGCCCACCTGCTCCCTTTCCGTCACACAAGCTAAACCCTACTGTGCCTGGCTTGCAGTTTGGCTTCCTGAGGTTTAGCATAAGCCTTACTATTATTTTTTTGTTTGAAAAATAAACAAATATACAATTAAATGGAATGCATGCTACTAACGCATCGCACTAAAGGAAGTATCCTGATCAGCATCATTACTAAATCATCTTGAGGTTTGTGGTTCCTTCCTGGCCGCACCTGTGATGCCAGCAGACTTTTTTGGTGCAAGGAAGAGAATGTGAGAGGTTATATAAAGATCAGAACACTTGGGCTGCGTATGAAGACCTGCCTGTGGCATTGAGATGAATGTCCTTTTAATGGCCTTTAGGGGGCACCGCTATCTATAGTCAGATCAAAAGGGGACTGTTTGGGAGTCCTGCCTCGGAGCGGTCGGAGACGCCACCCTGGGTGGCAGGGAGAAGCTGCCCGTTGCTGTTTAGACTCCCCTGCCGCTGACTTGTTAAGAACAAACAGGCCTGGTGTTGAAGGGAACGCTCCTTCTCGGTTTCCCCGTGTGCAGCATGCTCGTCTTCAGCCTGCTTGAGAAGGACAGCTATTGGTCTGGTGTTATATTGGCCAGGCAGCTCCACATTTGTTGGATCCGAGGTTGTGTGTAGGCTGACCAGCAAACATTACTCAATGTAGCTAATAAGGAATGCCTGGTTTGTCATCCATGATGTTCATTTGTAAATTCCAGGATCAAATGTGTTGAATTACGACGCCATGGAGATTCCATTTTTTTTGGGGGGGGGGGCTTACATATAAATAGAGTGATGGTATTACTTTCCCGTGTTTATTTGGGTTTGGTGGTGTTGGGAAATGAAGGCCAGCGACGCAGAGAGGGCCACGTCTGTTTGTCTGATGGATGGACAGAGTGAAGGCAATGTTCCAGGCCTGGCTGGTATAGGACCAAACACAGCAGTGTGTTGGTTAGGAAAATAGAGGAGATCAGACAGTAGGGTATTTGGTGTCCACACAAGAATTATTACATTTAGATGGTGCACAACATAGCAGTGCATTATTTCATAAGTTCTTTTGATCCACATTAACACTACTTGGGGGAAGCAGTTTTAAAAGGATTTGGTTATTTGTCGGCAGTTTCACCAATATGAGGAAACCTGAAGGCAAAGTAACTGTGTTTTTCCTATCTGACAACATGAGCCACTTGCATGTTGGTTTAGAATGAGACATGCTATCTGTTTCCATCTATATTGCTTGCATTTGGTCCTGCATGGAGGCCTGATCTAAGCCTATGTGACATGTGAAATAACCATAGCAGACACGCCGTAGAAGACAGCACAGGAGGACAGGGCAGTCTGGGGAGCGATCGCTGGTGTTTGTGGTCTATTGTCTGCTTTCCACACGTACATAATACAGAAGAGCACCCTTCTGTGCTGGCATCGGCCACATAAATATTTAAACGCTCCCAAACCAAGTTGTCAACGCCTGGCCTGTCTTGGCAAATAATTCATACAATCTACTGTCAGGCATGTCTTAAAACGCCAGGACAGGTAGGGAAGAAATAGAGAGATGTATTGTGTGGTGTGTGTGCTCCGCCGGCCGTAACATGCGGTGGCGGTTGCAGCAACATAGACGCAAAGCCGGAGGCGATTGACCACAACCCCCTGTGCTGTACAGGGGCTTGTGGGCAAAGCGAGCGAGAGTGAAAAAAGACAGAGCAGGGCATTTTCTCTTGACATGGCAGTTTAGCTCTTGACAGAAACGTGGCGGACAAACCCTGGAGGAGGCCAGCGGAAGCCAGGAGGACTGTGGGAGAGGGCGACGGCTATTTTGGTGTCAGCAGCAGGCCGGGAGGCATCATGGCAGAGGTGTGAAAATGAAAAGGGAAGGTCCTCTCCTGGAACTGTTGACTGGCGTGTAATTGGCTGGACCAGCATACACAGTGCTTATTCATGCTGGAATATGAAAGGCAGAGGCTGGCATAGTCTCTCTCTCACTCTCTCTCACTCTCTCTCTTTTCTCCTCTCTCTATCTCCCCTCCACCTCTCATCCCCCTCTCTCTCTCTCTCTCTCTCTCTCTCCCTCACCAGTTTGTTTGTTCACCGTAGGAGCTGGAAAGCCGAGTGAGCTCTGTGATAAGCTGTAGTATAAGCTGTGTCAACAAAAGCATGACGAGGAGAAACTCAACATCAAGATCATGATGTGCGTGCCAGGGAAGCAGAGGGAGAAGCGAGTGTGAAAAGCCAAATGTTAAGCTCCCTGCTGACATTGCCGCCATTGTTACAAACAGATCTGTGATCCCTCAAAATAAATATTTGTGAGACATTCACTAACTATAGGAATAAGGTTGGCCACAGTAAGAACCATCGAGTGTAAGGACTACGGCTGTGAATTAAATTCAAACACCTCCTCCTTAAGCCTCACATGACTGGCCCTCATCACACTTTCAGGAGGAGGTTCATGTTTAATTAACTTTGATGAAGATACTCACACTTCCAGTGGCCCTAGGTAGCAGGCAGGTGTGTAAAAGGCTGTCGATACACTACCTCTGAGCCTCTGGTGGAGCCCAGCCTCCTCGAGGTCTCACTCCATTAGTTCTGACTGATCGCCCCCTCGCTCTGCTGAGTGTAAGGAGAACGGCAGGGTTACTCCGTCCATAGGAGGGCATCCCACATACATACACACACACACACACACACACACACACACACACACACACACACACACACACACACACACACACACTCTCCCACAGCTCCTGTGCGGCCTCTCAACTGCCCACACGGAGCAGGGGCTGCCAAGCAGAAACATTCAGGCAGCTAATGTGTTCCAGTCAGCTAGTGAAGCAGATAATCTGCCGTCTCACGGAGACCAGGCTCATCTCTCCCCCTGGTGTTGTCGATGTAGCACTCCCCTCTGACTATAACCGCCAACTATAACCATATCTGTATGTGTGTGTTTGTGTGTATGGGCCTGTTTCAGTGTGTAATGTATGAAGAGTCTGTATCTGTCTCTGTCTGTTAGCTTGTGTGTGTTTGGGTGTTTGTTTAGCGTTAGGGTTAGGGATTTTTAGATGATGTGGATGTCAAACTCAGGATATTTTTGAAACGATTATAGAATTGTTTTTATTGAGCTGAAAAATCATATTGACCGAGCATAAGGGATGATCTTTGTCCCCACTCACTATCACATTAAAGGTCTGTGTGTTTTGAAGTCAGGATTCAGGTTTTACAGCTACAGTTTCCTAATCTAGTAAACAGGCATTTTGGAATTATTACAAACCCAAGGGATTCACGCTAGACTAATACTTTATGCAGGTAAAATGCATCATTTTTAAATCAAACATTAGATAATTCTAAGTCTGTGCCATGACCATACGTATGAACATGTACGTTAGGCATTATGAACTGTGAATGTTTTTGTCTTGAATTGTTTTGGTTTATACGTGAAATGCTACGTTTATTTATTGACGGCCATTGTGGTTTATGTCCCAGCTAATATATTCAAATTTGAATTTAACTATATTCATTAAATATGGATAGGGCGGTGTGATGTATGGTAATTTGTGTTATACTTATGGAGGGCAAAGCCAGGCCACAAATCAACGTGAGGCATGAAGCAACATTTATCTGTTACAGGCAGCCGTCAGAAAACAATCAGCAGATTAAAAGAAGGAACCAAGAGAATGCTGAGAGACATAGATATATAGACGTAGAGAGAGACAGCTACAAAAAAAACACACAACAAAGGCAACGAAGAGTCACAATACATGCAGAGACACAGTGACATCAAAAGGGGACATCAAATCTTGTTAACCTTGACCAGAAACTGACACCAGTGTTCATCTTTAGGTCACAGGCAGGCAGACACTCTGTTTAATGACATTAGCCATGACCAGAGAGCCTGGGCTTTGTTCCTGGGTGTCAGGGAGAGCGGCACAATCTCACCATCTCATTTTATGGTTTACATCTTTTCAGAAATGCTGTGTTATTTATTCCAAAACAACTGATGTTGGGGGGCGATAATATAGAATTAGTTATTGATGCAAGATTGGATTGAAGATTACTAATAATTTGTTCTGCTACTGCTCCTCTGAGTAGAATCATTTCCTGTGTAAATAGTCCTCCATGAAGATTTATAAAAAATAAGTCGTCCTAAAAAAATATTTGAATGAAATGTTTTTTACATTTTTGTATTTGTTACATCTCAAGTGGAGTTGGATGGGTGGATTGTTTATTGTACGAGAATTCTCTAACTCTACTTGCAGTGTTTTCCGTGCAGATCCAGATAACTGTATAAAACTGCCCCCCCCCCCCCCCCGACAAAGCACTCAAGACATTAATCATACAAGGATAAACAATGAATAATATGAGGACATTGACAGATTAACGGCATACACACAGGTCCTCGTTTATCGTCACGGGAGGACTAAATGACATCACAATAAGCCACAACAACACTCACCTCTGATGTGACTCAGATCCTGCGTGAGGCCTCCCAGGCGTTGAGGACTCTGCCAAAGGTCTTCCTCTGTGTAATGTTTCTCTCTTGGAATAACAAGCTGTGTGTCAGAGCCAAACACAAGGTGGTGGTAAGGGTTAGTTATTGACTGCGGCGCTCTGACTCAGGCTCCATCAGGTTGAGCCCTCTCTCTCTCTCTCTCTCTCTCGCTCTCTCTCTCTCTCTCTCTCAGCCATCGGTAGGATCAGAGAGTCTGTGGCCGTGGCGCCTTCGGGAGAACTTCTTTGATGACTCCAGATTTATAGGGACGCTTTACTCACCGGCCCACCACCGCCCACACCCATGGCTCAGGAAGGATTCCTCGTCTGTCGCACAGTGTGTGTAATTTATATGCTGAGAATTCAGAGTCTACGCGGTCTGCGTAAGACCGTCTGAGATGTTTAATCATCTGTGGGGATGATTAACACTGCGTCATTTCGTCCTCTAGGCAACAGAAGATTTGTTATCTCCCAGTCAATTGTCAATATTGGTTTGGAGATATCTTGTTGCTATGCCAAAGTTTCTTTGCTACATAGCTGAAAGTAATCCAGTAGCTTACTTTCTTTTGAAGAACATGATGTTAGTGTGTGTGTGTGTGTGTGTGTGTGTGTGTGTGTGTGTGTGTGTGTGTGTGTGCGCGTGCGTGCGTGCGTGCGCACATGTGTGCGCGCGCGTGCGTGCGTATGTCTTTGAGTGTGTTTGCCAACTGTTGGTATACACCTCACCTCCGACCCCCCTGGCCTCTCCTCTGTGGCAGCCTTTCACAGGCTAATCTCTAATGCATCCACAGCTCCACTCTAATTCATTGCTTCCCATTTCTCTGTCCAGCCGCACAGCATAAACAAGAGTTGCCGGTGACCCCACTTTGGCCTCTGTACGTCACGGGCTGCATTTGATCTTCACCACGTCTCCGAAGAGCGGATACCACTTCAAGTGTTTCGGTTTGTTGTTAGAACAGCAACGGTTGGTCATGTTATCTGCAGTGGAAGAAGAATTGGAAGAGGAGTTTCCATGGATGCCGGTGAGTAATGGTGACATCGAGAGGTCCTGAGTCTATTAAGGGCTGGCAGGCGGTCTGATTGAGGCCTTTGGAGAGTGAACTTGAGTAAATATGACACAGTGGTACGGTTCAAGTGCAGAATGTGAGTCGCATCATGCAAAGCCATGTAATGGCTATTGTAAAAAGTGACTGGAATATGATACATATTGTTAATAATAAAAGCTTTTCTGTAAAGACGTAGACTTATTTAAAGGCATTTTTCTAAGGCCAGACGTGAGTAAAACTGGATGATCTTATCGGCTGTAAGTGGGTCAGGTGTTACTGGACTTGGTCACTTGTGTCTCTTCTGTGGTATTTAAAGTGATTTGCAAATATCTTTCTCACATACATAGTCATTAAACATTGGCGTCAAGGAATATTGCAATGCTCTTTATGCTAGGATCATTCATTTCACAATTATTACACACAGACATGACGTGAAGACCATGACATCAGGACTACATTTCCACAATAAAGTGTATCAGTGAAAATAACCAGACGCCTATATTCTTCTGTTATCTCAGTATTTTTAAATATGGTGTCGGTAACAAGAGGAGGGGAATATATTCCAGGCCTATATTCCCAGTGATGAAACTGTTGCTTACGTTATTCCCACACTCAATTTGTTATGTGGTATTTCATTCACACTCCTGCCAGCAGCCCTCAGAGCCTTCCATAACTCTTGGCCGAGTGAAAGATTTTTAATTAAAAGGAAGACAGCTGGCTGAACTGTTCAGACATCACAAATAGTTTTCCTGCCTAAAGACGACCATAAAGGCCCACACTTCCAACAATGTCAGACTCCTGCTTTTTGAAGAACTTGTTAATCACACCATCGTCTTAATTCAATTATCAATAGCCCCAGATTGATGCATCCAGATATGTCTGGAGGTGGAGAAAGCGCAGAATTCAATGGCTATCCTCACACTTATAGCTTGTCATCTATCCCGTCTCTGTATTATATATTGATACCCTAGCGAACCCGCACATTTGCCATATTGGATTTTTTTATTGCTCACCTTTGAACTTGTTCTAAAGAATTACCACTGACCCTTCAATGTGAACAGCATACTAACTGTGTATGTGTGTGTGTGTATGTGTGTGCGTGCGTGCGTGCGTGCGTGCAAATGTGTGTGTGTGTGTGTGTGTGTGTGTGTGAGCCCTCTGAGTCTTAGATTGTGTTTGTGTGCGTCGTGAAGTTCAGAGGAAGTGGTTGTATTTGGGGCTTGATGAAGTGGGGGGGTAGGAGAGGTTGCCCCCCTGGGCCGAGTACCGAGGTTGGAGTTGGAAGGTCATGTTCATAAATTGTTGCTGTTGGGCCGGGGCCTAATTGAAAAGGCTAGAGTCAGAGCGGGACCCCTGAACTGTGGCCCCTGGCCCCTCCCCACCAGTTCTGGTGTATTCACTCACAGTTCTGTCAGAATAATAATGTTCCTCACATGTGTCTCTCTCAGCCATCAGTTTTTATTACACTCATATTCCGTATGATAAATAGAGAATATATTTGATTTAGCTGTTCTATTCACAGCCTTTCATTTTGGCTGTGTTTACAATCATCCTCCCGCAGTGTTTTATGAAGAGGCAGCCATTTCTTTTTTTTAGGGGGGACCAACTATCTAATCCTCTGTGGACATGGACTTCTTTCAACAACACCACAAAGGAATCATAAGGATGAATGCATGGCCACTGTGTAACTCTATCCAACATGGTGCACATTGTACAGAGGTGACACGGAGCTGACGCCGTCTTTTGAAGGGGAACATGGAGCCGAGTGGGCACTCGGCAAGAAAAGACTCAAATCTGTCATTTCACACCAAGTGGAAATCCATCCCAGGCCGGCATTGTCCCAAAGAATAGGCTGGAGATGGTTCAACATTTCATTTTGACATGTCGGGCTTGTGATAGAGACAGGTTTACTGCAGCCGTAGGTGGGAGGTGGAGACAGACAGACAGACACCTACAGGATCATGTTACCTCGAATGGAAGAGGACGGCGTTGATCCTGGAACAGATCAAAAAGTAAAAATACCGTGTCAAAATATGGGCTGTTTAAAAAAATTTAATAAATGTTAACTGCAAAACTTTTCCCTCCTGTCTTTCACCGCTATTTTACTAGATCTCCCATTTTCAGTGTGATCTTTTGACTGTGAAGATGCCACACCTCTCTACAAATCTCTCTTCTTTATCCCCCTGGTACTGTGCCGTTCTCTCCTACTGAGGTGTGAGGTCCCCTGACAGCCCTCGTGTCCAGCTGGACTCTCATGGTGGGGGACGGCTGCCATGCTTGCTGCTCATCTTAAAGGTGTAACAGAAACAATCCCATTAAGTGACATATCGCCTTTCACACAGATTACTGAGCATCTGCCATTCCTCTAGGGCAAGGGGAAAGGTCCCCACCATGGCTGGCCACAGCGCCCCAAACACACACACACACACACACACACACACACACACACACACACACACACACACACACACACACACACACACACACAAACGGTATCCAGCCCGCACAAACGAAGATCAACGATTAAAGAGGGGGACTACTTAATGTACCACACATTGAAAAAATGCATATCACAGAAACTGGCAGCTGGAATAGTTTAATCAGCGATGCATGCATTTGATTTCATATTACTAAATAATGTTCCAAAGTAGAACACAGATAAACATAGCCCACTCAGACACACCTAAAAGTTGTATTGTAACTGTTCCAATGGTGCCACACGTGTGCGATGAGTGTAAATCCTTATCCTAATCCTCATTGCATACCTCAGCCAAAAAGACATCATCGCTACATACCACACACTGACACCTGCCCTTTCAATGAAGTCCTAACCCTTCCCTTACCAAGCCAACAGTCTTTAGATGTCTCATGTCATCTCCCTGTCACCTCGGCGCTCTCCAGTGTCAGTCACTTGTGTCAGCGACTTCTCTCCGTTGCCCTGCACGGCCCATTCTCTTCTCCGCCGGGCTGGTGGTTTGTGTGATGCCGCCTCACGTTCACCCCAGGTGAAAGGTGAGAACTCTGAGAAAGCGTTCTGGTCTGCTTGAGTGACCTGCTTGTTCTGCATGCTTGGGCTGGGCAGGGGAACTAGAATGGTTGAAGTGGAGACGGGGAGAGAATGAGAGACGAAGATAAAGGTCAGCGGATAGCATCGGGAGACAAGTCAAGTCAGAGCCAAAGCGGGAGGAATGATTGAGGTGGACGAGAAGCGTGTGAAAATGAGAATGGGAAGGGGGAGAGAGGGAGAGGGGGAGAATGAAAGAGAAAGATGGGGGAGGTCCAGGGTGTGTGTGTGTGTGTGTGTGGGGGGGGGGGGCTTGGGGAGTCCACGGTGGCCTTCACGTTGCTCCCAGCTCTGTGACCTACTGACAAGTCTCTCTACTGGTTTCTTTTCAAAGGGGGCCACTGTCGAGTGACAATTTCGTAAAGGTGAGGCCCACAGATGAGATGGTGAGGGTCATATCATCCTGATATCTCCTCTCTCCATTTGAACATCTCCACTCTAAACAAGCAAACATCATTTGTAACCAAACTCCATCAGTATAGCTCAAAATGCATGTATAGTATGTATGCATGCATGTGCGTTTGGATGAATTCTCAATTTAAATAATACTAATTAATATTAAAGTTCTAAAATGTATTGTTGCGAATAATGCTAATAGGTACAATAATATATATTTTGTATTATTAAAATTGCATTGTGTATTGCAGAGTATTCAAGGCAGTTTGTTGATTCATTACAGTTCCTGCACTATACTACCTTAAATGAACTCACACTGAAACCCATGTCTTACTGCAGCCCTTGTAGGACTTGGCAGCGGTGGGGAAAGCGGGGGGTGATGGAGGGAAAAACAAGGTGGCTGTGGGCAAAGAAAGTTGCTGCCATGCTTCATGGCTGTCTTGAAAACAACACAGATGCGCCTAATTTATGGCCACTTTCTGTGATTGGAGAAGAAAACTGGGAATCGATCTGGGGACCCTCTCTTTCACCTGTTAAGAGCTTTTCTCATAATTGGCCGCTGCGCCGCCTGCCAAAACTCTGGCCTCCTCCACGGCACAATAGTATGTTAAAGCATGTGTAAACCATGCCTATTTTTCTTCCCCTTCTGCTATTGATTTTTAAATGAAGTATCAAAGAAAATCAATAGTAATCAACAAATAGAAAGCAATGCGCTGTAGTGTCAGATCCCGGGGCTCAGCTTAATCAATTTTGTTGCCTGTCACAACATGGCGACAGACAGAGAGAAAAAAAAGTTGGGGCCCGAGATGGAAAGGGAAGTGAGTTGTGGGATGAGCCATTTGTCATTGGAATAGATAGAGATAGAGGCCTGACAGGCTTGTCCTATCCCCAACCCTCTACATCTCCCTTTCCCAATGTCCCGTCTCCCTTGGCGTCACCTCTTCTTCCTCCCCCCTCCCTCGTTCTTCCACAGTGTGTGGAACCTGTCACCCGCGGCCTCGGGGTTTGGTGTAAAAACAGCCCTGTGTCCTCAGGCTCTGGATCAGATTACCCTAACAGCCAAACTGTACCAAAGGAGCCTGTCCAAAATGCCTCATGAATCTTCCAGTGAACTGTGAAACAGGTAGTCTACCTGCCACAGTCCGTCAACACCATGCAATCGGTCACTGTCACGGGTTTCCCAACACACTGCATACCTGATCTGTGAGCCAACATCCAACCACCATAACAGAATGAGCGATTTTTTTCTAAAAAGAACAAGGACAATGATCCGGTATCTATCAGGGACTTTTCCAGGCCCAGTTTTTTTCAGCAGTTCTTTCATCTATTCTATCCTTTCCTTCATATGTTTTTGGTTCATATCCAGCAACTTCCCAGAGTAATTACTATGGTTAAATACTTACAACATGTCATTACAATGTGCAATATGCAATTAATTTTTGGACCATTTTGTTGGTGGCTAGTCAGTCAAAAACTGGTCACAGTTCAAACTTTCAATTTTAACTGCACAATTTGACAAGATGCAATTGTTATGCTGTCAAACCCAAATGGATATAAGTACATTTCTGGACTGAACATTATACATAATTACAGTCAAAAAATTGCTATTTAAATTCCATTAACACCATTTTCTGACCGCCCCAGTCAAGGACTGGGCTGAATGAGGGAGCCATTTAGAGGGAAACCTACTTTTCTGTATTATATTTTAACTGGAGACTTTGGCCGGCAATGTACCAGAGAAATGGACATAGGGTGGTCTGGTCATGCTGCGCCATGCAGGCCTGGAAAGGCCCCAGTGGGGGTGAGAAAGTGACAGCAGAAGGTGGATTCTGTTCCCTGTCACTCACAACCCCAGCTCTGCTGTTAAAAGGAAAAGGCTTTTAGAGCTTGTAAATGGGACTGGAACTTAGGGTGGGGGCTTGGGAGTGAGGGGTGGGTGTTGTGTGTGTGTGTGTGTGTGTGTGTGTGTGTGTGTGTGTGTGTGTGTGTGTGTTAGTCCATTGTTTCTGTTCGTATGTGTGTGAAAATATAGTCTATTGCACAGTATGCCTGTGCATGTGTCTATCTGTGTTTGTCCGTTTATGTACAACCAACATCCTCTAAAGAAGTTTGTTTATATGCCCTCTATTGAGATGGTCTTTATGAGAGGTTTTTCAAATTACAATATTTTTTTATGATATTATTAATACTATTAATTCAATTAGATCATTATTAATCATCATTCATTCTTTTCAAGTTTTCAGAAGTACCAGATGACTTCCATTTGTGGAAGAAAATGTCCATGCAAAATTTTATTAAATGGTCTGATAGAAACATACATTTGTGCTTGCAACGATTTTTGCATAAAACGATACATTTTCAATATTTTTACATTTCAGACTTTTAAAAATAAAAACAGTCACAGGGGTTCACTGTTTATTCACAGTGACTGCTCTATTTGTCCTTTTTAAGACAATATCCCTCTAGGTTTTACCTACTAACTGCTCGATTTTGAAGATACACAACATACTGTTATATCACCAGCATTCTTTTAAAAAGAAATACAGCGCAATGATTGCAGGCACTCATTAAGTCCCTTCGGAAAATATACAGTATATCTGGAAAGTAGCATTGACTACAAAAGTCCTTGTAGAGCTATTTTTTATGACACAAGCTGTCTGCATTGATCTTTGACAAAGGTGAATGAAGGGGCAGCTTTCTTTTGATGAACTGAATATTGGTTCAACTTTGAAGTTTCGTGTTTTCCCTCTGACTGATTACTAATATTTATAACCCCAGCCCATTTAACCGCCCTGCTCTCAGTGTTATATATTGCTTGGCAATTGGTACCCGTTTAACTCAGGGATTGTAAAGCTGTCAAGGAGGAATAGTGTAATATCCATCTTGATGGAGGGGCAAAAATATGGTTCAAGCTAGATTTAAAGATGAAAACCTCAGACGGGGGCGGCGCGGTGGCTCAGTGGTTAGCACTGTTGCCTCACAGCAAGAAGGTTCTGGGTTCCAACCCCACCTGACCTAAGGGCCTTTCTGTGTGGAGTTTGCATGTTCTCCCTGTGCCGGGTACTCCGGTTTCCTCCCACAGTCCAAAAACCATGCAAGTTAATTGGTGACTCTAAATTGCCCATAGGGTGTGAATGTGAGTGTGAGTGGTTGTCTGTCCCTATATGTGCCCTGTGATAGACTGGCGTCCTGTCCAGGGTGTACCCTGCCTTACGCCCTGTGTTGGCTGGGATAGGCTCCAGCCCCCCCGCGACCCTGTAAAACAGGATAAGCGGTAGAAGATGAGAGAGAGAGAGAACCTCAGACGGTTGGTGTCTGATGATGGAGATTTGACGGCAAGCTCAGGAGAAAGGGTTCCACTTGTTAGAGTGAGGCTGATTGAGTCTGAACTCCCATTGAGAATGCTGCAGTCCGCAGTCCACTGCTTTTCACATAGGCTAAGAGAGAGCCGCTAACTCTTTCTTATTGGTATAATTTCCTCTTGAATAAGTATAACACAATTTTCTTGTTTTACAGCGGTTGGATGATGTGAGTCAGTTTCATAGTGATTTTTCTCTACATTTCCATTAGTCCCCCTCCCGTTCCCTCTCTCTCTCTGAAGCCCAAAATAAATTACATATTTATTACAACCCCCCCCCCCCCAAAAAATGTAATAAACGGACCGTATCCACTTACCAAAGGACAATACATTAGAATTGTAAACTTTATCCTGATGTAATGTTGTTTTCTGGATTTGTGCAAGGCGCATAGTTCTCCATCAGCGTAATTCTATATGTGTGTGACAGTTATCATACACAAATGCTGCCATAATAAAAGCTGGGTAAAGAGCCCCCCAGACTGTTGATTAGATTAGACCTCATCTGTACAATGCAGTGAAGGCTCACTCGCGCACACACACACTTGTCCAGATATGCTGGTCACTAATGTCCAACTCCCATTACTACAGAGAATTAGGATTGTTTTACTGGATCAGTATGGTTTGTCCTAGCTTTCTGCAAATGCACGCAGCGAAGGTGTATCTTATTTAGTTTTTATGTATACCTGTTAATAATCTGTGTTATTATGTGTTTAATGGGAATTTCTAAATACAACTTTTTACATAAATATGCGTATGTCTAATGCATTGTTCTTCACCTCATTGTTGCTAGCTTAGGGGAATGTCGACTTATAATTGCCCTTCTGTGTAGGTGCCTAATGAGCCTGGTCTCGACGTATCCTCTGTGGTGTAGCCAGTGTGGTGAGTGTGATTGGCAGCTGAGGACTCTCACCTGCTGTTGGTGAGGTGGTGTGTGATGACTGGCGCCGGCCCAGTCTAAACAGGTCTCAGGATGACAGTGTCTGAACAGGCCTGCTCCATGCTTACCACGTCCCAGCATAGCCCCACATGCACTGCGTATACACACATGCACACGCATACACACACACACACACGCACACGCACGCACACACACACACGCACACTCTCTCTCTCTCTCTTACAAAGATAACAACCAACCATTTACACCTACACATAGAAATTGAAATACACACAGTTCCTAAGCCTAGCCGATGTTCACCCATGATGGCAATGTGTATGCGTGCGTGTGTGTGTGTATGTGTAAGTGTGTGCATACGTGAGTGAGTGAGTGATGCAGGAGACAGACCATCTGTTTGGCTCGGCCAGAGTGTGCTGGAGATCCCCTCAAATCTGGACAGCACGGCCGCGCTGCAGATGTTTTGGTTGTTTTTAGCACTGTTTTGTTTTTGGTTTCAACTCTTTTGTTTAGAGTTGAAAGGATTACTGGACGTTTACCGTGAGACATGTGAAGATGTGTTGGCTAAGCTGATGCATAGCCCCTCCTATAAAACTGTCTTCTGTGTTGCCCTTCTATTTACATGCTGTGGATGATTCCCCCATAGAGATTTACGATGTTCCCGTTAGATGAAGGAGAAAGCTGGGTGTCCTGCTTATCTTGCCAAATGTTTCAACTCAAAATCGATAAAGCATGTTAGATCTTAGAAAGTTTTTGTGTTTTACTGACATACTTGATAGTGCTTCTGAGGTCATACTGAGGATTACCTCTGCTTTGCTTTTCTGTTCTGGTTCGAAATTCCAGATGGGTTCAACTTTTTGGTTGCAGTTCACGTCCATACACTTCAATTCTGGTTAAATAGTTGACCAATTTTTACCCAAAAGGTATTTAGCAAAAAGCCAAGCACTTATTTAAACGAATTCACAGTTGAGTTATATTGGATTATGACTATAAAGAGGGAAGATGAAAGCAGGATTACGGCTGAATGAGGTGGAAGGAGGAGCAAATCTTGCAGGCTAACAATTAAAAGGAGAAGTGGGTGAACTTACTTCCCCAATAATGGTTGGAGTTTGCTAACTACGCTACTCTGATGCAAACAGTACTCTGTTCAAAAACCTTGTGCTTTCTGTAGGGGAAATGACCCATGTGGTCTTAGATAGGACATCTTCACTTCCTCTCTTCCCCTGGAATCGTTTGGGTCTAGTCTATCTCCTATCAGGACAACCTGTCAGGGAAACTCTTGACCAGTGTGGCAGGGTTGATTGATTGACCTTGCTTATCTGTTGGTGTCAAAGCTGGATAGTGACAGCTGTCACCTCTGGTCTACCTCAGGCCCCACACACAATGCTCCAGTTGGGGATTGAGATGATCTTACAATGCCCTACTGAGGTTTCAAGCAAATTATTGTAATTGTATTATATATGGCATTAAATGTTTCCTCTGTAACTTTCTTGCCAGACTCCTTAATGGGGCTTAAGGGTGAGCAGGACTCTGTCAGGTCACCCATAGGCTTGATCGAGGCCGTCATGGTAACTCCTAGTTCTGGCCTGTCCGCAGACGGTGTGATGGTGCTGGGAGAAAGCAGGAAATCAGAGGCAGGCCAAATAAACAAACGTGTCAGCCATAGTATGGCCCTCTGACCTCCGATGTCCCATCTGTTTTCTTATCTACTCAAGAGCTAATACTGAGAACAAGTGACACCTCTCTCAAAGCACGCGGTTTGCCTTCCACTTACCCCGGGGTAAAAGACCATGGGAGTCGATTAAATATGACAAGATATTATTTGCTTCTTGCAACTACACTGACTTTGTTGTATTCCAATAAAGGCTATTGCAGTGAGGTAGTGGTTAAAATAAGGTTGTCAAATGTAATTTACAGAACTTGGAAACCTATGCACAAGAATACTTGGTAGAGTAGCCTTTAGATGCAACACCCTCAATATGTTAATACTATATACACGAAGCAATTGTTAGTGTTGGTATTATAAGGTAGAAATCCAAACTGTATGCAGAGCTTCATAGAAGCACCACCACCATTTACAAAGTCCTGCTCCTCCCTGCTTAATCAAAGAGGTAGCTAAATTTGAGCTACGACCACTAAATTTACTGTGGGACAAATACAATGCTTTTTCCCGACCAACCCAGCCGTAAATCTCGTACTTAACCTGCGCTTTAAGAAATCACAGGACAGATAACCGATGTCGGGGGGCGGGGGGATAGGTAGTTGATAGTGTCAATCATTGACAAGGGGGAGGAGCCGGGGGACTGTTAATGGATTCCCCCAGAGACGCAGAGGGGAGCGGGAGAGGCTGTAACAGGAGAGGACAAGTCCGGGAGGCGGAGGAAAGCGTCAGGCTGCTGCACAGTCTGCTCCAAAGCATCGCATCTGCCGGTGGGCACAGGGGCCAAGCCTGGAGGGTCATGGGTCAAAGGAGCACTCAGATCACATATCCTCCTCCGTCAGTCGATAGAACTCTATCAATACTGCCCCGGCGCGCAGCTTAGCTCAGCTTAGGCTTTTTTTAAGTTTGAAGTTTGCAACGATGGTTTATTTTAGTGTCACCGTCAAGTCTTTGTTTTGTTTTGGGATATGAAGTATACATTCGGATGCCACCTCACAGACAATGGCCAGTCAGTCCTTAACGTCCAACAGTCTTAACCAATACATTCAACATGGTGACATCTAGGTCCCTATGTTCCTGAAGACTAAGTTCATTCTTCTTTGTCTCTCTGAGTTGAGCCACTTTAAGCATTTGGGTCCCGATGGGCTGTGCTACCCTGTGAACCAGCAAGGCGGTACTTCCTGTTCTGATACCCACCATGATGTGAACAAACGCTCTTTCCTCTTGCAGGTCTGGGTAACTAGTAAGTTATCCACTGATAGGCTGTCTGCAGTTGTGCGGTCTGGATCAGTTACTCCTTCCTTGACCTAACCACAATGTCATGTCATGGAGGCGCCCTACCTGAAGTTTGTTTTCTCTACATTATCTGATCTAGTGTCCACTTTCTCCCTTTTCAGAAACAGGGATAGCGAAACTAGCAACCCCCACTCGGCGCTCTACAAATTGCCCCCGCAACCTCAACCCCCAGGCCGCCAGTGTTTGTGACCCCTCTGAGCTGCTCCCTTGGTGGGTGATAATGGTTTATTTTGTGTCAGAGTTTATTTTGCATAGCCCCTTCAAGATCTTTGGAGAAATGTCCCTGTCATGCGGCTCCACCTTGTCATGACCTCACATGTTTAGAATGGGATCTGGTGTGTTTGTCACACATTTCAAATAAAAGGTAGCCGAGATGAACAGTGTTTACCACAGGACTGGGTCTGTTAGAGAGCTACGGGTGGCATAGCTGTCCACAGGGCTTGGTGTTGGCGGCCTCATTTGACATTTGACAAGCCCCCTGGCCTATGGCCTCCGTTGGTTGGCTGGAGCCTGGCTGCTCTCTCGTGAAATTGTGTAAAACTGCAAGATGCCTGACACTTTACATATTTAAAGTGGACAAACCGGTCATATCTCACCAGTATGTTAATTCATATAAGTGCACCCAAAACAATGTTGTGAACCTGAGTGCTATGACTACAATGGACTGCCTATCATTCTCTGGTTGTCTGTTTGTCCTTACCTCACCATTACCCTCGACAGCACAGATAAATGTATGAACTCAATTCATTTCACTCAGTTTTTTCTGATATCTCCAAAAGATGGTTGAATGAAGAACGCTCACATCCTCTCCTATAGATGTCATGAGTACCTCGTCTTCCTAAAACCTCTTACCAATCTTTCAACAAACAAAGAGAACGAGGACATTTCTAAATGCCATGGTTTAATGACAAATGTAATTTCTTCGCCATGTTCAGCTAACCGCTTGTTGCTTGATTTATCTGATTTACCAAAAATCCAAAAGCAAAGGTCAAGATGTGACAATGAGAATGGAAATGCAATGCAAAGTGAATTCCAATAGGTGACACAGGCATGAACTCTTTAACCTTTAGGCACAGCAGTGCATTATTGCGTGACTGGAGGCATATTTATGTACAGCCACATGGTTTGATTGACATCAACATCTATAATTGAAGTCACTCAACTCTACAGAATTATGTGTAATACCTCATCGTATCTGACATGGCTTTAGCAAGTATGCTCTAAAAAGGCACTTTTTCTTCGTGTAGAGTAAGATTGAGGACTGAATTGTGTTTTGTGTTTGTGATTCTCCTGCTTGCCTAAGTGTATGTATGTGTGTGTATGTATGTGTGTGTGTGGGTGTGTGTGTGTGTGTGCTTGTGTGTGTGTGTGTGTGTGTGTGTGTGTGTGTGTGTGTGTGTGTGTGTGTGTGTGTGTGTATGTGTGTGTGTGTGTGTGTGTGTGTGTGTGTGTACGTGTGTGTCTGTGTGCGTTTGTGTGTGTCTGTGCCGGTGCGCTGTAACAGTAGCAGGCTGTTTGGCCTAAGGCACTGTCGTTCCAGGGCCACCCTGTACCACTCCCAGTACTTTTTAATGAACTCCCAGTCCAGTTGTTCCCCATCTGTTACCTGAGGTCTTTTTTGGGGGGGGGGGGGGGGGGGGGGGTTCGTCTCTGTTGATCTCTCTCTCTCTCCCTCCCACTCCTCCTACTCTTCCCCCCCTGCCCACCCTGTCAGCTAATTAGGGGTCACGGTGAGGGAGGGGGGAGTACAAAGTCTTGTCTGGCCTGCCCACTAGCCTTGTCCCACCCTGACGTGAGTCGTCATTCATGCCCATTAGACCTCTCTTAGCCTTTTGATTAGTGTCCAGAACGCCTGGCCACAAAGGGCTAATAATTGGATACAACAGACGGAGCTGTGTCCTTCATGTTTGGGGCTGTCCCCTCCCAGCCCTGCCCTCTTGGTTTGTCCTTTGACCGGCGCCTTCAAATTGTGCCTTTAATGTAAATGCTGGTCAGACGTATGAGGGAGGAACACATACATGTGTATTTGTTTTATTCGTTTGCAAAGGGGCTGCTGAACCAAACTACGTCTCTGTTCCACATTTAAAGGATGACATTTCCTTAGTTTGGACAATTTATTTCTATTTTTCCTTGCAACTACCACAGATTTGATGTGATCACATAAAGCTGATGTGTTTGCAGTGGTCCAGCGAATGCTTTAGATTGGCTTACTATAAAGCAATACATTACATGCTATAGCACACAAGCATCTATATGCCTTAACTAGTTTATTTTGCGCACACTTTTATATTTAAAGTTAAACATTATAATGTGAAATCTCTTTTTAATGTTTTCTAAACATTCGATTGATTTGGTAAAATATCTAATTTGGTAAAGATTTCTGTTTCCTGTCCGCTTAGCATCAAAGAATGTGTAACAATAAGCCTGTTCAACCTAAGACTGCTGAGTAATGCATTAGCTCCCCAGCCCACCACAGGTTCTTAAGACGGTGAGCTGATGGATGCTTTTAACAGCAGAATAACTCTGTATTAGGCATTATTGATTGGGCTGACAGACATATTGTAGTTGGTTTCTAAGGGACCTGTCCAGGCCTCATGGCCTATTAGCTGATGCTGCCAGGGTGAGGTGCATTTGGCTGGCAGTTCTATCATCACACGCCTGCCTGCGTCCTCTCCTTTCGTGCTCTGCCTACCGCTACAAGCACACACATATACGCAAGCACACACACGCACACACACACAGTCACACACACTAATTCAGTCACTCACCCACTGAATAAGTCGCTAATATCATTGAATCTGACCGACTCAAACCCAATCACATTAACCCATGCCGGCTCGACTTCATTCTGGCCACCACCAATTGATGAAACCTACGTATGGTTTAGGCCTACATGCAATTAAGGGGGGAAAGGTCCCTTGTTTAGAGTTGAATGGTGCTCCAGGTTGTGGGCCAGGTTAAAGATTTATAATTTTGTGAACTTTCAGATTTCTTTGACACGAAGCTTAAAGTCATTACTGGTTTTACAGTAACAGCTCAGGTTCTCTGTAGCCACATTAGCAGATCATTGGGAAGGAAACAAGGGGTTCATCATTATATATACCCTTTTGCTTTTGTGTCATTTGTACATTTCATCATTGAAGCAATCTTACAAGCAAAAGCATTGCTTTATTAATTCATTGCTGATCGATTGATTCGTTTTCTTCTTTCTTCATTTCCGATCCTCCCTCCCTCCCTCCCTCCCTCCCTCCCTCCCTCCCTCCCTCCCTGCCTGCCTGCCTGCCTGCCTGCCTGCCTGCCTGCCTGCCTGCCTGCCTGCCTGCCTGCCTGCCTGCCTGCCTGCCTGCCTGCCTGCCTGCCTGCCTGCCTGCCTGCCTGCCTTCATTTCTTTAGGTTTTTCATTCAGTCAGACTTTCATACCAAACCAAACCTCCATCCCTATATAAACAGCTGTCACTACAACTAGGGAGCCTTTACCCTGAAGGAATGTACTGAAAGCAGGTAAAAATGTCGGAAACGTAAACACATCAGTCAGACCTTATTGCTGATGGCCTTAGTAAAAGGCCTTACACACAGCTAATGCTGTTAGCCTACCTTTCAATCAAGCTGGTTGATGCTGCACATTTCCACGTGACCCACTCCAGTCTCAATATATAAGTCAATCTAGACCTGCTTGTATGACCTGTCAAAGGCGTTTATATTTATGTCAATTTACAGAATTCATCATTTTGTGACAGGGAACAAATTGTGACAGAAATTAAGCTTGATTATTTAGATATATTTAGAATCTGAATTAGTGATCTTGGAAAGGAACGGGCACTCTGTTTAGAAATCAAAGTGCAAACTATTGCAAATAATATATTTTTTTATTATAGTTGTATTGAAGCTATTTGTTATATTATGGACTGCTGATAACCTGTACTTTGATAGATTCCCCACTACCCGATAATCCTCTCTCTAATCGTTACGTTCACAGAAGTGTGGAAACTCTAGACAAGTGTGTGCATGTGTGTCTGTGTTTGTGTGTGTGTCTCGCCGTTTGTTAAAGTCGGGCCCTTTTGAGGTTTACCAGGAACGTTTTGGGGATCACTCTGTTTCAGATTTCACCTCTCGCTCTCTACTAGTTGTAAGGGGAACGGGAGGAAGGAAAGAAAGGAAGGAGGGGGCTTGGCGGGGGAAGTCTCTCCTCTGTGTGAATAATTTGATCCTCTGGCTTTGCTGCCTGTTCTTGACTGTGTCTTGTTCTGTCCGTCACAGAACAATGCAGATGGAGTAGCATTTCAGGTCGGAGGGGAACACTGATTCTGCAGACAGGTAGTCGCGGACCCCCCCCCCCCCCCCCACACACACACACACACAAACCCCAACCCACCCCTCCCACTCCCTCACCACGCATTCCTCTAGAGAGCAAGTATAAGAAAAAGTAGCTCAGCTCCCATAAAAACCCACCACTCTTTATACAATTTGACCAGTGCCCTGGGGTAATGCCTTGCCTCTGATGTCAACATAACGCAGATAATGAAAAACCACAATCCCTCTATAGATTTGGCCAATGTGTTGCTAAGAATCTATTATCATGTTTTACTTTCTGAACACGCTTTCTATGTGGTGTAGCGAGGAAATTATCACGTCTTTTTCTTTTTGTTTAACCCTTCATAAGTAGACACACAACGAAAGAGTCAGAAGAATAGTCTTGTAATTTAATGGTCAGTTCTTACATTTCTGGAGCAAATATGTTGTTTTTGTTTGTTTATCCCCATAAAAGAATAATAGAATGCAATAATATTATCCTTGAGATTCCTGGAACTTTACACAGATAGAATTAGCATCATGAGCATCATGAATTGATTAGGAAATCTGTGTAATGTAACATCCAAAACATGTTCTATGCTGCCCATTTTTTTTCATCTGGATGTTAAGAAAATCCATTAGTTTCATTAATCATTGGGGAAGCTCGTTCTTTGTAAGTTGTGGGTCTGTGTGCTTGTGTTCTCTATCAGAAACACAACCATCTCCAGTGCTAAGAGCCCTTAATGGACTGGAATGGCCACTCAGAGTCTCATTAGCATTAGCTAGCTTCCTTTTGCCCATTAATGAAAAAATGCTCTTTGTATTTATAATGCTTTTACAGGGGGACCAAATCAATATCATAATCTGCACTACTGAGCAATATGAAGTATAATTTTTGCATCGGGACGAGAGAAAGACGAAGAAGAAACCCAATCAATTTTGATTAGGGTGTTGTTTCTTTGTATATATTTGTTTTCATACTAAGTGCTCGGAATACTATGATGGTAACATAAAGTAAGTTACATGTACAGGATTGAACTTGAATTTGGTATTGTTTTTGTTGATGTCTTAATGGGCTTAATAATACTAGATGAATTCCAGAAATAATGTTAGCAGCCTACCAAGATAAGCATGCGAAGAGTGAGGACTATCATTTAGTGTGTTGGCAGTTGGCATGATAAAGGTAGGCTCTGTGTCGTGGCTAAAGGGGTTCTCCCAGCACCTTTGTTTCCAGCGGCCGTTAAAAGGGGTAAAGATGGTTGTTTGTGATCACACGTGTAAAAGGTATGGTCTTCTGTGCAGTTCCATGTGAACCCCAGTAGGTGCTGCTGGAGAGCAGCAGTCTAATAGATTGTGTCCCCATAGTATTACAACAACATCTTATCAATAGACAGGCCAAGAAAGTATTTCAAAGAGATGCAACAAGACTGCTGTCACTGCTTACCGCTTGTCTGAAATCTGTTCTGAGCTCAAATTACAGCCCTACATTTACATTTAGGCATACGGTTTGGCTGAAGGTGTGATGACCAAATCAGTATTAGCGCTGTAGCCTGGTGTAAAAATTGTTTTCTCAGTGATTATAAGCACTAACTCAAATTACTAAAGGGAGGGGGGTTTGATTGACAGGAGGAACACATATATTCAAGCAGATGACACAGTTAGGCCTCTAATGAGTTTAAGATACCAATATTTCATCGGTAATGCATCAAGTGTGCATACAACTAATCTATCAGAGACAGAAAATATTTCATTGCAACAGAAAGATTCAGTGATGGCATTTCAGTATGGTAGCACAGGCATTGCAGGCCATTTTAAAGCATCAATGATACATCTGTTGTCACAATTCTAAAATCTTAGGTAATTATGAGCTAGATACGAGGAATGAACCATGCATCCGTTTTAAGTCAAAATTGTAGTTTAACTTTGACTCTAAATCTTTCTTAATCCTCTCCCCTTCCTCCCCATCTGTTCTGAAATTTAGAGTGAACTTGCTAAGATCTAGAATCAGATGATCCCTCAATTCTGAAGACAACAATTATAGTAAAAACAAAACAAAAATAAGCTTCTACTCTTTTCAGCCTGGAAGAGAGTGTACTCCAACCAGGACCGACTCTGTCCTAGTGTACCTTACCCATTGGAGCTGAACGACATATACGCAGCTACTAGATATTAACTATTTGTGTCCCGGGCCGGGGTCCCGCTCGGCCAGCAGTCGCTGACAAGGTTAAGCTGTTTAGAGTAGGTGGGGAGATTACATAGCTTATTATCCGCATCTCTCTCTCCGCCTCCCTTCAGCCTGGCAGCATGAGGCCGCTCCGAAATCTAATCCCATGTCTGCAAGATAAGGCTTTATTATGGAGAGATTAACAATATGCCTGTTGTTTGTTGCACCATGAAGTCCAGTCGACGCGGGCAGTATGTGGGCACCCGGCAGTCAGGTTGTCCAAGCAGGACCGTGTCGGATGTGAACCCTGAGAGTGGGGACGGAGGGAACTCGGGGGGGGAAAAGAGCGAGGGGAGAGGAATGCAGCCAGCGCGGATAGACTGGCACTGTCAGGTCCAAAGCGGCATGCTTCTCCAATAACAGGAGAGAGGGACGGCGTGTCACCCACCAAATTGCCCTTGGACCTTACTGACACGGACTGTCAGCGGCCCGGCGAGAGCGGGCTGCTTTGGGTGGCTGTTCTGCCCCGGTCAATCACAGGCACTTAGAGGGAGGAGGAGCAATCCAATGGCCACGGGGCCCTTGGCGTTGGAAGGAGCGGCCCGCGGTGCTTAGATGTCATAAGTCGCTGTGTCTCAATGCTGATCCTTCTATGTAACACGG
>CM030173.1:12428981-12766481 GCA_017639675.1 Aplochiton taeniatus
CTAAAGGCGCTGTGCCGTTAGATTTGCTCTGCCATGAGGACTTGTGAGATGGATGCCAACTTCAGAACAGAGGATCAAGG
The DNA here is from genome assembly GCA_017639675.1 of Aplochiton taeniatus. Classification (NCBI taxonomy): domain Eukaryota; kingdom Metazoa; phylum Chordata; class Actinopteri; order Galaxiiformes; family Galaxiidae; genus Aplochiton; species Aplochiton taeniatus. Next base: position 12,429,062 of record CM030173.1, read on the forward strand.
TAAATGTATCATCCTGGACATAGCCCGTATACTCTCACATAAACACACACACACCTGGAAGTTAGAGTTACTGATAACCTGTTGATAGTGGGAAAAGGCACATCATATTATTTCCGGCCTAGGAGTCCCTACCCCGATTGATAGCTTCAGCACAGATCAGAGCATTAGAGGGTGTGTGTGTGTGTGAGGGGGGGCATGATAAAAAAGGAGGGATTGTGTCACACAAGGAGATCTGATGATTGACAGCTTTGTCTCTCCTGGTCATCCCTTCAATAGGGGTGTGGCGGTTCAAAGGTCATCCCAGGGGCCGACATACCTGACCCAGCCAGACAAGGTGAGACAGATCCTGCAGGCTCCATTTTTGAGGGCCAGGCAGTCACCACGACGACTCAAGGAGACACGGTGACAGAGTAATAGGCCAATTACCAGTGATTTGTTACAGAGTGGGCAGAGAGCGAATGCTTGCTGGACCTGTCATTGGTAGACAAATTACCAATATCACAATAGCACATCGCCATGGTGGGGTATTGGTGGGGGATTGTATGTCGTCTCAGCTTTTGTGGGTACTCTCGTAGAGAATGCTTTTGTGAGTTACGCAGAGGTTTTTGATTTCTGTTCACTTCCCATGTTCTCTCCAGCTTCTATCCAGCTTTTCCTCCCTACGCACTGTAGCATATGTGCAGGCACTCCCTCGCCTGCACGCCTAAGTGGGGGTGAATACCACTTCTTAGTGCTATCATGTTCTGCTCTGTCATTCTTCCTTAGAATTCTGAAAGCATGTCTGCCATGGGGAAAACGTTTTTTCTGTGGTTCATCGAAAGGTGCATCCTGCTGCTTTTCCAATCAGCCATTGAGAGCTTCCATGAAGTAATGCAGCCACTTCCCTCACTCACCACAAACCTTTCCTTTCTCGTTCTGGTGTTGGTGTTCCCTTGTTACAGAAAACAGATTTTATCAAATCTAACAGTACATTTTTTTACAGATTTGTCAAGATAACTGCTAAACGCTAAAAGATAAACGCTTTTTTTGAGAGACCTTTTATATGATATGCTGATTTCAGTTCTATTCAATATCATACCTTCTCTATTTGACAAAGGAAAACAAAAAATCTGTCTAACTGTGTTTGGATATCTCCTGAGACACTCTACCCAAATCTAAACATCATCTGTCAGAGCACAGCAGTGTCACACGTATATGGTAATGAATCCTGGCTGTGTCTATTGTCCAAACTGTTCCAATGTCAGGGACTATGCCCACGCCAGCTGTTGTGTGTGCTGTCATAACAGCCAGCTGTTTGACAGCACGTCTGACTGTGCCACTGCGGCCTTGTCACCGTATACGTGTGAGAAACAGGCCGTGTCAGCCAGCCTGTTTCCAAACCCTCTGACTCATTCCAAACACCCCCGAAATCCCCCTCCTCGGTAGCCTTGAAAATGGAAGCCGCTTATGGGGGGCAACAAGGTGATACTCGGCTTACGTCTGGAGATCCTCTGGTCATGTTCACTTGGATGCTAAGCTTGGTAGTTGGCAGGTTATTTTTGTAATCTCTCTGCTCGAGGTCCATGCACCATCATTCGCACAGAGAAATAAAAGCTGTAGGGTTTCTATTCGAGTCCAGTTACAATAGCTCAGTCAGTCAGAGTTTCTTTAATTCATAATATCCCAGCCCGTGTTACTGATACAGTAGGGACGTGACGTTGACAAACAGAGACACACCCGTCGCCAGTGTTGTCTCTGATGAGTTAATCAAACGAGGACCTGTGGCCTCCTGAGCTCTAATGGTGTCTCCTTAGCGCCATCTGACAGCCTTGATCCCCCCCGGTGTCCGGGAGGGGCATTCCTTCTAGTAGGAGGCAGGGGAAGTGAGACCCTGGCTGGCTCTCACTGAAATGGAAAGGACTTGGCTGCAGTATAATAGCCCTTAGCCATGGCCAGGCCCAGGTATCCCAGTACAGCATTAAGTGTGACCGAGCAACCCCGCAGACAATCAGGCCCTTACATTGTGGAGGTATTGGCATACAGGTCCTCATCCTGTGCAAAGCATGCGGCAGAGTAACAGATATCCGCATGTGGCATTTATGGAAGGAAGTTGGGCTCCGTTGTAGAAAAGCAGTCCAATGTTGTAATGAAAATGTTTGCTGACTCATTATATATAGGTTCAGGGCTTAACTTGAGGCACGCTGGAATGTCAGATAGATTTATGTTTGTTTGTATAACTTCTGCAGACAACTCTGACATTTATTGATTTAAACTGACGTACTGAAGCTAATTGCATAATTTGTTTATTAATGGTAATTGTGTTGATTCAAATGTTAACTTTTATGTTGTGCGTTCTCTTTCATCCCTTGACAAGTAAGTCTTTACAGGATGTGAACTCTAGACGTCTGGTGGGATTGCCAAGCTAAAAACTCCTCATCCTCCTGCTCACCCAAAACACTGCCTGCCTTTTTATACATCATGAAGTTATCAGGATAAGCCGCTATTTAACGCCATGTATGGATTCCATCAACACTGTAGACTCTCTATCCGGCCCTTTGCTCAGTCTGTGCAAGTACACAGAACTCCCCTGCCAGTAAGAGGAGGCAGATAGTTCCGGAGGGGCTGAAGAAAGAATTTAAAAAACAATGTTAGAACTAGACCAGCAGAGGATCCCTTTTGCTCATCAGCCTTTTCAGGTTCTACAGCCCGCAGACCTTCTTTCTTCTTGTATGTTAATTTTCTGACTTTCAACATGGCTTTTCAAAACATTCATTCAAGAGCTCAAAAGTTGAAAAGTTACTTGGAACAAGAATAAAATGCATACAAATGTTTGCATTCTGGTTGAAGTTCCAGGATTAGGTGGCTGTCTCTTATGCAGCATGCATCCTCATGATGAAACAGTCCAACAAGACGTACCAGCGTCAGGTGGTTGTCTAACCTGATGTGCCAGTCATTTAGAGAGGCATTCTCATTGTGCTCCTGGGCAGCTATTAGGAAAGGATGTTTCCTCCCAGACTATAAACGTGTATGACCTTTAACCCCTGGACAATTTGTCACAAGGGGACAGGGCAGGGCAAAGCTGGCCGCATAACTGGTGGACATGCCTTTCTGCTGCCAGAGCAGCATTTGGGTTTCTCTCCAGGCTAGTAGGAGATAGCTAGATAGGACAAATCAGCATTACATACTGTATGGAAAAAGAAAACAGCTAGTAGGAAGAAGGCTGGAATGTTATCATACCTTAATGTGTCACTGTAATAAAGCAGGGCTGGTCTCCCATGGCTCTCCTGTGCTCCTGCTATTCAAACCAGCTGATGGTCAAAGCCGTTTGTTTCAATGCACTTCATCTCTGCACTGGTATTCCTTATGGTTCATATTATCAAATGGGGCTGCAAGCAAATAGGAGCCCAACAAAAGCTGACTTGGCTCTCATGCCTCACGAACTGAAGAGAATCCATTGTGTCTCTATGCCCTCAGATCGGAAAACTCTATAAAAGAAGGAAAGGATTAAGGTAGATTCAAGGTTGACACACTTTCAAATTATATAGAATAATCTTAAAGTGGAACATACTGTTAAGCCCCCAAACTCAAAGTGCTTTGTTTTCCATAATCTTCAACATAAAAATACAGTGTATGGGAATTATTCACGTAGTACAGTCCGAGTTTTGATTAGTAACCTACGATATTGGCTATGGTAGCTGTGTATGAATTGTCTACTTAAGTATTGAATAGAGTCAGTTTTAGAATACATGTCTTTATTGTTTTTGTTTATGTCAAGGATGATATGGCATAAATAGCTATACACAAACTCCTTTCTTTAGGTTTGCTCCTGACCTGTGGGCGCTCTATCACAGAGACATGTTTAGCAAATACTGTCTGGAGTAAGGGCAGCAGATACCAAAATGTTTCATGAGGGGTACAACTGTCTCTCTTGATCTGCTTTGATCCGTTCAACGGGCTGCGATCTGAATATGTTTAGATGTTGTGACAAGACTGACCATACCATGACTTCAGAGAAAATAAATATCTACAAAATAGAAATCAATGGTCAAGGAGGTTTACAGTTCAAGGAAACCCTTAATGAAAACACAAGACATCTTGATTCAAGAAAAAAATACAAGACTTGTTATGATTAAAACTTTAAAACAATTCATGCTTGGATGAATTTATAGTGAACAAATGCTTTTTGCAGTATTTCAATGAAATACTGTATTCTTCCTTAACCTTCTATGTGAAATTAAGTGAGTGCCGCCACATCGTGGCTTTGATAGTTCGTATTAGGGAACGTATACAGTATCAAAACGTTACATGAAATCCCAATCATTTTTTTCCCTAACTGGGATGAACTAACACACAGGGGAATTGAGGCATAAAGTCCCTCTTTTCAATCACCCTTCAGTCGCTCAGCCAAAACACAACCAAACACATCTATGTCAATATTCCAGTTGCTCCGACACCCTGGTCAGCTTGCTGTCTGCTGGTCCTCACAGTGGCCTATTGTGTGGCCCGGGGCAGGGGGCTTTGTGCTGTGCGGCTGGACCTGGCCGGTCTGTTGTGGAGAGGCGTCAGAGCCTGCATGCATGCAGAAGGCGAGAGGATTAAGTGGTGGTGTCTCTGTGTCTAACTGGCTGCCATGCATGCTCTATCGCTTTGGCACAGGGACACAGTGTGTCATGGATGGCCATTAGCGCTACGTAAGTCAAGCATGTCCCCTGATAGTGCCGTCGCTGTGTCTTTTGGGAGAACTTTCCAATAAGAGTAATGTCCTCCTGTGTGCGGTCACCATTCAACAATTTACGGGCAGATTACAGATTCGAATAAAAAACGTGCAGTCTTAATTAAAGAATCTATTCCCAATTTTATGACAGTCAGTCCCCCTACGCTGCTCCCATCCAATTTAATTATTCTGATGTACGTAATTAGCATGCGCTGGCCATTGTTAATCTCATTTGCATATTATATTGGATAATTGAATGAGTGGCTGATGATTAAATTAGGAGGGATGACAGATGATTCAGTCCTCTCTGTAGAAAAGTTAACAGAATGACCGAGCAGGGAATAGGCTGCTCCCTCCATTGCATATTCATATGTCCGCCCACATACTCCGCTAATTTAAAACCTGGGTGGCAGAGATGAGACAAAACTTTGAGCGTGTAGGTCACACAGAGATGTTTCCTTTGCCCTTGGCAATGTTTGGGTAAATCCGTTACTTGAAACACTGGTTGAAAATCTAGATCCGTCATTGATCATTTGAAGAATAATAAGACAGACGGCAGTGGTGTGAGGAAATTCATCTAGAGGGGCTTCCAGTGTAAACACAGACTCCTGGGGCCTGACCCAGAGGAAACTGTCATGTCTTTAATGATGGCTGTCTCAATAGATGGACCAAAAAAAACGTTACACCCGTTGTGAAATTAACACATTTAGTGAAAATGAGACAAAACTATTGATACCACGCCGTCTCATGAAAAATTCAAAACGGAGGCCAACATTACTTTGTTTTTTATGTACTTTAATACCATAACAGGAATGACTTTAATTCTATGATCTCAGCATTTCATCAACACCTCCTTCCTCTTAGATCCGATGCATGTCCCTGGACAATGTTAGGTCACTGGAATCTTTCCCTACAGAATAAATGTTTATAGGGAATATTTGGAACAGCTTTAGCCTTTCACATGCTAATGTAAGCACTGGCGGCACAAGAAAGCGGGGCTGACCTGGGGGCCACTCCGTGACACAGTCTGCTGATTCAGTGCCGGCAAGCCAGGCCTTTGTTTATGTGTGTGCACAAGAAATAATGCAGATCATAAAAAGGGGGGACTTTGAAGGGGAACCACTACCCCGAATGATAAATGCTCCCAGCTCCAAGGAAATAAATAACTCTCCCAATAGCACAAAAGCCATTTCAGGAGTGACTTATATGCCATCATTTGTACCATAACACCGCGCTGTTTTTCCTCCCTGGGAACTCACACAGTACGCATAGAATCATCTCTTTAACAGTGTGTCTTCTTGCTTGACATTTTGTCACCAGATGGAAATTTGCTCTATGAGTATATACCAGCTAAATGCATAATGTTAGCTATTGTCTAAAGATCTGATCTTCAATCCATTTCTGCTGTACATGTATACACCGTTTTACAGTAAATAGTCACAGATCAGAGTTCACACTGTTAGGGTGGGATGTGTCTTTTTCAAGATGCTCTGTCTAGTCATTTTTATTCAAAACAAACTGAAATAAAATTAGTGTTTGTTTGCCTCCCTCGTCCCCTGTAAAATGCCCTCTGTTCTCAGTCTATAAAGAACATTACAAAAAAAAAAAAATTTGCCGACTCATTGTCTGCATAGAGCCATTTTAGAGGGCAGAGGAATTTACACAGCCGGGGCTTCCATCTCAGATCTGTCAGTAGGTGGTGGGGAGCTGTTAAGATAAGTTCCAACAGGGTTTACTTCCTTTTCACAAGGCCTCTCAGCCCCTCTTAGATCTCCCAGATACGCCATGCCCTAACCCTTATCAGTAACTTGACCGTGCACAGGAGGTAATGCAAAGGTTTGGTGAGATGGAGATCTGTTGTTTGTTTAGCGGGGCTAAAGCTTGGAAGGCTGATATTTGCGACCCCTATCTGTTCCTCCACACATCTTTGAGTAAAGGATGTTCAAGTTGTCTAGACGGGAAAGGTGAAAGGAACAGGCAAGGTAGCTATTTGCAGGATATTATAGAACAATACTCTTGGTAAGGAATTGAACATTAGTGCCCCAGCCAAGACTTTAGATATTTTTATTTAAATGTTCTGCAGGCATGTATTTTGTGGGGTAGTCATGCCATATGTATTTCTGCTTTTGAATTGTTTATTTTTTATGTTTACAATGTTTACAAATAGTATACAATTTAAACTGTAATTATTAGCCTATTACCTGCATGTCCACATCTATGACAATGATCAGAATGAGAATTTCCCAAGCTAACCTAACGCAAACATTTACTGCAACCCGCTTCACCTTAGTTCACAGCCACTGTAGGTAGACAACCACTGGTCTAAACCAACCTGTCATTAAGGGCCAACCATTGACCCTCTTGAACTAGCTTGTCTGTTGCAGTGCTTATGTTTCAGTGAGTTAAGTTTATGGACTCTTTGTTTCGACAGAGCAATGTTATGTAATGGGCGGCTGTAAAAAGAAAAAAAAGAAAAAGAAAAAAACTGCTTTGTTTAAAGACATTCCCAATTTAAACTGATATACTGCCATATTTGCCAAGCTTGTTACTCTAATTTAAGCCTCTTTCATCAGAATGCTTGTTTGTCTTCTGATTATTTTGTATTATGCTTATTGGGCCGCTCTGATGTTTACTTCAGACTTATTCTTTGCTGTCTCAAAGCCAGAGAGGCTTCTTTAGAGCCAACTCACATCCCTTGCTGGCTGGCCTTGTTTCACTTCTTCCCTGCAGTGCACACTCAAGGAAGGACTATTTTCTGGGATGTTCGATGCTTTAGCTTCTAGCGGCTGGAGAATTATATAAGACAGCTGAATGATTTGTGGTGGGTTTTTATGTGTGTGTGTGTGTGTGTGTATGTGTGTGTGTGTGTGTGTGTGTGTGTGTGTGTGTGTGTGTGTGTGTGTGTGTGTGTGTGTGTGTGTGTGTGTCTGTGTGTGTCTGTGGGTGTGTGTGTCTGTGTCTGTGTGTGTGCGTGCGCGCATGTGTGTGTGTGCATGTGTGTCTTTGTGAATTCGGTTCCAGACCCTTGCCTTTACACAGACATCGGTTGTTTCAGGCCCCACTACCTTTGAATACTTACATTTACGAAAATGGTAGTACCTCAGTCGAGGGAAGACGGTTTTTCTGTTTTTTTTTTTTATTATTTCATGAAATGTCTTGAAATAATACAATTATTCAGGAATTTTATTTGGGATATTTGAAAGGTTATCCTGCCAGGTTCTCTTAATGGATTTTGGCATCATGGGGAATCTTCTTTGTGAAGCCTCACCAACTAAAACAAGAGCGTATCCTCAAAGAGAACCAGAAAACCTTTTTAGCACTTTGAGATCAATAATGGAAATATAAAAAATACGAGGATGGGGACAGATATTTACATTTTACATTTATTTGATATGGATTAGGAAATTACCAACAAACTTGTAAATTTCCAATACCTGAATTAAAGGTTAAAACGTATAATACCCATGTAAGTCTCATTGAAGGAAATCTTTACAACACAAATAAAGTTTCAAATGTATTGTAGGCATTTACTGGCAGAAGGAAAAAGGGAAGGGAAAGGGAAAGGCAATGGAGGAGATTAACTACAGCATATCATGTCCACAGATTCAAATCCATGCAGCCAAAGTGCTTAGGTAGTAGATATAAAATGGTTTTCCAAAGTGTCTCAGGTCACTGTGCACCCAAGTAGCCTTAACATGTTTGTCATATTTACTTGCATCTTTCATGAAAGTAACATAGTTTGGTAAATATACCATGTTTCAAATCTTCATTGAATATAAAAAAGTTTCCTGTTTCATGCTAAAATACAAAATTATTAGAATTTTTCTATATGTTTGAAATTACATAATTTTGACATCTCTGACATCATATGCAATTGCTGAGAGGTTGAGCTGTTGTGTGCGTGTCATTAAACAGAAAAGATCTGTAGTTTTGTCTTAAAGGTTGCTTAAAACATCTTGCGACAGCCCTTCATTTGAACCATCCGTGATCCTTTGAACGCTGCTGTAGAACAGAGTCCTGAAGGGTTTCAGCCCTCGGATGATAAAATAGTGAATTATTGGTTTGTTTATCATGCTCTTAAACCCTAAAGTGCATTATTAAACAGAGAGCACATTAAAAGGGGGTATTGTTAAAAGTGTTTTAAAAATCTTGTAAATCCCCGTAATTTATGTCACTGTGGTCGAGGAGCTTCACCCTCACCTTCTGGTTCCAATTTGGTCGGAGCCCTGCTTTAGAGTTCTCTACCTGTGATGATGTCTTTATCCCAGACCCAATTTAGTGATGTGACCCATGAACTGGTGGGCTTCTCTGTTCTTTCCTGCCTGACCACAGCCTGCCCAGGCGGTGTGCACTGATCTCCAGGGACCTCCTGGCTGTGCCAACAATGGGTCAGAGTCTCGCTATTGTATGGTTCCCCTCCTTAATCAAACTACCCAGGGAGTGATTGGATTTTAATAATGCTGGGCCTACCGTAATGGGGTGATGGACGGGCTCTGGTTGGATTAAAGCAAGATGTCAGCTCAGTGAGGGTTCCATTATGGTATTGCTTAATTTCTTAAAGTGGCGATAACACCATGGGAGATGGAGGCAACCAGGGTTGGTAGGCGAACCCTCTCTCTCCCTCGTTGTCCACACACCTGGCCTGAACAGAGGAAAAGGTCAAATTCTATTTTGGTAGAATTTAGTTGGAGAAGCTGCGTGGCAACATTAAGGTAGGATATATAAAAAATATATTCTTACAGAAACTTAATGCAAACTTCTGAGTTAAATAACATCTCACATTTATGCTGTTGGTACTGCAAAAGATTTGGCCCATGCTGGAAGCCAGAAAATCTCCTAAAACCAAACAAATAATCTGTTTTCTCATCACTACTGACTAACAAAGTTCATTACCTCTTTTTTCCTTTGCAATGCTATGTGAAATTTCCATTAAATTACTAGAATAGTGGATTTCCTCAAAAAAAGGAAACGGCTAAGTCTTTACATTGTTTTTAAGCCAGTATTTGCTGATTGTTTGGGGTTGACCTTTATTTCTCCTCTTAATGGGCGTTTGCGTGTTGTTTTTAAATTTGATTTAAATGGGGGAGGGGCAATGTGATTTACAACACTGACGCTGTCGGCAGTGGGACCTAAGTGACTGACTGTGCTCTGTGTGTGTTCCAGGTGATCGTGCAGTCTGGCCACCATCCCAGCTTTCTGTACACACACACCAACCCATACATACACACACACACACACACACACACACACACACACACACACACACACACACACCATCTCAGTTGTTTCTCTATACTCTGATGTTCGTTCATGTGGCAGTTCAACCCTGCTGGATTGCTGCAATATCCTCCTTCATGAGGTCATCCGCAGTACAGAGTAATATGAGGCTATATGAACCTACTCTCCACATTATCAATACCTAGATTTAAAAGTATATGTACATCTGGGATAGGGAACGTATAAGTGTATCTACTGCATAGAAGTTCTTAGTCAGAACAGATCAATGCAAGTATGTATGTTTATATTACTGTTTAAATTATGTCTGACATAGAATTTATTGCATTGGGTATTTTTGAAAGATTCTACCAACGTTACCTCTTTTGGTCAAAAACATTATCCAACTTTTAATAAATACATTTTTTTTTTAAGAAAAAACTAATTCTATAAAAAAGCATACCTAAATGTGGAGTCTCTGAATTTTCTTTATCTGAATATTTACTTATGGAGTCCTTTTCCCATTAAAGCAGCATCCATTCCAACGGATCAATACAACACAAGTGTGATCGGTATTGCACAGAGATGTTGACACTTGCCTTTCATTATCTGTGTAACTAAAGAGTGGTCTTGTCACAGTTTCTTAAACTGTCCATTACCGAGCAACGATAAATTGTTCCTTACATTGACTATCACAGAGACCTGACAAACAGCAAGGAAAACGACTGTATCTCTTAGTGCTTGCATGTCAGGACAACAGGCAGTGGGTTATGAAATGTATTGTGGGAAATGTCCCTTATTGTTTTGGATTCAGCCAAGATTGTACAATGTGCCTAAAAAGATTACTGACCTGGTTTGTCTCAGGTGTCTGTAATTAATAATTATGAGCCAAGCATGACTCATTTCCCATTGATCACTTTGAACTCAGCCATGGGTCATGATCTAGTTTGTTCAATTCTGCATGTAAACATCAGCCTTTTTGCTTCAATAGTAAAAAAAAACACATATGCACTTTATTTTATCCTTCTCTCTCTCTCTCTCTCTCTCTCTCTCTCTCTCTCTCTCTCTCTCTCTCTCTCTCTCTCTCTCTCTCTCTCTCTCTCTCTCTCTCTCTCTCTCTCTCTCTCTTGTCTCTTCATAAAAAAAACATATCTGCATTAACTCAAGCTGTCATAATACTCATCCCAAATTTTCGAATTGCAGTTCATCCACCCAGGTTGGCTTGTGGCCTCTCTCTCTCTGACACCCATATCAATACAATACACTAAAAGACCTCACCTTTAGTGATTGAGGATTTTTTTTTTAATTCTATGTTGCAACAGTTTTGTTAAGTGTTTAATTATTTCCAGATTTTATATTTTTCCTGTTTGTGAATGTTTTTTAGGCCATTCTTTATAATAGACCTATAGTATCCTCGAATTATGCTGCAAGTCCGTTAATTGTGTAGTTCCCCCTATTTATTTTTCTTAAACTTCAAGGATTAGCAGATTCTGGCAAGATAAGTAAAAACCAAATATTGATTTGGAAATAGATTTGAATGTAGGCCTACGTACAGTTTAAAGATCGAATTTGGTCAAGTTAGTTTCATTAAGACTACATTATATTACTCACTCCAGAATAGCTAAACCCGCTTGATCAAACCAAATTCGCGCAGAACTCTTTTCCTTAAAATTGAGATAGTAACATAATTGTCATTTTCACCTGTGTGCTTCCGTGATCAGGATGTGCCACAATGAGAGGGAGTCCAACGTATACGAGGATGCATGCCTCTATCTCATTACACCGCATCCATCCGTTGGAGTGTTATATGACACCTTAAATGCGTTCTTCAATCATTCATAATACAATCAGTCGTACTAACTATGGCCGTGGCATAACCATAGGATCCAGGGCGAGGCTTGACCCGCGTTGGGCAGGTTTCTATCCGTGAGTCCATATATTTCATTCAGACTTAAGATCAAAAAGCGTACACATATCTTGCATAATGTTTAAAAATGCTACATCAGATTGCCTACAGACCTTCACCTTGCTGCCGAAGTGTCAAAACTATTTTATGGGCCAAAATATTTTTTTGCGAAAAGGTTAGGCTTTGTGACAGACCTTCCTTGAATTCACATTTAGATTTTCGAACCACTGAAAATGTATAATATTTGGAATTATAATGGGCTTTGGGAGAAGCTTGCAAAAACGATATGAAGATAGAATTTTTTTTTACTGGTGGTCTAATTGTGCATCATCTGATTGTCACATAACCTTTCTATTTTGCTATTTTCTTCTTTAAAGGTCGTAAAACATGCACAGTTAAAACAGCGAATAATTGTTTATAGACAGTAACATAGTTAGGGCAGTAGTAATAATATTATTATTATTATTATTAGTAGTAGTAGTAGTAGTTGTAGGCCTAGTAGTAATAGGATAATAACGACAAGAAATATAGGTCATAGGCCTTCTATGACATAATTTAAAGTATCCAATTGTAAAATATTATCTTAATTGTGTAACTTATTCAATATATTATTTTAAATACCGGAACACAACACACATGTTTGAAATTTGCGTCTCCTCAAACTACTATCCTTGACTTCGTTCATTATAGCTTATTTATTTTTTATAACTGATGCCAAGTGCGGATAAGAGGTTGCCTGTGCCCTTCTAGACTTGCGACATAGATCTAACCACTGAGATGTGATTAATGACGAACAACAAAGACATTTACCCTAAGGAATAGAATTAGTAATAGTCCTAGTCACATTCAATTTCAGAAGTGATAGCAAAGTGGAATAATTAAGTGGATTAAACAAGTTCGTTACGGGCATCATATTCTTTTTTTAACTTCATCAGTAGGCATAGGTAACCAACGGGTCTCAAACCAAATTGCCTATAGGTCTACCTGTGAAGTACACTATGCTAATGAAGGGTGGGCTTAAAAACTGATCCACCTTCTCCAACATGGGCTGCTTCCTCCTCCCCAATAAACAAAAAAATATATTTGCGTTTTGGTTATATTAGGGAACAATTACAGAATCTATAAATGATTACTATAAAGTTAAAAGTATTAAGTCAACACTTCCACATATGACCCATCTACATAAAATGTATAGGCTATTTGCTTTAACTTGTGCTTTCTACTTAAATGCAAAAAGTGTTCAATAAGACATGCATAAAGTATCAAGCTGTTTATTTTTGATCGTTGATTCTTTTTAGAATCCCTTGCCTGTCAATAAATAATGATAACAATAACTTACTTTAGTTCGCGCTCAAAACTCTCCCCTGGTTCCCAATGCCCATTAAGATCAAATGTACAACACGAATCTTTTTCAAATAATCTTCGGACATCATGCTCCTTAAGACAAACACATGACTCATTCGATCAGGACATAGATGTATAAAAAACACAAGTTGCAGAAATAGGCAAAGACACAATGATCACAAATATTTGCAGGTGTTCATCTGGTTCAACATCAATTGGCTCCAAGTTTGTAATTGAGGATCGGTTTGTATATCCACCAAGAGGGCTACATCTTCTCTCCAACAATTCATGCAACGAGATAATAGGCTAAGCCTATTTGTTTTTTAGTTTAAAGTGTTTTTCGTCCATGGCATCTCCAAAGTAGACCCAAGAAGGATAGTGTAGTTGAACTGGTCCTTGGAGCCTTTCGGTGCCATAAAATGTTCGGAATATATTGCATCCAAGTCAGTAAAATCTCTCCTGTCTGTCTTTTGAATTGGGTGATGAGCTGATCACATGCAGGGGACCGGGATCATGCTTGGCCTTGGACCGAGGCTGAAGGGCCACGTTTCACGTCTCCACAGGACTAGGCACCATGCTGTTAGGTGTGTCTGGTAACTGCGATGACAAAGACGTCACGTCACTGCCTGAGGAGTTTCCCAGCGACCCCGATTCCGAAAAGGACACCTGTAAGCCAAATAAACGATTGCGTAAAGTGCTTGTTTTGTAATTATTTAAAACTACACGTTGTAGTTGTATACTGTGTGTGTTTGTGTGTGCGCATGCGTCTCTCTCTCTCTCTCTCTCTCTCTCTCTCTCTCTCTCTCTCTCTCTCTCTCTCTCTCTCTCTCTCTCTCTCTCTCTCTCTCTCTCTCTCTCTCTGTGTGCCTGTGTCACCTCACCAACTGTTGGAAGGCGGGTTGATCCAAGTCACTCTGCAGGGCGAACTCACTTAGGGCCTTCCATGGAGGTTGATATGTTTGTACCTCTACTGGGTTACCTTGCAGTGTGTTGTCATGTCGGATAGGACTCCCAGCGACAAGGGGTGTACCTGTAAGGCCCTGTAGATTCTGAAAGAGAAGCAAAATGTAAGAACTTTTCAAATAAGGGAACAGCAATGGCCTACCATACAGAACAACGATTGGATGAGTTTTGTTTTCTCTAATTTTTTTATGTAGTTTAATTTGAATACGTTTTAATAAGATATGATCATCAGAATATTAGGAGTTTAATGTATTATAAAATAGACAAATGGATTACATATTATGTTGTATGGTTGAGATTATAGCAGTAGTATGAACATCGATGATCTTATGAAATCCATAAGGAATTAGATGACTGAACATGAAATGGATAAAAAGTATAGAAGTATTTCGGCATTAACTTACGAAGATGCTTACAGTCTTGTCACTGTTATGTTGCTGTTGAAGTTGTTTCATGAGGATTGATCTCTTCTTGTCTTTGCACCTTTTGTTTTGGAACCAGACTCTAATGACCCTTGGACTGAGGCCGGTCATTTCCACCAGTTGCTCCTTCATCAGTGCATCCGGTCGTGGATTTGCATTGTAGCAGGTCCGTAAAGTGTGAAGTTGTTTTTCATTCAATACAGTTCGGACTCGTGTTGTCTTCTCTGACTGTTTGTGTACGTGGTTTCGGTGAGGTGCCTGACGAACTGTCACCGGTTCTGCTACGAAAAAAACGGGAGCAATATAAAAAAGAATATATTTTCTGTTCGAATATTTTCATCACTCAATAAGACTCGTTGTTTTCGTTATAATTATTAAACTGTTACAATTGTTACAATTATAGCCAATTAGTATCCCTTTTAATTACTGGTCAATATTGCTACTGGATTGCACTTATTGAATAGGCTGCTGAAGTCTGTGAATTATGCAGTTCACAACCGTGACAGGAATACTTTTCAAGTAGGCTAGGAATTTTGAATCTTTATAATAATATTAGTGCCTTTTTATGCACAAGATTCAAACATTGAAAATTGTTTTCATTTTTTTAAATGTAGCCCTAATTGCTATTACATTCTTTTATTATTAGTAGTATTATTATTATTATTATTATTATTGTTATTTTGTTTTTTAGGATTGCAGTTTAATGATCTGGATATTGAGATTAGCCTGTAAACTATATGCCCGAAAAGGCCCCGCATAACCGCTTGACCAAGTGAAGACAGTGGGCAAAGCCAATTCAAAGCCAATTATTATTATTATTGTTATTATTATCATTATTATTATTGCAAAACTGACCTGCCAAGTGTAGTGATCTGTTAGAGTGAATATGACCGGGGCTAAGGGGGCTTCCCGTGGAGCTCCGGTCCATCAGTAGGCTGTGGTCCGCCTTGCAGAGCAGCTCCTCGTCGCGCAGAGAGAACTCATCCCCTGGTAAAAGCTGCTTATTGCATACCGAACATCGGAAACACTCTATATGGTATACGTTGTCCCGAGCTCTCATAACCAAATCGCTGCTGCTGAATCCTAGGTTGCATTTTGCACATTTTATACCAAATAGCCTGCAAAGAAAAAATTTGTGAAAATTAGAAACAGGGAAACCATAATAATAGAAGTCCAAGGAATTTTCAGAGCTGCTATTTTTATTTTTTTTACTCAGTAAAGCATTATTTTTAGTGGCTGTTTATGTTTTAGAAAATCGCAAATTATATTATACAGGCTATTAGAGCATGGAAATTTCGTGAGTCTATCACACTAGTTAAAAAAAAAAAAATTATTAGTGGGCCTAGTAGCCTATTCATAAAAACAAGTATTGGTATATAATTGCAACATGTCTTGTTTTATTATTTTAACTGAAAGTCAAGAGAACCAATTGAAATATTGAAAACAAATATTACTTCATGGGACAATCCTTGAAAATTTTAGACAATATCATGCTTGTGTGAATTATGCATTTATTAAAATGTTGCAAGTGCTTACCTTACATAATCTCTTTTACAATATGTTTTGCCGTCCCGGACGAAGCAAGTGCAAGTCTCATCCAGGTATTGGCTGCACTCTGCGCACTTCAAACAGGCTGCGTGCCACTCCAGGTCCGGAGAGACTCTTAGTATGTATTGGTCATGTATCTGACTTCCACAGCCGACACACATTGCAAATCCAGACTTCTCTGCAACAGCACATCATATTTACAATATGTTTGGGGGAAGTTTGTTTGTTTTTGTTACGTTTTTTGCTCATTTCAACCAACTAACTATTCAAGCAATTTAGGCCTCTATGTTGTATGTCTCAATTTTTAACAGACTGGGCATTGTTATTTAGAGGACCAAGATTTTGCAATATACAAACTTTCTAAACTAAAACAATTCCTTTAAAACATTGTGGGATTAAAAACGAATTATTACATCAAGTCAAATGCTGTTACATGAAATATTTTATGTGGGCAACACAAGTGAAACAAAAATCCATATATATATTTATATAGGCTACGCTGATAGTATAGGCCTGTTATAACAATTTTGATGAGCATAACAATTACTCACTTTTGGAATGATCCCCCATATCACCCAAAAAAGAAGAGTTGAAAATAATATCCACCATACAGGAAAGATGAGGAGATAGCGTCGAAGCAGAAATAAGGTGAGAAGCTTACTGGTCCGTGCCCTGCTGCCTGCTAACTTCTGCCCGTACTCTGAAACTGGGAAGACTCTGCAATGTCCCATACGCTCTCTGACGTCATGAGTAAAACTGGACATCTATTCGTCCTGTTGCACCGCTCAGCCCTAGTGCATGTTTTTTATGATGGAATATTAAATGATCCTACACATTGCAAGAAAGATTATCTTGTTGTATTTACATCACAGAATAGGCTACATGCTTGCCATGTTGCCTCCCAACAAAAGCTGTATTAGGCCTATTGTGCGTTTCTTGTGCATATGTAAATGCTAAGCACGAAAGTGTTTCCATTTATATCAAGCCTTTGTTCTATTTGACCAACTATCATATTTGTTAAAAAAAATGTCTTATAGTAAGAACACAAACGTAAACGTATGACACCTGATAACAAATCTTTATGAATCAAGAGGTATGCATCTTTACGAGAACAAGGCCATCTACTGGGAAAGTCTTAGAAGTGCACTTTACCCCCAGACTTCTTTTTCAGTAGAAGTCAATGGATTGAAACAATACATCGTTTTTGAGAAGTATATCCTAAGTATATCGTTTTTTTGTTTTTTTTTGTTAGCTTCAAAATGTATACAACAAGCTTATGTTTGTGTGCCAAAGTTAATCATATTTTGAACACGATCTCCGTCTTCTTCACTTATTTACTATGTCCTGTTATAGACATATGCATCTAAGGTACATCACAGCCGATGTAAATAAGATGACATTTTGAGTGAGTTTGCTGTCCTAAAAGAAACGTCTACGGGTCGTCCATAGTTCGCGAATGCATGTGTTGAAGAGGATTAATGAAATACATTTGTTGAAAGTAGAGATAGAACGTAATTAACAAGATGTCAGTTGGCAAAATAAATTATATGTTTATTCTGTTCTGTTGTTTACCGGGTTTGTCCTTTAAGTTCAGTGACTTGTACAGTACCATGCTTTACTGCCTTACTCGGGGTCAAACAAGGACACATTTGATATAAGCTTAAACTATACATTTTTCTGCCTTGCATTGTTTGTTGGTAAAGCACATTTTACCAATGTTGATCGGATAAATATTCCTTTTCATGTCATGTCATAGCCGATTTAAAGTAATTTTTTTATTAAAAGTTTTTATTAAAAGTCTTGTTTCCAATTGTCTCAACCTTGAAGAGCCAAGTTTCAATCAGAATCTGATAGTTTGCAAGGCTGTTAAACTATCTTGACAAAGTCAAAGGTAACAAAATATCCAGGTTGTTAAAGACATAATACTCCGTTTTAGTGGTTTTACTTGCGAATTCAATTATATCTCCAAATATAAAATGATAGTTTTATCTTACCCTGTTTAAATGTGGAGATAATTATACTCTTAGCTCTCAGTTGAAACTCCAGGAGCATATACACTTCATCTTGAACTGCAAGGGGAATTTTCATATTGAAATCTGCAATGTAAGCATGTTTTTGTTGTCAACATGAATGTGTTCCAGCTATATGAAAACATTTACACATTGGCCAAAGCTAGTACAATCCATAAACAATATTGACCCAAACTGTAGGCCACATTATTAAGATTAACATAGATTACTTTCAACATATTTGAATAGATAAGCGGGGAAAAGCATTCACCACTAAAAAGACCTTCATGTCTTGCATGGTAACCTTTGCCAGTGTTAGATTCAAATGCCTAGAAATTAATAGTGTTAGCCTGTGGCCGGAAAATAGTGAGCATACATAACACTTCATACACTCATCTGTAAACAACATGATAACCTTAAAAGTTGCAGAACAAATCAATTAAGTCAAAGCCAAATGTGTCCCAGAGTTTAACATTTCTTTATTGGAAACTTATAATTGAAAAACGAATAACTTTGAATAGGATCAAACATCAGAATTTGTCCCACTCATGCTGTATCAGTGCTTGAGCCTCTATCTTTGTAAATGTGAGTTAGGCTATAGGACTTTTCATTGGAGGAATCAAGAGGGATGACTTCATGTATTTCAATTCCAGTTTTATAACAACATTTTCCCCTATCACAACATTTTTGATTTGTAAAGTAGCCTTAAGCCCACATGAATGATAAAGTTTTCAGTAGATCAAGCTATCTGCTGTTTAATTTCTGAACTGCACATTTTTTACAGGATGTCCTAATGTAGCTTAAAGTTTTCCCCTCCAATCACTTGAAGACTCCTAAATAATTTATGTCCCACTCTCAATGACTCCTCTTGTGATCTGTCATTCTGCAATAGAACTGTCAACTTGCTTATCTAATGGTATTTCAATTAAATTAGGATGCATTAAACAATACGTTGTGTTTTGTAATCTTACTCATAGTGACTCATAAATGGTGGGGGTAAATGAATGGAGATCATACATTGCATTTTGCACTGACTGAGCTACCTTCTAAAGAGCGACTGGAAGAGGATTGTTTTGCATTCTATCATTCCATTTTGACCAGTACCAATACAGTGTTTTAATGAGAAAGGCTATTTCTGGGCGTGTAAACTACAAATTATAATTTTCAGAAATTTCTATCGATCATATGTACATATATTATAATATTTATTCATGTATTACGGTTTGTTACATATTTTTTTATTTGCATTTGTTAACATAATAAAACTTTTCATTTATTTTGAACAATAAAACTGGATGTTTTTACTGTTTCAGAAATTTTAGACACTGAGATCAAGATTAAAGACACTTGCCATGTGTGTAAGAAAAGGTTAAAACAACGCAAACTATGTAGCTTTGCTTTGGTCTTTCATGGAGTGGATTTTAAAGTAGGCATCCAATTCTACTGAGCCACTATGTATTTTAATGTCAGTGAGCCACATGAATGCATGTTACTTTTTTATCCTCCTTAATTACCCCAGCTGTCACTCTGACTTAAAAGCCTCCCTGAAGGGCCTGGAATCACAGTTTGATTGGTGCCATTTAAAGCATGAAATATATATATATATATATATATATATATATACAATATATGACTGATTGAAATTATCCACTTAAACCTTGGCAAAGGCTGAAGGTTCCAGGTCAGAGGGGTAATATATGGTTGAAAGAGACTTGTGTACACTTGAATGCACTATAGCTATTTGGCCCTATGCCTTTGTTGTCGTTCTAACAAGCAATTGTATCATGCATGCATTTTGTGCTAGTTAAAAAATGTGGAACATGTTTGTTTCAAAGGTAGAAAAAAGGGTACTCATTCATTTATTAATTATTTGATTTATGAATTTATTTATTTCACCACACCAGATTGTGAAGCACCAGCAAGTGTGTTTCCAAGTATATGGAATCCAGCTCTACCTGTTTAAATATTGTTGCAGGAGAAATTCAATCTGTCTTATTAAATACGCAGAAGCTAATATTTTGTATTGACTGAATGACACAGCGATTGCTTTGTGAGTCGCCAGGGGTAAAGACAAACTGAGGAGGACATCCTCTGAATCATATGTGCAAACAATAGAATGTAGGGTACTGTATGGGGGAACATAGTACATTTTCTCCTCATTGTTTCTCAAAGGCTGGAGAGGAGACCGACCAAGAGTGTTTGACTAGAGTTCAGCAGTGTCAATAAGGCCATCGAAGTGGCTTATATTATTTCTGCGTTGCATGTATGTCGCATGTCAGATTTCCTTAACCCAATAATTGCTGCTTAGTTCAATATGAACAAGAGCTAGGGAGAGGTGAGACTTTCAACAGGCTTAAATATTTTCTCAAAAAAATAAAGCTTTCTCTTCTAAAACACTACAGTATTAGGCTTTGTTAGTCTGAATATTTTCTTGGGTTCAGCAATGTTTACAATACGCAGTGGGTGCGCAGATGTGGATGCTGGCCTTGTCTCAAATGCGATCAATCGGTCACCCACACTGGTAGGAAAAGCCATCAACGGTACTTTCTACACTCAAAATAAAACAACGTTTGTGACAAAATAACGGATGTCATGAGAAACCTATTGTACACTGTTTTGCTACTTCACTTCGGAATTCAGGATTTTTTAAATCGCAATTCTTTCAACCTGTAGGCGTTAAGATGTGAGGGTGTTGTATGATTTGGTTTATTCTGCAATCATTTAGGCAAATCACCCTGAAGCAAAGACAATTAATAGTTGTCTTTTCATGATTTCTCACACTAAAACCCCTATCCAAATTCACAGACTTTGTAAACAGTGTATTGTACAGCCATTCCTTATCATTTCAAAATGTAAAACCTTAGAAAGGGTAATTAGGCATTTTGGCTGCAGACAGGGATATCCCAGCTGTCAGTGTAGAGACATTAGTGGCAGACATTTCATCTGCTGAGATGTAGTTAATGGGTGGTGTAAAGTCCAAAATGATTTTCCAAGTCGTTGGTGGGTAGATTTCTGAGATGCCTGTGTCCAACCTTACCCCTAAAATGATCAGATCTGCAATCATTACATACGCAATGTAGACTATTTTGTTGTGATGGGAATAATCCTGTCAGAGAATCAACTTAAGCAACTAACTAACTAATTAACAAACTAATGTTGCACAATACATGTTTTGCATTTATATGATAGTATATATAGGAATGAATGAAATCAAATACTTTTTTTTTTTACAGTCTGACTGAAAAAAGAATCACATCCTCATGCAAGGTACTCTGAGAGGGGAACCATGTTGCAGATTTATAATTCATAGTTCTTCAGTTAATGCAGTATTCACATGATAATTAGTATTAATTTTTGATTGCTGCCTTAGGGCATTTCTGCATTGTTGGTTGAGGAACTTGAGGAGCCATTATTGCCTTATTAGTGTAACTGTCAGTCGAATGTTTTACTTTACAAATGCGTACATGTCTTTTGTTTTATCAGCAACTGAAGTCATTAGCATAGAGCAATGTTCATGCTACTTATTGGTGGCTCGAACAAGATACCGTGTCACTTTAATGAGAATGGCATCAGCACTTAACTTTTATTATCTTAATACTTTCTTCACTAAAATGTTAACCTTTTCATGTTATGCAAGAGGCAGAAGTAATACAGTAAAGGAGTCCAACTATTATAAACCTAACTACAATAAAATAAGATTGGCTCCACTGGTGGCATCAATGTTAGCACAAAATGTTTGCCTTGATTTTGGTTAGATTGATGTAGAACCCCACATGGTGCTACAGTAAAGGCAAGGTAATGACTTTGAACTTTCTGCCAACAAATTATAAGAAAGTCAGTATTTACCAAACCCAAACCATAGCTTTTGTTGTTGTTACCATGTCAACTGCATATGAACATAAATTATATAAAGATTTTTTTTTCTATTTACGTATCTTACTTAACTTGATAGCAACTCGTTTAAAAGTACCTTTGTGAATTTTGTTTTTGGTGTTGGATTACCATCACACTCTTTATTATTTGGGTCAGATCATTCTTTTTGGGTGTTTATTGGCCATGTTAGATATCTTTCAAAATTGCAATGACTGCGGATTCTTTTCACCTGACACTATACATAAACCAAAGCATTAAGTATTGCTGAACACATGAGTTTCTGACCGTAGAAATCCCTGCAGCAATTCAAATAGTTACTATGACAAAAACTGTGTATTGAATGGATATTGAAGCTTTACGTTATTTTCAACTCAAAAGTAGTCGTACAGTAAGGCCATTGACTGTAATTCCAAGTGCATGCCATCTATGTACAGTGTATTGTTTGTTTACACACACTTTCCTTCTAGCACCACCTGGCTCATTAGCTGCATTCTGTAACTATCTGCGCTTGTTGTAAAGAGCTTGTGTTCTCACACCGGAGGGAGAATGTGCTGTGTGAATGACGAGGTTAAAGCATCACTTTGGGGTATATTAATAACAGGCCATCAGGTACAATGCTCCCTGTCATGCTCTCTTGACAGCTGTCAGTGTATGGACACCAAATGGTAGACAGCAGTGGAACGGAGCACTGGGAAAACTGACCAAGCTTGGCAAATTGGTGGTCATTCAGCTCCCTCATCTCCCCAAATATGGTATGCTTTTGTAACAGAGGGCTGTGTGCCTCCCTAGCACGGTAGTTGGCAGAAAACTTCCAAGCGCTGTTTGTACACAGCTGGGGAGCATTTTTTTTTTAGAGAGCTTTTCAATTTCTGCTTTTTTTTTGGTCTCGAGTGAAAAAATCCCCTTAGATTGACAGTACCTTTCCTACTGTATTATCCTGCCTGGCTTTTAACTCCAGGAGAACTGTGTTCACAAATTGATGCTCTGCTCCTTTGGGGCTGCAGCTGAAACATTAAATGGTACTGAAATATTCATATGTGAGTGCATTTAGCTGAAAGCAATTGATGTGTAGCTCCCCAGAGAGCAGATGGAAATGTTGCAGGGTCCGCCACGCACGCTGGCAGACACCCTAAACTTTGATCAGGGCAGTGATTACACGGAGTCCTTACAATACTGGTCAGCCTCCACCAAAAGCCTGCAAAAGGGCTGACCTTAATTTTTGGTGCTAGTGAATGGGGACTTTAATTGTCATGAGGTCAGGGATTTCAATAACATGTAGTTTGCCAGATTCCAATACAATGGGTTAAAATGCATACTGTCATACTTAGATGCATTGTTGGACTACTGTATTTATTTGCAGCAGCAAAAAGATTTTGATGTTTATAATAAAATGCTATAATAAAATTTCCCTCAAAAGCGTTGTATTGCATTGTAAACATTAGATAACTTTATTCAGTTCTTCTGAGCTCCAAGTAATGTTGTGCATGCATCACTCCCCAGCTATGCTATACACAGTACTTCTCCTGATCTTTATCCAAGGACTCTCTTTCCCTCTGATCCCAGTATTGGCTCCTTCAGTAATAAATGTATTCAGTGATATATAAATGCAACATGTGGCAAGAAAAAACTGTGGCTTCGGAACTAAAGATACACACAGAATACATTCCATCATCATGTGCAACTTTCAAAAATATTAATCAAATTCCACATTTCGATTAATGAATCAGTGCAATGACCAAACGCAATCTCCAAATAAATCCAATCAGACTACATTCGTCAAATAAGCCTCCTAAAATGGTCAATACATCAATAAAAGTGTTATTTTCCCCTTAATACTACAGGAATCAAAGATGTATGTCTCCCGTGTCTTTTTTTATTGATTTAATTACTTTTCTCCTCTTTGTACCTTGTCTCAAAACACCTTTGCAAATAACAATTATTTAGAAAATGGAAAGATTTGAATGCCTTTTGTCTATAGACATTTTTGTGTTCCCGATTAGGTGGAATTGACCTACTTTTACAAAAAGTAATGGAGGGAAGAGCACTCTCCCTGGAAGAAAAATGTCCCTGTGTAAATGAAAAAAATGCTTCCATCACCATGACAACAGTCTCCTGAGTGAATTTCGTCCACAAATGGAGCTATCTGACTCTGGGTCCCATGCACTTAAAAAGTATGTTTTAAAAAAGGAACCTGAGAAGCTTTTTAAAGAATGATGTATAATTTATTTGTATTTTTCTAGAGCTTTAGAAAGCGCCGTTAAGTGTCTTGTTTCAAATGTGTTCTGAATATGTCAGGCCAACCCCTATGCAATCTTACTCCCATTTCTATTTTGTTTTGTTTGAGATTTACTCAATCTCACAATACCTATCCAGTTTAGGTATCCAACAAACAGTTGGATGCCACTGAGCAGCTTTCAGAATCCCTTTATTTCCCATGATAAATTATTCCACATATACATTAATTCACATGGAATGATTACAGACTTTCCAATACATAAAAAACACTGTGTAGTATACCCATCACACATTTTTGTACTTTTATTAACCACTGGGGGCATGTGTTATTGTGAGAAAGCAGCCAGTGGTTCTTCATGTACTTAAAATGTCTTAATTACCTTTCCGTATATCATAGTTTTGTTTTCAATTTTTGAGCTGGCGGAACTCCTTTGTAAATAAAATGGTGGCAACATTTTAAACATGATCATGCAAAAATAGCTCATATTGGATCCTAGGTTCATAATGCAATTTGTCATTTGTCATTTTCATTAATGTGTCCTCAAACTTATATTTTTGCATACATCTTTCATGCGTTACTTTTAGTATCAGTGAAAAGGGTCCTTTACTTTTTTAATTTCAAAATCAAGTGTTAACCCTTATGCTCCAAGGTATCTAATTCATAGAACCTTTCATAATGTTGGCGTACATTTCCCTGTAATCCAGTGAAGTCCTGACTGACAGAAAGGAGGAGGATAAATAAAAGACATGGTATCACAAATGAAACCACATAACACATGAATTCTTTCAGGAAATTATTATGTAAATGTCCAGAAGATTTTATATTGCATGTTTTTTCTTGATGAAGACCTCTAATTTGGTTAATTGATTTGAATGATTACATATAGCCTAATGCAGTAGAGTGAAAAACTGCTTTTCCAGAAACTAACGTAAGCATTTGATGAGCACATTTGGATTGATATGACTGGTATGCAATATGGTATGCATTTAAATTAACATCATCAGGCCCAACAAATATTATTACATTTTTTATTATTCTAGTAATCAATCTGGTTGAAGTCTGGCCTCCATTTAAAAAAAAATTCAGCCTGAGTTCTTCAATAGTTGATTCATGAAATCAGAAGAATGATCATGTAATGTCAACGTTCTCAAAGTAACTCCTATGGAGCCATTATTCAGATATTTCAATTATAAAAGAGAAGTGCGCAATGGTCACTATTAATTGACTGGCTATGCTCTCATAATGTGAGAATGAGTCCATTCTGTTTCAATTGAGACCTCCCACAAGTCAAATTCTACTTACCAAGTCTTCCTGAGCTCTGCTCGTAGTCCCTGCCTGTCAAAGTTGAACACTTAAAACCTATTCTGCAGTAACATACATTGTCAAGCTTAGGATGAATAATTTACGGCCACCTTATTTCCCCTTTTAGATTGTAAAAATTGAAAATACTTGGATTGTATAAGTCAGTTTTGGACAATTATGGGAGAGACTGTGCATTTTTTCCTCACCACAGGAAAATAATATTTTGTTTTTCAAAACAAAAAATGGTGTGCTCCACGTCTTGATTGATTTGAATTAAAGAACACATTGTGCCAAAGGTTTGCGGACCCGTTCAACAGGACTTCATTGAGTAGAGAGTATTCCAGATAGGTTTTAACTTTCATAGAAACGTTTTTGTTTTCCCCTCAAAGATTCAAAGCCGGGTATGTAAAACGTCCTACTGTTGACCTTTCCATTACCTATGAGTGATTGGTTAAGTAAATCGTTCGAATTACTAGCAGCTCAAACAAAGTTATTTCCAGCTAAGGACACAGAGACCCATAGGCACAGGTTTAAGTGAGTGTCAAGTTGTATGTAAGAAGATAACTAAATGTATTTGAAATGTTCATTTATGTGTTTTGCAAGTGTATTTCATCATTTAATACAGTACTTCAGGAGTAGGTGTAACCTATTTTATTATTTCAAAATGCTTTGATGGCTTTAGCAGCCATTATTGTTATTAACAATTTACCATCCTCTAGCTGCTTGTAAACATTTGACAAGCAACAAAATGGTACAATAGTTTGCCTTTTAAATTAATGAGATGATAGAAGTTATTTAGGGAATTTAAATCTCATTACTAAACATTTATAATTACTTAACCAATACGTTTTTGTTATGTCAGATCTTCTGATGTTAATAGTCCTAAATAATTCACTGAGTTCTCCGTGATATGCAAATAGGGTGGCAGGTACTAATGCAATACTGTTGTTTGGCAAGACAGCCAATGGGACCACTCATGTTTGATAAAGAGTCTCTGCACTTGACTAGCTTCAAGTTGTGTCTCTCACCCCCTGTGTGATCTGTTACATTGCTTCAAAGGTTGCTTGCTGAAATATATTTGTGACACAGTTAAAAAATGACAAAGAAAACATCGTAATTCACATTTTTATTGAAAGGGTTTTTCATATAATTGACTAACACCTGCAGTTGACATGAGTTCTTCCATTTTAAGTTTACGAGAACATTTGTAAACATTAAAGTGCACAGGATTGGCTTGGGCGCATACTCTTTGAATGTTCATGCTACAAGCTCTACAATGTTCAAGGTAGTTCACTGTTCCTTGGCCTCTTAGACAAAATAAGCCCTATCAATTGAATCAGGTCATAAATTTGCTGATCCTCCCATGTTTACGATACAAACATCTTTATATCTTTAACTCTCGTTATACATGTGAGAAATTGGCTTGTTGACACGGCTCAACCATCCAAATGTACCCTGTAGCTGTAATAAAAATGGCATGAAAACAAAGTTAATATAGACCATAAGAACAAAAACACTCCCACTTACTGCCTAGCACTCCACTAACTAAATAATTCAATTTAGAAAGAACCATGGGTTGATATGTGCTTAAACATGACTCTTTGTTCGTTTAACTTCTGTTTAATTTCACATTTAGCAAAAAAAGTTTTTATTCCTGACAGTACTTGGGTTTAAGCATACATGTATCCACTCCTGACTTGTAGTAGCTCTTGTGCTATTTTAGGGGGAAGAAGACAGGCTGTATAAAAAAAGGCCTAGCCTTTTGAGTGCATTATTGTCATCGACTGAATTATGATAAGCTGGAGTTAGTCAGTACCAAGTGTCAAGCTCTGTGCCCAACCAGAATGGACTATGTATCAGGCATTCGTCCCAGGGGGATGTCTGCTGGCCCCAGGAACATGGGTTTGTCCTCCAGCGAGGGCTCTGTTCTGCTGCTCTGGAGGTGGATGAGAGGCTGGGTCTGCAGCAACACACTGCCCCGACCCTGGCCTCGGCTCTCCTCCCGGTTCCATCGGTTGTAGAGGTTGACCCTGTGCTCCAGCTCAGGACTGGTCTTAGCAGAGCCTGTCGGGCTGGGAAACTTGAGGTTGACGCGGTTCACCCCCGAGCCCTTCTGAGCCAGGCCACACGAGTCGTCAGTCAGGGAGCACAACAGGTCGTGCACCACCATGCTGGGATCCCTGGAAAGCTGGCCCGTGTAAATAGGAGGGCAGCAGGGCTGGTAGTTGTAGTTCAGGGGCAGAATGCGGGTGTTGCTGCTGCTGCTGCAGCAGTCTGTGGTGGACGAGCCCAGGGAATGGCTGCTCAGACTGTGTGGGCGGGCGGTCAGGCTGCCACTGCACCGCGATGCGCTGATGGAGGTGTCACTGACGGTGCTGCCCGTGCGCTCCACACCCAGCAGAGGGTTGCAGCGGGTAGGGTCTGTGTTTACGGGGAGGTGGACGTCAATGGCTGCCGTTGTAATGGCCCGAGCCCCCGCAGTTGCGGCTCCGGGATCTGAAACAATATTCCTGATGATAGGTTCCTGTTTATTTACTCATTCTATACTTTTTATGTCTTGAAGCAAATCCACAGTGTGAAGTCACTTACCACTGCTTGGCTCACTGTAGTACTGGCTGATATAGTTGTTCATGTCATCACGTACAACTGGATCTAGGGTAACACAAATATTACAATCAATCTTCATTGTAGTTCAAATGTTCTTTATGTGTATCAATATCAGCCCCCAAATCGGTCCATCAGTCATGTAGTTAAGGGGGAGTAAATCATTTTCAGTAAACTGTTAAATGTGAAACCTGGCAGTGAATAAAAGCAGAGTGTATTTTCTCATGTCATGTCAAGGTTGACAAGAGGCTAAGTAGTTTAAGTGCACAGAATCAGCAAGGAGAAAACAGGTAGCTACATAATCAATGTCTTTGGTTTAGGTTTCAAAAACATAATGTCTATTGCTGCCTCCGAGAAGTGCTGTGGCAGTAAACTGTTGGACCAGTATTGAAGGAAACGAAGGCTCTTTGTTCCAGCCACCTTCTGGTCTCCCAGGCCACCCAACGCACGGCTTTGATCTGATCTGTTCGTTTGCTCGCTTCATTGGCCCTGTGCTCGGTGTCCACTGAGTGGAGCCCAAAGTACTCTGAGTGCTACGGCTGCTCCCTCTGGAGCAACGCAGACTCTGACGGGTAATTTCATTTATTTTTCTGCTTAAAATATTAATCTGGGAGCCACCCCTGGAGAGGAGGCATTGCACTCACTGAAACACAGCCGAGACAATCACGCTGCAATTAATAAGACATGAGTCTCAGCAAAGAGAATGGCCCTGCAAACAAGCATAAGAGGATTCCATGGCTGATAGTCAGCCTATCATCCATCAATACGGTTGCAAAGGTGAGGGTCTTTGAGTTCCTCTCTGAATAAATCAATATACAGCACTTGTCCTCCACCACAGGCAAGGTAATGAACCCACACTTCAGTGGGAAGCTATTTCAAAAGAGATGTTTTGGTTGTGGTCTTTTCGCAGTGGACTTTGATATTTAGTTATAAGAAATTAGTAATGATAAGTAAGATAAACATAAATGGTGAGGAGATTTTATCTGGCATGTTTTTAATCAAACTGGTCAGCTATGTAATATGCTCCACATTTTGTGTTATTTACTTTTTTAAATTAGCGTGGCTTACTGAAAAATTGCCATCCAAACGGTATGATATGTTAGTTCATTTGAGATGAACATCCTCTTCCATTAGGACTGTTTCATTGATCAACATTAAATGTCTCTCAAAGCATACATCGTATCTAAGCGTCCGAACAAAAAATTCCATTTATATCTTTTCACAAAATAGTTATATATATATATATATATATATATAAACGTAAGATTCTTGAGTCCCTTTTCTTTTCCAGACCCCTCACCAACAAGGAAAGGGACTTAACGGCAGAAATGAAGGGAACTCTGATGGCCCCCCTTGGGCAGGAGTGGGAGCAGCCCCAGCCTCCCTCCATCATAACCCGGGCCACAGTCTGCCCAGTGAGAGCCCTGCGGCCTAAGTGCCTCTCCCAATGCCAGTGTTCTGGTAAAAAGGCCGGCTTGTTCCTGAGAGCCAGATTTCCCACAATCCCCCTGGGGTGGTGGTGTGGCAGCCGCAGAGTCTCCTAGTGGCCCATTGTGGTTTGCAGGTGAAGGGAACAGATGTTCACAGGGGCCCAGCCTCTCCTCACGACAAGGCCCAAAGCACAGAGCACTCTGTACCTGAAACACGGGCAGGCAAGGCCACACGGAGGGGGGCAACAGGAGAGATAATGTGTGCAGGATAGATGCCCACGCAAGCAGACATGGTTTTAGGGGACATGCTTGTTTTCCCTAGGATTCACCAGATCCTAAAAGCTTTTTTGCCCTCATATTGATCCTGCAATGCCTGCGGTCAAAGGAGTGTTGTGTGCTAGTGTTATGAGGCGGTAAGAGGCTGGGCTCAAAGTCGCTCCGGGGCAACTGCATCAGATTAGCGCAACACTACTCTGGCATCCCATTCACCTGATGTTACATCTTTTGGGTCTTTCTGTCCCACATAATTATGTACATACTTTATAGCACAGCTCCCTTCCAATTTGTCAGATGGCTTTCTCAAGCAAATATCCAATGGATTGTTTATTAAAATGTGATTTTGTTTGTATTCATATATTTTTACAGTTTGTAAAGTGACAAACACGAAAATGAGGCTATTGAATGTGTTGTTCAGTGAATGCTGGGGCAGGAGATCCCAGCGGTGGTACCTGCTGCGGTACGAGGCTCCCGGGGGGTTCCCTGGCCCTCATCGTCAGACTCTCCAGGAGCCAGGCCCTCCACCACCTGGAAGCTGCTGCCCTGCTTGCCCCACACGTGGTGAATCTGCATGGCTGCCTCTCGCTCCGCAGCCAGGTCCAGGTCTTGCTGCGCCAGGTGGGCCCTCAGCTGCCGGATCTCAAACTGAGACGGATAGACGAGAAAAGAGTAGATAGTCGCACCCATGCCGTTAACTGTTCATCCTAGGACCATGTTGGGGGATAAGGCATCTTTCATGCAAGTGAGTGTATGTATATTTAATTACATAAAAGTTTTCAATAGCCATTTGCCCGACACCTATTATTGGCAAACTTAAATTGTAGATGATTATTATACGAATAACTCTGAGTAGGCCTATTCAATTCAGTTGGGAGTATTTTGAAAGACATCATGTTTTCATTGATGTAGTGTAGTCTTTTGGCCGCTTTCACTATTGATTTTGTGGTTTGGAGCATTTGATATGAATACAATAATAAGGCTCTCATTACAAGAACATATTGCATTCAAGTCCAGTACGATAACCTCACATGCATACTGACAATCTTATGAGAGAAACAAAGGTAACACAAAGCTTAGTTGTAGAAGCAGAGGCACTGTTTTTTGTAGCCATCTACAATGACTCGCCTCTGTGCTGGGAGAGAAGACTCCTGTCCTGAGTGGCATTGCACAGTGCTCAATTTGATGCACATTTTACTTTTGATTGCACAGCCATACCTCAATTTGATGCACATTTTACTTTTGATTGCACAGCCATACCTCAATTTGATGCACATTTTACTTTTGATTGCACAGCCATACCTCAATTTGATGCACGTTTTACTTTTGATTGCACAGCCATACCTGCCTTAAGTTAAAATTGTAATTTTTTTAATCTATAATAGTAGGTTTTTGCTGTGTACCTACTTGTTACCTACTTTATTGTGTATTTTTGTAAATTTTGAGTCTTTTTTTTGTCATTTATGTAAATTGATACTGTAACATTTACATTTCCCTTTGGGGATAAATGTAATACTGTATCTATCTATCTATCTATCTGTCTGTCTGTCTGTCTGTCTGTCTGTCTGTCTGTCTGTCTGTCTGTCTGTCTGTCTGTCTGTCTGTCTGTCTGTCTGTCTATCTTTTCATAATCCAAGGTATCTTTTACAAGCTGAAGAAATATGATATAAATATCATCAAATCCATATTACTGATCCATATTACAAAGGAAATGTTTAGAGAACGAACAAAACAATCAATTCTAACAAATTAATATTTTATTCGAAGAAGGGAATCTTTTAACGGCGCAGCAATTTAACTTCCGTGCTTGATGTACTGCTGCCCTCCTCTGGTTGTTTTCAAAACTACAGCTCAAATAAGGACAATGATATTGTTTTCCATTGCCAGACATAGATATCTTTTTTACTAAATTACAAACAGAACCTTTGGGCAAAATAAGACAGTATCAGTAAAATATGCTTTATACAGGTATAATTATCCTGGCCTTACACACATTTCAGTAAGCCTATGTGATTCAATGCATGGTTATAGGGACCCTTCTGTATAAAATGTTAAGGGATGTAAACATGTGGTCTATCCTATACTGGTCTGTGCACTCACAGCTTGTTCCTGGCAGATCTGAGTGAGGCGCTCCAGCTGTTCTTCTCTCATAGCCCTGGTCTTCTCACAATGCTGGATCTCCAGCTCCATCTCCACCTTCACTTGAAGCACATAGGCTAGGGATGAGAAGAGAGAGAATCAGGAAGTAATGCAACTACAAACAGTACAACTTAACCCTGAGATTTGTCCAATGACATGATAATAGCACTTAGTAGTTCTATGTAAGGGAAATGAAAATGAGCTATTACTACATTTTAAGAGTTTTAGAACCATTTTTTAAACAGAGCGCTATCAACTAAATAGAACGAAATAACATATTTGTAAGAAGCCCGAACTTAGTAGTTAGTAGTAGTAAAAAATACTGTGCTGACAGTTTCTATTCCAATCTCTTAACCTTCAGCTCCTGTCCAGGCCAGTCCTCTAGCTAAAGTTTATGAATGACCACCACATTTGTAAACAATGTCCTCAATCCACCTCATACATGTCTGGTATCTCTAATCAGTCACCCTAAGAGCACTCTACATGGCCTGGTCAGTCACAACAGTGCTGTCGACACTTGGGACCGAAGCCACAGGACTGCGGGTCAGTGGGCCTCTATTAGAGGAGAATCATTAGGGCAGGCGCTCTACAGTGGAGCCTACAACCGATAGCAGCGCCCACAGCCGCCGTGTCTATTTATAGAGCTGTTGACGTTAACGCACACGGGGAGGCCCGCGAGGAGAGGGGCCAGGCCAGAATTTACCCTCAATGTCAGGAGCCAGATCAGACCATTAACCCTTCATGCACGGTACCGATACGCACGTAAAACCAGCCTGTCTTCGTGCGTTGGTGTGTGGGTGTGTGTTTGTGTGTGGGTGGGTGCGTGTGTGTGCTTGCGTGTGTGCTTGGAACTTGGTTCATAGTGCCTGGCAGGATATAGGCAGTGGTGTTATTCACACCATGGCTGATTGGTCATATTCTCCATCACAAGGGCTGGTTTTAGCCTCCCCTCTGAGCTCAGGCCCAGTGGTATAAGCTAAAGGAGAGAGCCTCTTCCTCCTCCTGAATATCAAACCCACTTTCTCCTCCATGAGGCTGGAGATAACTCAGCTCTAAACTAGACAGATGTGGATGTACGCCTGTAATGCCATTCCTGTAGGGGTGGACAAGTGCATAAACGCATACACTTGACCAGATCAATAAAACATATGGGAATGTTGGGGGGTTGACACTCTCCCATCAAGTTTCCCATTTGCTTATTGAATTCGTTGCACTTAGAATTTGTTTTGCACTTATTCATTCCACGAATTACTGCCTTTTCCAATTTGTCACTGGCTCTCAAATTTTATGCACAGCAACTCAACATTGCCTCAAAGTTGTAATTGACATGTTCAGAGTGTGGTGTAGCCTGTCTACCTAGCCAAGTCAATCGGTCACCAACGTCCGAACACTCATGCTGAAGTATGGTGCAGGGAAATTCAAGACTGCATACCCAGGTGACTGAAACGGTTAAAGATCAGCCGCTAAACTCGTATTCTGCCCATGCCTAAGTTGTTTTGCCATGACATTAACTGCTTGCGTCCGCATATATGCAGATTCTACTCAAATGTGTTGAGAAATCTATATACAGTATATGTACTTCTGCTAGCCCGAGGTTACAAATGTAACTCTTCCTTTAATGCCTATGTTCCAGTAAACATGAATCGACAAGAGTAGGACTATCTGAATAATTCATATTGATTGAATGGACACAATGCACAACAATCTTATCTACACGGCATGGCTAGAAGAATGTAGTTGGCCTATGGTCAGTTATTGTGTGGTCAAATTGTCTGTGGCTTGATGCTGCATGCAAAGCCTGGCTGAGGGTGACCTCCCAGGCACTATCGATCCTCCCTGCATTAGCATAGGACAGAGCAACGCTATATTCATTATGGCCTCTTTAAATCCGCCTAATGAGCCCTTACGATCGATGCCAGTTTAAGTAGCAGAATAGTGGCAATTTACTCCGAGGGACAATCAATAACCATAGTGTTCTGAATAGTAAATAATGTGTTTCATAATGGGGTCGGGCTGTCATTGTGGGATCGAACGCTCATTCATAAGCTACCTACATATATTCCTCAGTGGCATTTCCAAAAATATTTTTACATCATTATTCTTATTTCGTATGCAGTCCAGCTAGCTCATATTTGTTATGAAGGCAGTATGTGAATACCTGAAGCTGTTCAACGGCAACTGAGTAGTGGTTAACTAAGAAGATAGCTTGTCTCTCCTTATTCTTTTTCGGAGACACGATGACTCGGTCTACAAAAAGGCTGTGTCCAGCACAAAACAGCCGACCCCGGCCAGCCGGTCAGGGTGGGAAGTGTCACAGTCTCTCACCATCAATGATCCTCTTGACTCTCCAGATGCGCAGGGTGATGATAAGGCTGATGGCATCCCAGGGGCTGCTGGGGCCATTGGCCACCGTGGAGGCCACCATGGGGGCCAGGGATAGTACAATTACCGCACCGTCAAAGACCTGCCGGCAACACACGTACCAAAGACGTTCACTTTCCATTACACAAGAAAGGAAAAATACCTTGCTGACGGTTTGCACAGGCAACTCACTTCTACTTTGTTCTCAATATAATCCCAAATCCCAAGAACTACAATTCTGAAGACAGTCTGAAAGAGAAACAGAGAAAGAACATGCGATTGAAAAGTGCATTTGAAAATGCAATGCAGCAGTAAAGAGAGAGAAAAAAACAGGTGAGGTAGAAAAATGATGGCAAAGCCTTATCCATAACAAAGCCTTATCCATAAAAATAACATAAGTATTTTTGTACACTTACTTTCATGACATGTCTCCAACACAAGCAACAATGCCCTGGGACATGTGACTGTCTTCTCTTTAAACAATTACATATTGAGTGACTAGTGTAATCTTAAATATGTGTAAGCTGCTAAATTCACATTCATATACAGCCTTTTTACTTATTTTTTTTTATCTCCAGAAAAAGTTGTACATTTCAGCAACAAATACAGTCCCCTCCAAAAGTATTGGAACAGTAATGCCAATTCCTTTATTTTTGCTGTAGACTGAAAGCGTTTGGGTTTGACACCATAAGATGAATATGAGACAAAAGATCAATATGTCAGCTTTTATTTCCAGGTATTTTCATCTGGATCTGATAAACAACTTAGAAGATATCATTATTTGTAAAGGAACACCACATTTTTTGTTGAGCAAAAGTATTGGAACATGTGACTAACAGGTGTGTTTTGTTGCCCAGGTGTGTCTTATTACATTTATTATTCAAACAATAAATAACACTGAATGTCTAGGCTCAGTTTCAGATTCTGGTTTTGCCTGTGCAGACTGCAGTTATAGTAATCAACATGAAAAGCAGAGAACTGTCTATGGGTGAAAAGAAAGCAATTGTGAAGCTAAGAGAAGATGGGAAATCAATTAGAGCCATTGCACAGACACTAGCCATAGCCAGTACAACAATTTGGAATATCCTCAGGAAGAAACAAACTACTGGTGTACTAAGTAACAGACATCGAACGGGACGACCAAGGAAAACAACAGCAGTTGACGACAGAAACATTGTCAGAGCTGTGAAGAAAGACCCTAAAACTACTGTTGGTGAGATCAACAACAACCTCCAGAGGGCAGGAGTGAAGGTTTCAGAATCCACTGTTCGCAGAAGACTTCATGGACAACAGTACAGAGGCTACACCAGAAGATGCAAGCCATTCATTAGCATAAAGAATAGGAAGGCCAGGCTGGATTTTGCCAAAAAGTACAGAGACGAGCCTCAAAAATTCTGGGAAAAGGTTTTATGGACTGATGAGACGAAGATTAACTTCTACCAGAGTGATGGAAAGGCTAAGGTTTGGAGAAAAAAAGGATCTGCTCATGACCCCCAAAACACAAGCTCATCTGTGAAACACGGTGGAGGTAATGTGATGGCTTGGGCTTCAATGGCTTCTTCTGGGACGGGCTCATTAATCTTCATTGATGATGTAACACATGATGGCGGCAGCAAAATTAATTCGGAAGTCTACAGAAACATTTTTTCTGCCAATTTAAAGAAGGATGCAACCAAACTGATTGGGAGATCCTTTGTCATGCAGCAAGATAATGACCCTAAACACACTGCAAAAGCAACAAAGGAGTTCATCAGGGGCAAGAAGTGGAAGGTCCTAGACTGGCCAAGTCAATCTCCAGACTTAAACCCTATAGAGCATTCTTTTTACCTTCTTAAAAGGAGACTGAAGGGAGAAACCCCCCAAAACAAGCAACAACTGAAAGAGGCTGCAGTGAAAGGCATAACAAAAGCAGAATGCAAAAGTTTGGTGATGTCCATGGGTCGCAGGCTTGATGCAGTTATTGAAAGCAAAGGATTTGCAACAAAATATTGAGTCTTATTCACTTAAATCCATTTCAAGTCTATCTGTTCCAATACTTTTGCTCATCTAAAAATGTGGTCTTTCTTTTCAAATAATGATATCTTCTAAGTTGTTTATCAGATCCAGATGAAAATACCTGGAAATAAAAGCTGACATATTGATCTTTTGTCTCATATTCATCTTTTGGTGTCAAACCCAAACGCTTTCAGTCTACAGCAAAAATAAAGGAATTGGCATTACTGTTCCAATACTTTTGGAGGGGACTGTAGCTAATCTTGCTTGTCATCTAGGCTTTCCTATAGTAATGGCACCAGGGGACAGCTTTGTTAAAAGAGCCCATTGATTAACACCGCAATTAAGCTAAGGTGACAATGTTAAAGTGCCCCTGGTAATCCACCAAAGTGGAGTCTACGTGAACATCAACATTGCCAATGTAAGCGAGAGGAGAGTAATTCTGCCTCTATGCTTGGACTCCGCTTTCCAACTGGTGGAAGCAGAGCAGATGGCGATGAGATAGGACTATGCAGCACCACTCCCAGCTGACACTTGTTTTCTACTGTGTCGGAGAGTGAGGAGCAGTGTCAGGTTGGATCTTACGACCGAAACTGCATCCAGCTGCTCGTTAGCCCCATTTTTAATTACAGGCCTTCTCAGTGTCAATGAACGTTGGGCGTAGTTAGTTCACTGGGGGGGGGGGGGGGGGGGCTTGTTGGATGGACTGGTATGTGCTTTGCTTCAGTAATGCATGATGGTGGACGGTCTCATCCCACCTCAGTGAAGAAGATGGAGAGGATGACCAGGCTGATCCAATGGATGATGCTGGCCAACTGGAAAGCATTGGTAACTGGAGGGGGGCAATGGGACAAAGAGGAGACAAGCTTTAGCTGTATAAATGGAGAGCACATCAACCTGAATACAATTACCACCACGCACCCACCCAAATGTGCATTTGTGTTTATCCATCAAAAAGGGGATTTAGGCATGTATAAAAGACAATTCAGACTGAAGTGGCGCACTGCAAATGCCCTGTTAAATAGTTGACAGACATCCCACTACCGATCTATATTTAGATTTTCCAACATTCCCATTGTCTCAGCTCCACAGATTCTGCTCCCAAGTCTATCCTCTCCTCCAGTGATCTGTCCATCAGCCTCTCCATCCCTTCCCATTTCTGTAACTAGCCATCTCCACCTCCGCTAATCTCTGTGTGTGCGTTCACCTCTCCCCTCGGTCCAAACCACAATGCCGCCCACTCCCCCATTTGTCTTGCAGGACCGGCCATAACCAATGCAGTCGATTGTAATAATGCATCTGAAGTGACTGAAATCCTTTAGTCCCTGAAGCGAGGCCTGGCCATCATTACAGACGCACTTCTCCTGGCCCGTGGCTCATGATCAATGGGGACATGTGCCAAGTGCCTAGGTCCTTCTCACCTCTCTCCATCCCAGTCATTTAACATCTAGCTGCCCTTCCAACTGGCAGGAAACAGGCACAAGTCATGGGAGGGAAGTAATGGGGAGTGAAGGCACTCCCCCTTTCTCCATGTGTCTACTTAAAAAACATTATTCCTTGCATAGATTAATTAAAGCATTCTGGGAATTGCTTGCAACGGCTCGCAAAAGCACTGTAAACATACGTACATTGGAGGAGTTTGGTGTCTATGAGGAGCTCCAAGGCCAGGAAGAGCACCACCAGGATGACACAGGCCACCAGGAAGCAGTTGAAGCCTGCGCTGACCAGACAGACCTGCCACAGAGCCACCCGCCGACCACAGCAGGGCTTCAGCCAGTTAGACCTGGGGACAAAGCCAAAGATGATGCTGGTTATTATTTATTCTAACGATCCTACCGCTCATTTATCTTCCACGTTATAACTTCATCACACACTGTCATTTTCGGCCGTTTTGTAGCCAAAGGCTGTTGAGACAGTAGGGTACACTGAATAATATCCTGTTGTGTGCCGAAGTTCCCT
The DNA here is from genome assembly GCA_017639675.1 of Aplochiton taeniatus. NCBI lineage: Eukaryota > Metazoa > Chordata > Actinopteri > Galaxiiformes > Galaxiidae > Aplochiton > Aplochiton taeniatus. The sequence continues at coordinate 12,467,330 of CM030173.1, forward strand.
CTGATGCCCAGAGGAGAGTGCTAGTGCGCACTCCACTCACCGCATGCAGAGTTTAGTTACGGCCAAACGAGCGAGTGTGTACAGAGGGTGCATTAACGGCAAGGGACACTGTGGGTCTTTGATTTGGCAACTCATTCGTCAGTCAAGCCTGTGAGTGGAATAGTAAAAACAATCCCATTCAGAGAGCAATAAAGTGGCACACTGTTGGGGATGACTCTAGAGAGAGGGAGTGAAATGCAATCTCATCAAGACATAATGTTATTAGCATAGTTGTTTTTTGCTTTTTTTTTGTTTTTGTCTTTTGAATAGGCCACGGTTTAAAAATGTTTCAGTACATTATTCAGATTTGAATCTCCATCATCATTAAGGATATCAAATCTCCTCCCTCTCTGTGACCAACTGCACATAGCATGGTCAGTATTAGATGGGGGGGGGGGGTTGTTCACGGCGCTCGCTAGATCTCCAGCTGGAGCGGAAAGTTGGCTCTGCTTCCCCCGCCTCTCTCTCCACCTCATGTCCTATTGGCATATCACTCTCCCCCCAAACCGATGATGTCTTCCTCCCTGGCGCGGTGCTACGGGGAGCTAGAGCACGGGCAGACTGCTGTCTCTGGGGTCGTACGTCTGCAGTGACCAGAGGACGCCGCCTGATCAGCATTACAGCGACTGGGATCAGACCGAGCGGAGCGCCATAGTAACATAGTGGAAACACGCTCACAATGGAGTCACTTTCAGCACATGTCGCGTTGATCGTTTCACCCCCCCATCAGTCTCTCAGGGGGAGTGTTAGATAGACTTGGCAAGAGCCGAGCCCACAAGCCTGTAAACAATGCATGGCTAATCTAATAAAGGCATAATCACGCTGTTAGCAATCATCTACTTGGCGCTGGGTGGGAGCTGGAGTCTGTGGGCTCCAGATGGTGTGGAATCTGCTCGTGCGGGACCTTGCCGCGACGCGCACCGGTAGCGTGCCAACCTGTGCCAAACTGGACACCTTGTCTCCGAGCCTCACACTCAGCGTCGGTTAGAGGACGGAGGAGAGGGGCCGGACGGGAAGAAAAGACGACTACTACACTCTACGTTTGGAGTAACGAAATAGTGACCTTTGGTTTAAGTCAGTGGTGACTACGTATCATAAGCTCCAGCACTGAGAGGTCAGCTTGTCTGGAAAGGCTTCCGACATCATGCGTCTACACCAGTCAAACTATTTCCCTCAGCGTTCCTCCTAACCATAGCATATGCTCCCCTAAATGAAGCCATCTCTGCTTTGAACACACACAAGCTGCTAAGTCCCAGTTGTATCCTCAAGACATGGAGGGGCCAGGAAGGCAGTCCCTAAAAGACATTACGCAATTCCAAAAAGGATTAGCCACCTACGTTCCTCTAACTTTGTAAAACCATCACAGGGACACGAGGCTGAGAGAGGCGGCCATGTAAACTCATAGGAAACTATTTTCACATGCGCTTCATATTATATTGATATTTATGCCTTGGGTTACAGCCTAAAACCATGCCAAATAATCCTCCATATTCTTCACCAGCATCTTTGACTAATTTCTTATCCGTGCTGGCCTGCCCAAAGGCAAACGGTCAGACATAGGCAAGGACAGATGCTGTATGTTAATGAGTTTGATTTTAACAGCAGAGGAGAGCACACAGTTAGTCTGAATGGCAGCTCAGCCTGGTCCTAGTCACATAACACAGAGGGACAGTGGCCAAGGTCACAATAGCTGAGCCAGGTACAACTGCACAGTGCAGCCTATACAGCAGAAGGCCATTCATTGATTTAAGCTTAGCTTTTTATTCAGAAAAGGAACATACTCCATCTTGTTCTATGCTTCTTTAAATTCAGCTCGTGTTATATCACTGTTTTTCTGGATCTCTTTCCAATTTCTATCTGTCTTTACTGTAGCTTCTGTTTGGGAGGTTTACATAGGTATCACTTAAAGTTTGCCATTGAAGAGATTGAGACAGGGAATCAGAGAAGGTTGATTAAATCATGAAAGTAATCAATACTGACGCACCAAGCGAGGAAGTGAGCTGCCAAACAAAACAATCGGACAACGTCGCTCAGAGCACCGATGGCCGAAGATAAAGGAAATGTAGAGAAATCACTTAACCACTGCACTGCTATCCAATATCCGGAAGAATCCCTACATACAGTAAGTGCCTGAGGTTCTCGGAATCGGTGGTTACAATCAGATCAGTTTAGCTGCTTAGCCGCAGATCTGCAGGGCTCAATCAATTAACATATTTTTGAGGCAGTAATGTGTTTCATCGACAAACTTATTTTAGTTTGCACTATTGCTGCTTTGAAATAAGTATCAAGTTCAGCCACTGAAAAAGAAACGTGTGTGAGAGAGAGAGAGAGAGAGAGAGAGAGAGAGAGAGAGAGAGAGAGAGAGAGAGAGAGAGAGAGAGAGAGAGAGAGAGAGAGAGAGAGAGAGAGAGAGAGAGAGAGAGAGAGAGAGAGGGAGAGTGAGAGAGAGGTCGTGGTAGCAGGAACAAGAGAGCGTTGTTTTTAAGTGTGGGGAATGGGAATCTGGTGAGTAACGGAAAAGAACCCACAGTTTGACTCAAAACAACACCGACGTCGTTTGGTAAGAAGTGCAAGACAAACGACAGGAAAGTCATAGGATCAGTTATGACCCTGCCATCTTCTACAATGCAACTATATGCCAGATAGAGTATATGGCATACGTGACTGAGAAATGTTTAGTGTTTATCCGGCTGTTAAACTGTCTGCTCTGCAACCTGAGAGATGTCCGGTCACAAGAATACAAATGTGTACCGTTTACTTAGACCTGAATAACTATTATCTGTAACTTTCCAATGTAGATTCGGGTCATATTAATGTATTTCTGTCAAAACAGATCATTATCATAATAGTGCATAGTAGTGTCGCCGTGTTCCACGTTTCTACCGCACCACACAAAGAGCGCAATGCTAGAGCAAGGATGGAAAGGGGAACACCAACTAAGCACTAAATACAGTATGTGCTGAGTACCAGTGATGCTGTGAGATTCCAGGTAATTCATTTTACATTTGAAAGGTTCCTCATTACAAATGCCTGTGCACCATTGATCACAAAACATCAGCGCGGAATTAGCAAACAGCAAATAGCTCCTGCAGAGTTTCTGCTTCAAAACTAAACCGATAAGGATCATCAGAAATAATTTTATGGCTACTATGCATGTACACCGAATACGTCCGGTCATAATGCTTTTCTGAGTATATTTTCGGAAAATAACCAAGCAGAGTACACAACAAATTAATGTTGACAGTGAACTTCTTAATGAAGGGGACTTGAAAGGGCGCAGACTGCTGAAGGGTTGAAAATGTGGTGCAATCAAAGTAGCAAGCCCAATGGCGCTGGTGCTTTATTCCATGATGCTTTTGTTACGTATGTATGTATTGTGGGCCTAATTTAGCTGTGACGTTTTTTGTATGAAAGCTCCACTGCCAATGAATACCCAAATTACATTAAACAAAGTGTGATTCAAAATGTATCGTTAAATTGCACTGCAAATGCCGACTTGTAAAGTCCCAGCCAGACTTGTCCACCTCATTCTCACCCCTCTCAGTCTCTGGCAGACCTTGAACTAAGTCTTCATAAAACACACGTAACACTCAAATTGAAGTAGGAGATAGTTGCATGAAAAGAAAACGAAAAAGTAAAAATCTAAGTTTTTCCCCAGAAAAATTGCCTTCTAATCCAGAGTAAATGAAGACAGATCAACCTACATCTGCAGTGAAGCTGACAAGCTGGTTCACACTAATAGGGTTTCCCCTGGACTCTTTATCTCTCTCCCTCTTAGCAAGAGAAGCAATGTCACACGTTGCATGTCTGTGAATATTAGCCACCCTTCCATTGCTCTCCCATTCCTCTCAAAGTGATCCCATTGGTGTCTAGTTGAGGCCTGAGAGTGGGCCCAGAGGAGCTGTACCACGCGGATGTTTTACAGTAGGCCATGCAGGAGGATGTTGGTGTTGGATATTGTGGGCATTTATTTTTCTAAACTAACTGGGATTATCCCAAGCTGTATATTAAATATGTTCTAAGAGAACTGTTGCATATATCTGACAGATTAGGAGGTCAAAGCTGGATGCAAATAAATACCAGGTTTCACTACACACACTAGAAAAGTACTGTGAGCAGTTCAAGGGTTACGTCCCTTTTACACTGTTGTTTATTTGAAAGCGTGCTTCTTTTTTTGCTAGAATCCCAAGTATTTGCTATCACAGCTAGAATTCATTTTTAAGGGCAGAGTAACTAATGGCGAGGTGTTGGAATCACAAACAAAAACTTCAGTTAATAAACAGAGAGCTGTCTTATTATGACCCCGAGTTCCGTTTCAAAACCAAGGAAATGGTGCCAAGGGCTGTTTGGAATATTGACTATTTGCCCCCTTGGCTTGAGGCCGTTCTCTTCCTCCTCTCCCTCCCAGACCACCAGGATATAAGGTTAGATGGGCCAGCTGGCCCTCTGCACTGTGTGAGCTCCTTACACATTTGGAGCAGCCAGATCAGTGACATATGCTTCTGTTTCAGAGTCTGGCAACTGCTCACTCGTCAGGGAGATGGAAGGTGACATCATTCTGCTGAGGTCATGCTGTTTTCCTGTGAAGAGGAAAGGGAGGGGGTGGTTGGTGTGGCAAAGAGCACACCTGCTGTAGCCAATACATGTCTGCAGCACCTGCTCATGTGTGCTCTAGGGGTGGCGGGGGTTAATGAAGCAGTCTGGCTACCTGGGAGACTGATAGCAAGTCTATCAGTCCTGCTTAGCGTAGCAGTCCATCAAAGCAACCGTTTTTAACATCCTAGATACGATCTAGTCGACAGTCAGGTGATTTTCCGCAACATCCAACAGATACCAATTCACATAAATTCATGCTGGAAAAAAAAAAAAAGAACAACCAAGAACCAAACCGAAAAACAAAAACAGCTTGGTAACTTGGGGGGAGTAGGCGGCCGTGAAAGTGCTGAACACAAACCCACACCACCTTGGTCCGTCCAGCGTTTTTCTGGACAGGAAGATGGATGGGCTGAACTCTATTAATAACCACACTCCACTAACCATGGTGCCAGAACAGCTAACACTGCAAGTGCCCCCTGATGCTAGCTAGAACAACCACCTCCCACAATGGTGCCCACTCCTGCTGATAGACATGCTACTTTAGGCTGCAAGGCAACAAAAGTGTGCCTAAAATCTCCCATGCACACCTTTTCACTTTTCTCTTTAGAACATACTACTACCTGGGCATGTCAAAAGTGCCTCTCACGCCTGTGATCATTTTGGTCAGTAAGGTATAAATAAGATATGGATATATCTCTGGCCAAAGCAGGAACGAAGGATGGAGATTCCAAGAAAGTAGAAAACAGCAAGAAAAATACTGACTTAAAATAAGAGAGAGAGACAGAGAGAGAGAGAGAGAGAGAGAGAGAGAGAGAGAGAGAGAGAGAGAGAGAGAGAAGGGGGGGGACCAAGCCTATCTGAATTTGAAGAGCCATCAGGGAGGGAGCCCTGCTACGCTAATGAAACGTGACAGCCAGGCATAAACTTGAATATGAAGAGAACCATGGTTACAGATGATTAGATAACAATTGTGATGCGCCGCACCGAGCTTTTGTGCCACCTTTCCTCTCTCCTCTTTTCCTTGTCTCCCTTTTGCGCGGGTATGCATGTCTGTGTGTTGGTGCACATACATTACTGTTTGCCTTCTGCGTATCCTCCTGTGGAGTAGGGGGGGCAGCATGCATTTAAGATAAGAGAAAGGTCATCTCCACCTTCACAATGCTCCCGGCTATGATATGCACACATGGCTGATGGTGGGTGCTTCATCACACGGGCAGGTTGACACAGGAACCTTTGCTCGTGATTAATCCTCACCGCTTCGTTCCCACTACACTAGATGTTTTGAAGCACAGCCTAGCAGGTTACTCTTAATAATGTACACCACAGCCTTTTTTCACGAAAACTTACTACCCCATGCTCTGTTATAGTAAGGCATCAGCGGGGAAAAATATTAGCGTTGCAAAGTTTAGTGTTTTGAATTCCAAACATACTGAAAAGAAAACACGACAGTAATTCATACAATTTTCAAAATAAAATCTTATTCTGAATTCATTTACATTGTGTACTTGTTGAAAATAAATGAGTTTAGAGTTATACTAGAGTCCAAAACCTTTGTAAAACTCTTGTGAGCAGAGACTGCCCTCTTCACATCAATCACTTGAACCCTCCTGATGTTGATGAAATACCTGTATTGTGTTGTGACACTCAATTTCAAGTGCCCACGCCCGCTCCGGTAAATGTCTGTAGCGTCCCTCCCCATGTCTGCTCCATACCAATCCCACTTCCTCACTCTCTCAGAGAGTCAATGAGCCACCTAATGCAGGCTAGAGGAAGGCAATTCACTTTCCCAGGGAGCCAGAGCCAGCGGAGCCATACATTTCTCTCCCAGATGCATTATCGTTTTGATAGCCGTGGATTGCCATGCCTCTGCCACCGTCTTCATCCCACCATACTTCACTTCATCATTCGGTTCTGCAATAAAACAGGCTAATTTCCCTTCCTATTTTCAACAGCTGAATTCCCCAATTATGCATCCAAGTTTCCTGTGGACTCAAAGCTGATTTCGTGTGGGGTTTTCATAGAAGCTACTTTTAAGTGCCTACAGAGGTAGTTTGTTTACATTACACTGCGTAACTCAGACAACCAAAGAGGACATGACAAGCATTATCTTGTGCTTTTAGCCGACGGTAAGCATGATGATCATGCACGTTGTAGGTGAATGTCTCCCTGGTGCCGCCGGTGGCGGGGGGAGGGGGGGTGGGCAGATCGATACAGTAATGAGGAGACAGAAGCACACGCGTAAGCACTCAAAGAACAGCAATGCTGAAATCTAAAGAAGAATACGGTGGCACAGTCAGGAGGCCACCAACTGCCTGAAACACTCACCTACATGGGTCTGGGCTGCACCATAATCCACACTGTGACCCGCTCCTCTCAGCTCCCAATCAAGGTTTTTACTTTGTCACAAAACAATGTCAACTTTTGAGGTTCTTACAAAAATGCTAGGCTAATGCGTATATGCAGTATTGAAATAACACAGGAAAGGGACTAAACGGCAAAGTGCTTGTATAAGAATGAATGACATTTTAATGGCCACCAATGGGCAGGATAGAGAGAATCCCCAGCTTTGTATCCTTTACAAATGAAAGGATAAGTAGTAAAATAATGCAGAAGTTTGTTTCAAATAAAAAAAAGATCTTCTAGCATAAGACTCCAGTAGTAATTATATATGTCAACGTTACGTAATATCCGTCCAAGTGTTAGTGTTCACTTGTTAACAATTATGAAAATCTGTATAATTTTGAGAATTGGGCTCTGTAGACATCAGGGATTGTACCTTGGCCCAATGACACTGCTTTTATTGTTTCTAATCTACTTTTCTATAGTCAAGGTAATTTAAGAACACCCCAATTAAATGCCTTAGCAAAGGCAGAAATGAATGGTAATTAATTAATTAATTAATTAATTAATTAATGGTGACAACATCAGTGTATCACTTAAGGTATACTTTAGATTCACTGTAAATAGATTTTCATAAAAACTAACGGAGCTTGGCTTTTACTGCTTGTCCTGGCAGGATTTTTACAAGCAGCCATTTTGCACTGATGACTATGAATCCAATGAGGTGAGGCGGCCCCCATGGAAGTTACCTTCATGTAAAACACACCAGGAAAAATCTTTGATTCAGAGGAGTCCATTGTTTGAACCCCAACTCAAAATACAACCCATACGGTATCACATGTTCAAAGAGTTCACCATTTATTCCTAGACACCATAGGTGTTTTACAAGCCTTCCAGACAATGACACCATGAAACAGCATAGCCAAAGAGACAGTGACACCAGACTATGGCAACTTTGACAGGGAGTTGGACAAATGAGGGTTCTAGTGTGCAAGCTAAGGCTGTACCAACAGTAATGTGCCAGTGTCAGCATTGCCCACTGTTGACAGTGCATCTGTGGAATCCATCTGCCATTGGCTATGGCTGGGCTGGCTATCAGTGTGCCTGGTGGAGTGAGACCTGATTTTGTGTCAAATGGAGTCCTTGGAAGAGGAGGTATATTTGTGTGTGTGCATGTGTTTTGTTTATGCCCGCCTGCATGTGTGTGCTGCAGTAAAGCGTATGGTATTCGTCTCCTGTGGAGAGTTCACAGTATGACACAAGTCTGAGTCACTATTTCTGGACAGGATGGAATACATTGAACAGGTCTGGACACAGCATATAAACATTTGTTATTGTGACTAATCTAAAAGACACCTGCAATGTGACCTCATACCCACCCACCAGATTAGCGTTTTACAAGCATGCTGGGATGGAAAAATATGGACTCATGTATGGGATATGTGTCTAAAAACACTCTTGCATTGTTGATCAAATATTGTCCTTTTGTTGTGATTTATCATAGGAAATTACAATAGATCAATAGCTCAAAATAACCTGCTTCTGAGAAGAAGAGAAGAGAAGAGAAGAGAAGAGAAGAGAAGAGAAGAGAAGAGAAGAGAAGAGAAGAGAAGAGAAGAGAAGAGAAGAGAAGAGAAGAGAAGAGAAGAGAAGAGAAGAGAAGAGAAGAGAAGAGAATTTCGGTTTGCCTCACCCTTCCCTGTTGTCATCTTCATCCAGGTTAGAGAGGAGCTGAGATCCAGCCAGGGAGAGGTCCAGGGCAGCCAGAGGCAGGTCTCTGTAACTGAAGCTCATCAGCTGGACCGGAGCTATGCAGGGGTTTTCTTCCTCCACTTGCTGAGAGATGATCTCCAGGTCTGACAGGCATTCCTGCTCTGCCTCACTAGTGCATGCACATTCACACACAAAAACACATGCACACAAACAAAAATCCAAAATGTAAATGTTAGAGCCCTGTTTGCTTTTTATCAAGTAAACCGCCTTCATTGTTATGTTTCATTCATTGTATTTTTAAGTTAACCAGATAATTATGTTTATTGGTCAATGTTCACCAACACCAGTCGAAGACATTACCCGTGAAAAAAATGGTGGGAAATACTTTGAGAGACGGGAATAAACTCAACAAGCACACAGATTAACACACACTATTGAGAAGGTAGATAAACAGAGTTCCTAGGATCAATGAGACCTGAGTCACAATATAGAGCACAGAAAACAGCCTGACCCTCTTCTGCTCAGGAGCAGCAGAGCAGAATAAAAAACAGAAACACACTGAGTACAACCCATTATTTGACATGGATTATTGTCTGATATGAATGAATACTCCGGGTCTGAGTTGGAGCAAAAAAACAAGTTGAAATGATACAAACGCAGACAACTTTGGAATGAAAAAGCTCTGGCTCACACTCAATAAAAAACAACAATACATTTCGTAATTTTCACCATGTGCTCATTTGTTTTACTAGTTTTCTAGCACGGGTTTCTAGCAAACAGTATGAACCTGAGAGGTTCTCTGGTTCAATTTACAACCGAAAAGACTATGTATTGTCTATAAAAATGTTGATGGCATTTATAGCATAACTGTAAAAAACACTAAAGTAAGTATTAAAGTATTCAAATTTAAAATACCACTAGGAGTTTCCTGTATGACACCTGAAAATCAGCCTCCAGTTTATATTCACATGCAATTCAGTGGCCATGTTTCCAGCACAAGCCTTACCAAATCCTACATAGATACAACATTGTCAGCTCAGCATTCCCTCCAGACTATATCTGAAGTTTAATATTGTGGGCCTGTAGCATGAAAGTAGTAGGCATGTACGAAGGAACAGTGAGTGTAGAGGCTGGGTTATCTCAATAAAGCGTGGAGGTGGAAACAAGCGGGCTCCTCTGACGAGTGCAGCTGCAGACTGACAGACTGTGTGGCCTGTGGTGCATATTTTTAGACCAGAGCAGATGCTGGTGTATCATGTCTGTTGTGACGTCGCTCGCCTCTCCCTTTGTCAGCTGAGTGGATCCCTGCTCTCAAACCAACATAATGGAATATGGGAAGGAGAAGGTGCGGTAGAAGCAGGAAGATGAGCGCATGAGGGAAAACGTGAAAAGGGGAGGAGGATTTCAAAACGGTCGACGGAGGAGGAGAATAGGATGAAAATGAAGGCGAAACCAGTATGGGGAGCTAGAGCTGGACCAGACCAAGATAGAAATGAAAGAAACGATGTGGAAGAGAACGAGGAGAAGGTGGACGAGGAGGGGAGGAGGGCAGAAGGTTAAACAATCAGCCTCCTACTGAAAGTCCTCCACCAGCGGTTGGTCTCTGTCTATTCTACAACGCAAAGCAGAGAATGACTCTCGCCACTGCTCTGCTCTCGTCTTCCCTGCCATGCCTTTCAGTTATGTAATTATGGAGCCCTGTAGGGTTGTGGGGCTTGGGTTTAGCAGGTCAGAGGATGCTCTAGTTCTTCCACTACAGCGCTCTCACGCAGCCGACTTCCCGGCGGAGAGGCGGAGGAAGGGAAAAATACCTCGCGCACGTGTTGGTGGTAGTGAGGGGTGTTCTGAGGATATTCCCTGCAGTCGTTTTGTAAAAACACATCGTTTTCCTATTCCTCCTCCTATTTTTTCTTCCTCTCCCTTTCCTCTCCTCCCCCTCCTCCTCCCTGTCTTCCTCCTCCTACGATCAGCATCGATATTGTTACGAAAGACAATCCTGAGTGACCTAAAACTATCAGCGGAGGCCAATCCTGAAAGACAGGCAGCCCAGGAGACAGACAAAACACCCCACACACATACCCACACACCCTCATTCTAACGCTATCGCTCCCTCTATCTTTCACCACCACAGACGCACACACACCCTTCAATAAAGGAGGCCCCATCTCACATACATCCACATGCACCCACCCACACACACACACACACGCACACTCAAATGCACCATTTTGAAGTATAGATAAGATCAATATTTCAGTTCGATCCAATCTGGATTAGCCTTAATGTTGGAGGTCATCTCCATTCCCATCACCAGACTATGATTGCCCTGACCGGTCAGCTACTTAGGTGGTTGATTGTGGGACAGTCATGGATATTCATCTGCCTGCAAGGCACCTGGGTCTGATCTGATCTCCACACTGACTAACTGTAACCTTTACACACACACATACACACACACACACACACACACACACACACACACACACACACACACACACACACACACACACACACACACACACACACACACACACACACACACACACACACACACACACAACTTGTGCTCAAAAGTTCTGCCATTACTATTGCTACACAGAAATACAGTTAGTCTTGTGACTGCGATGCCTAAGGACATGGTCAGGATAAGCATTCAATTATGGACACGATCTCTCTTACCAGCTGCCCCAAACGAATGCGCAACCCAAATTTGAAATCTCATTGTTCTCTGTGTTTGAATGCATGCAATACTTTTTTTCACTTCATGACTAATACATACAGTATGCTCCCCTCAGAATGGTACTCAGACCTCTTGAATAACTATGTTAAACAGGTACCTTTCTTCACATCAACGGCCAATTCCATTTTCCGATCAGAGCTTAGAGTTTTAGTGACTTGGGGCTAGCAGAGGTGCAGAACTGAGTAGGAAAGATCTAGAACTTCTCAACTGTCACATTAACTACCACACATGGTTTTCCAGCCCGAGATACAGCAGATTAGAACCAGCAACATAATCAGTAATGGCTGGGAAATCTTTCCGGGAGCACTCAGATCATATCCCTGCAAAAATGCTAGGAGTAACAATGGGCACCAGTGGTGAGACTAGCTGCCCGTGCCATGTAAAACTAAAGTACTTCCACTTGTGACGGCCAGGAGTAATTTAGGAGCAATAGCACGGCTCCAGACTAACATTTTACACTGGAGCCGGGCTTCAACTAAGTTTTTCAGTTAGTGGCAGTAGCACAAAAACTGGTGGTGGGGCATTTTTCTTTTTGGAGCGGCCAATGATGACCAGACCCACAACCTGAACGCTCTAGGTTGCCGCTTTGCATGGGAGGAGGCCATCATAGTATACTATACTGTGCGATAGACAGAGAAAGAAATTCCGCCATGTGGGTAGTACCAAGGTGGATAATAAATGATCAAACTAAATCTCCCAACTGCTTGACCAAAATATGTTTTCAAGTAGAGTGGCACTTGTTTTGTGACACTGGACAGATTTCCGGTGGCAAAGGCCATCAAATTGGTGCAGTCTGGAGCCCTGAAGATAAGCAGTTAGTTAGTGGAATCTATGGTAGACATGCAGCCAACCCCCAGCCAATATACTTAATTACATCATTAAGTAGCATGTGCCAGGTAAAAAATGGGGGGCTTGAATAGCGTAGTAAGGGCTTCGCTAAAGGTTAAGTACCGTGATGTGACGTGACTTGGCATCGCGTAACGTCACGTAACGTCATATAACCATATATATATATATATAAAAGTATGGTATATTTGATATTTAACCTTCATTCAATTCATATACCAAGGGTGCAAAAGCCCAAGAGCAATAACATTTATTTTTTAAGGGGGCAAAATAGTTTCAGATGTGAATTCATGATCTTTCTGTGTCTTCTGCAATCAACAGATGTCCTAGACCCGTTGACAAAAAGGCTGTGGAGGCCAGCACATCCATCTCTTAGGTTACAAAACATGTGTCCAAGCTTCCTACCAGAAGCTTTGGACAACTTACAGGAGACTACCTTGGGAGTAAATTGGTGCTGGGATGAGTGCAGGTGAACAAATACTACTTCTATGTAACCTAGCCATCATTTATTGACTATATGATTACACAAGGAGTATCACTAGGAGCACCACTTACAACTAGAAATCAATTAAGAAGTTGGGAGATAGACTTTCTACTCCCCTAGTATGAAAACGACTTTTGCTTTTGTTATTTAACAACATATTACATTCAGAGGCCATTTGCAGAAGAAAAGCATGCATGGTGTCCCAACAACTGATCATCACACTCATCTGACTAGTTTTACCACATCGAATCATATATACACTTCTCAGTTCAAATGTCCCACAGACACTCAAAAGTGGTATATTGTTATCTATCCAGACAGACAAACCAGCTTCCGTGTGCTCTGTCTATGAAAGGAGACAACTAAGAGAATATTATTGGCTTAAAGAGTGGCTTTATTCAGTCAGACGCACACCATGTGCTTGTCAACTCCTGCCTGCTGAACAAAAGAGACAGAGCCCTCCAACCTCTCCACCCTCCTGTTGGCATTGAATAAACAACAGGGTAAACAGCGACGTGGGAAGAAAGATGAATGGTCCTGTCCTGCACTGAGAGCCCTTCAGAATCTTAAATACTGAGGCCACTGATATGCCACAGCCACTGAGCCCTGTTGAGCTGAGCTCTCGATAGAACTAATGGGATACAGAACCCCTCGGTTCGCACAGGAGCCAAAGGAGGACATTTACTTTGAGGCAGTCAACACGGTTAGTTATGTTGGAACACATTTGATAGTCCCTTCACTTGTTAAGGAGCAAGTTGACAACAAATTCTAGATTTTTTTTGTCTCCCTCCTCTCTCTCTCCTTCTCACTCACTCACACACACACACACAGACACACACACACACACACACACACACACACACACACACACACGTGCACACACACACACATTCATCAATAAATCAACCATATATTGACTGTCTCTCTTCTTTCTCAGTCTCTCTCTCTCTCTCTCTCTCTCTCTATCTCTCTCCTTAGTATTCATAAGGGAGATGAACATGGGGACATCTTAAAACGGAGTGTAAAAGGAGGGTTGAAGGATGAAAGGTTCACAAATAGGAGCAGAGGTAAAGAATAATAACGGACAATAAGAAAACACAGGTAAACAGAGAAGAAGAAGAAGAAGAAGAAGAAAAAGAAGAAGAAAAAGTGATGACATTGGCAAAAGCAGGGACAGCAGATTGTAGACGGCAGTACTTACTCAGGGTTCGCCATGTTGGTGATTGATCGAGAGAAAATAAGAGGAGAAGCGGCAGTAACAAAGTTCCCACGCTGGTCTGCCTCCTTTGGCTGCGGAGTTACCGTAACCTAACAGACACTTCACTCATTTCGAACCTGAGAATAACAAGCCTGAGTTTCACTGAAATGCATGTCTTTAACAGTCAGAAATGCCCTGAATTTGAGAATTTTTATTTGATGTTTACAACACCTGTTTCACAATTCCTTCTCTGTTTCATAAAACAAAGATCCATAAACTTTAAAAATCAACAGATCATAAAAGAGACACACAACCCGAAGCTTGCATCAATAACTTGGCAAAATATATGAGGGCCTTATTATGAATCTGAAGATGATATAATTTTTCTGTATGGCACGCGTTAGATAGAGGAACACATAGGACAATTACCTTGAGTGTACAGTAGGATTTAAGTTCAGGCTTCAGTACACAGAAACAATACACAGCTTTTTAAAGTCAGTAAAACAGTGTAACTTCATGGACAAAACAACATTACGTAATTACTAATCGCTTAAATACATATTTAAAGAAGTGTGCCCACTAATATAGATTACTATTACATTGTACTTGTTTCAGAAGTAACTTCTGATCAAGTTTCTCTTGAATATAAAAATGTATTAATAACCCTAGCCACAATGTTCGCCTGCAATATAGGGCCATCATATCAACTTTATCATCTTACTTTTATTCAGACTTAAGCCTACATAGTGAACACAGAACACAACTCACTCTTAAGAACTATATCAGAAACTCATACCATGGTTTAGCTTATTTGTAAAAAGTAAAATGGCCTATGAACCTAAAAACACACGTTAAGGTTAACTGGGTATTTTACAAAAGTGCTTGAAATGGGACCCTGCGTTGTACCTTGGTGACCCATGGCAAAGATGCATCAATAATCAACTTCAACGTCACAGCCTACCTGTCTTTATTTGCATTGTTGACAGTCCAATCTTGCTTCCTGATGGCCTTTGCTGATGATAATGAATCATTTGGTGATGATCAGCGTTAGTGAGGCACCAGGCTCGGAATGTGTAGGCTGCAGATATCCTCAGCACTTTTGCAATGTACAAGCACTCCTGCCGCTGTCGCCACTTTTGCTGATTTGAATTCAATGTAAAGCAAAAAGGATGTTTTTGTAATGCAACCATCGCCATTCAACAAGATCACATGAAGTGTCACTGACTTACCAATTAACAGGCTGATTGCATCGTGCTGCGTGGAGGACAGTTTAGGCTAGTATGTGCGCTGCTCTACATCTTCTGAGGGTTCCCCGCAAGCACAGCAGGGACTCCTGCTTCCAATCAAGTCTGATACCGAAAGGAGCTGTCCATGTGCTGAAATTGTATTAAAACCCCCACTCCTTTCAAGGTCCAAATAAAAAGCTATAGCCGCAATCCAACCAAACGCATCAAAACACTCTAAGATACTTTACACGCTGAAGACTGTAATATCCAGTAGCCCACACTTGATCGCTTCCGTCACGACACTAGCCTAATGTACGTTTGCTGCATGAGAGGAATTTTCGACTTGTCGTTCTGGCCAGATTAACCCAACTGCGAATGGTGACAATGCAGGTGTTTGTTTGCTTAAATCTCCACAAATCGTTTTGTAAAATGAATTAGCTCTATAACAGGTTAAAAAACGACGTAGATATAAATTGACTATGAGGCAATTGGTTTAAGCGTTTGTCATTCAAAAGGATTAGCAAGTAGTAGCCTAAACGGTTTAAGCACATATCAATCAATTTCATACTCAATATTTTTGCATTAACGCACGCTTGTTCATAGGATTAGAGGTTTAAATGCTGGTATTTAAAAAATATTGTAAATTAAGTCAAATTGATTTCTGTGGAAAAATAAGCTAATCAAGCTAACTATCCTATTTGGAAATGTTTGTGTAAGAAAACAAGGCCACTTAAAAAACAATTATCAAATATATAAATATTCACACCAATAAACATTCAGGAACCAATACTCACTGACTATATTTATTGAAAAGAATTCACATAAAATCATTCAGGACAGATATGATTTGGCACATCTTAAAAAAGTGCATCTTGCTCATATAAAGTCACATTGTGTGTACATTAGACTCACCATGGACATACTAAGTGAGGTCTCTACAAGCCGACAAAGAAACTAAAACAAAAGGTGTAAAAAGCCTGTATTCTGACTTGTCTCTAATCATTCGTATATTTTAAATATTATAATGACCAAAATCAATTGAAAGATTATATTTGTTGAGAAATAATTATATTTTTGAAGAAACAAAAATAATGCAATAATCCAAATATAAAAAAAGATGTATCTGTCTGCACGCAACAACCAAACAATTCTTCCATTACTGAAAAGGCCAGTTTTCAACAAAGGTTATTGTCATGCATTCAACAATATTGGACTCAATTTAAGCAAACTTCCAGAATAATTATCTGTACCTTTGAAGATAAAAAGCCTAACTGACTAAAACGTTTAAATGGATGTGTAGCAGATAATGATATTAATTTATCAGAAAACTAAAATGATGCGGTTGAATATGTCAACTAAAAATGTATGTACCAACACAGCCCCTCACATACCACAACTTAACAGCAACATCTTTTTCAGAGCATACCAATGTAGCAATGGAGGAAACAGACTTTTGAAAGTGGTAGAAAATTAGACTCCACTATGTTTGAGGAAACATTTGAGTGGTGAACAGTTTAAAAAAAACAGGCCTACTTATCAGCCTGTACTTTCTTAATAGCAGTAAATAAGGAACAAAATACAGAGAACCTAGAGACGAAAAAAGAATACGATGCTGGACAGCCTAACAAGTGAAACCTTAAAACAGATCCAATTATTATAATAAAAGGTGCCCGGACAGATACAATAATACTAGCTTGAGATGAATGAATGAACAAAAAAAAAAACACAATAGGGTTGAATTTATAAGTGTGATTTGTTTGCATTACATTGGGATAAGTATATGCATGTGGTTTATAAGACTAACAAATGCCATAAGACAGACAAATGGAAAGAAAAGTTTTTGCTTCCTATCAGAACTATCCTGTACCTCACAAGTTTTGAAACATAGCGGCTATTAGCTAGCCAAGGTGCCTGCTTGTATGCGCTTCTCACCACTGTAGCCTTTAGAAACTACATTTGCGAAGTTCAGGGAGAGAATAGTACTTCAAAATAACTTGTGTTAGAACGTAGACATGAACATTTATCATTATCGATTGGTTACAAAGAAACAACATTGCATTTCCTTCTCTCTCAAATCTCGAATATACAAACAAAACTCTGAGGAACAGTAAAAGATTTGAATTGTTGGTTTTTGTTGACAAAATATATTTGTTAAATGAAGTAAAATCTACAAAAAATAAAACTATGCAGATAAAGTTATAAAGAATTTTGTTAGTTACCGAAGGACTGTATCTCGAGCTACCTGAATAAACAAATTTAAGTTGTTGTTATAACCATTAGAATTTTATTCCATAACCAATCAACGACAGCGGCAAAAATCCCTCTGCATGAGAGTCAGATTGTTCCCAATATGAAGCAACAGAATAAGATCAAAAAGCACAAGGCCGAGGGAACTATTTACATATGATACATTTCTTTTTCAATGTCTATTTCCGTTATTTAAAATATGTCTCATAAAAACATGTGGTGACATAATCAATAAATCAGAAGAGAAAATGTTGTTGTGCGATACTGCCAGCACAGCCAGCATCACTGTCTCTTTGTGGCTACGTTCTAACTGATGGAAAAGCACCGGCACGTTGTTTGTCCTGATTGCTCTTCTTGATCAGCTGACTTGCCATCCTCAGCCCAGGTGAACTAGGGTCATGACCGTGGTGTAGCCGTGCTGCAGACTGTCTGGGTCAGTTTCACACAGCGTGTAGTCCTCCTTGACGATGCGGTCGCAGCCGATCTCCCCGTTGCCAAAGAAGCCAAAGAGGGGAGTGTTTGGGAAGACCTTGCGGAAGGTGTCTGCCTCCACATTATGTTGGTTGTTGTAGTAGTTGTGTCCACGGCCAACACAAGCAAACATGAAGCCTAGGGTGTTCCTCTCAGGGAGGTTTGCAGCCTTCAGCCTCCGGATGGTGGCCTCCGCCGCCTTAGGGCTGCTCACGTCCTGCTCCAGGAGCACTGAGGCGCCCTGGATCCTGGGGCCACTCAAGGCCAAACCAACCACGCCGTAAGCACCTTGGCCACAGCTACAGGTGCCGAGAAATTGAAGGAAAAAATTTGGTTTATGAATAGTATTTAGGCCAAGAGTGTTTGCAGAGAGGGGTGAACATGTTAGGGCAGGCTGAAAACTTAACAGCTACTCTTAGGGCTGTGCAAAATCAAACACACAAAAAAACTTATGTGATTTTATAGTAGTTTGGATGGTAACAGTCCATGTGGTAATGTACATTTTCCTTCTTTAATAGATCTGTTTAGCCAAACCCATACCTCCACACATATTTGTACTGGTGCCCCGTTTATACCGCAAACCACTCACTAATCTCATGGTGCCAGAGTGAATCATCACACCCCCTTCAAATGCTAACAGGGTTTTCAAGTGCAAGGCACTCACCATTCTCTGGGAGGAGAGAAGACATTCTCCACGTGTCCTCCGGCGATGAGTGCCTTGCTCTTGGCCAACGGTTCCAGTACTTGGTTGAGGAAGCGAGCAGCTCCAGGCTTGTAGGCCTCATAGCCAAACAGCAGCACCACACGCAGCTCAGGGTTATCCACGAGTCCTGGGGAAGCAATAGGGACAACGAAATAAAAAAGAGGCTAAAAGGCAACAAAGATATATGCCAATGAAAGAAAGATTATACTTCAGAGAGATTTTGATCAATTCGATTATTACCAGCTTACCAATATAACACAATATAACCCGTTCTGACATTGACTAAAACAGTGAATCAACCTGGCATTAATAGCAGAGATTGGCTCTCACCTGCTTCCTGCAGGGCTGTCTGCGAGATGGTCTGCTTGCAGAAGTGGAAGGGTCTGATGTTGACTCCCTCCATGTTGGGGAACATGATAGCATAGCCAGCCTCCCCCTCTTGGTGCTCCTGAGGGGGACTGGAGTGGGAGCCACTGGGGGTTACTAGGGATAAGAAGACATAGACATTCCCTATTACTAGCAAGTAGGGATGCACGATATATCGGACTGTTATTGGTATTGGCTGAAAATTGTCTTAAATCAGCACTATCAATCATCGGCCGACAGGTCAAAACGGAAAGATAATCACGCAATAGCCATTTGGTATTCCCCCGAAAAAAGACATTCCTCTTTGGTTTCTGTGTGAAGCACGCGCTCATGCTGTGACGTTGTAACGCGTCACGCTGCTTTTGTTTACACTTCCACTTTGAGATGAGAGAAATTTGAGAAAACTTGTTACGCTGTTGGCAGTGTGGGCATATTTCAAAGTTTCGGAGGATGATAGCAGAATGGCTAAATGTGAACTATGCTCCCTTGAAATATCAAAAGTTAAAAAAGAATTTCAACACAACACATTTAAAAAGTAATCTAAAAAATAAAAATACCAAGGAGTAACATTACAACAAATAGGCTATGTTAAATGAGTGGCAACAGCGGCAAAGAAAACTCCTATCTCTTCAACTCCCACAGTAGCTGAAGTATTTGCGATTACAAAGCCATTTGACAAAGACAGCGCAAAAGCTAAATGCATTACTAAGAAAACAACGTTATGGAGTTAATAGCTTTAGATCACTAGCCTTTCTCCGTTGTCGAGGACGTAATGTTAGGCTTTCGGAGACTGATAGCGCATATTGAGCAACACACCACCTAGTTGGGGTTAGTTTGCAGATGTGTGCCTGCCTACCAGAGATGTGTTTATGGTAGCTGAACACATCCAAGATCTCATTACCCCTGATGTGTCTATCAGTTTTATAACTGACATCAGCCCCATGAGTATGATCACACGGTAGATTTCAAGCTTCTTAAAACAATGTTGCATTTGCAGGAGTTGTCCACATCTCACAAGGCAGCTGCGATATCTACGGGTTTCAGTCAGAGGCTCAGTCAGGATGTCGCAAGTACATGCAGTAGTTATAGACAACGCAAAAGAATATGGTCAAAGCCATGGAAGACAGTGGCCTGCCAAGGGTTAATGAAATTATATTTAATTATTATGTTTTTTCAGAAAGTATTAGGCCTATTAGAACAAGTTTATATTTAGACTAACCGACTAGTTTGAAGTTCAAGAGTGTTCTTGGCCACAACAAGCAATGCTCCGCCCAAAAAGTAAAATTAAAGCTAAGCTAGCTAATGAATAAACATTATCATGTTACTTATAGAAAAATTAGCTCATTTGACTTATTGGTATCAGCCTAAAGTTTTCTGAAATATCAGTATCGGCCCCAAATATCTATATTGGTGCATCCCTAACGCATCCCTAGTTTGCAACCAATTTGAATATTTTAAAGGCTTGTGTCCTGCAGAAATTCATTAGCCACATGACCCTAAAAAGCTTGTCTGCATAGTCATGAATATTTTACAAGAAACACAGTAGAGCTTAGCAACAAAAAACTGAAGCGTTGCTAGAAAAACAGTTGGATAATTCCATGTCAATAAAGTGCAGGTAAATTATGCAGAATAGCATCTGTGTAGCCAGCAACAAGTAGATCACAATGGAATGATAGATACAGGTGAAAAAATAATGAAATACCTTGCTGCACCATTACATGTGTGCTAGGCTTAATGACAATGCTGCAGTACAGCTAAATGCAAAAAGAAGGACAATGAAAAAAAACTTACAGACAATCCCTGGTGTTGCAATGCCCATGATGTCACACCCTGTGGGGAAGAGCAGATTCAGCTCCTCCACTGAGTCTGGACTGTGACAGCTTTTTCGTGCTGCAGGGTGATGCAAGCATTAAGTTTTGATACATTTCAAAATTGTGTAGTGCTTTAACAGTTATCTAAAGGGAAAAGGAAAATGGTATCTATGCTGTACATGTTTGATATGTCTGGTAGTCCACTAACTGATAGAAAACATAGCAACCAAGCCCGCTCAAATAAAGGCCTAATCAGCAAGTCTTCCAAAATGTGTAAATTAAAATGTAATTCTAATGTCAAAATAGAACCAGTAAACTGAAAAAGAATCACATAAACATAAATCTTACTGCACAAAATGATCATCTATAAATAGCATAGGTCGTTTAATATGTTTTATATCATTTACAACACAGCTCACCTTTTTTCTGTCTGTAACAACACGCTTGTCCATTGAAAGCTTCACTATCTACCATGACCATAACTGTTTTCGGCAGGAGGAAGACTTTCTGTAAATATTCAGAAAACACATAAGCACATAATTGAAAACATATAATTAACAATATGATTATCTATCGACTATCTACGTACCTCTACTTCCTCATTGAGAATACTACAAAGAGCGTGGCCTTCAGTATTGGAAGGTCCAGTGGCCGAGACCCATGTCAGTTTCTGCTGTGTTCTGAGGATTCGGCGGGCACAATTCCTCCACAGTCTGCATACACTGAATGAGACATAGAATAACACATGATATGATCTGATATGACTATACTATCTACGCCAGTTAGTTTGCTATCTGCAGGACCCTTATTTTACGTTAACGTAGCTAACGCAGAAAGTAACGGTGTAATGTAGATGACAAGTTCTGGAAGTGATTGTTTATTTAAGATTAGCTAACTAGCCACCTGATTAAAATGTTGCCAGTTCAGAAATAGGCGAACTTTAGCCTAACATGTATTTAAACTAGCAAGGAGATCCATACCACACAGTCACTTTACTACTAAACGTTAGCTCACTAGCTTCAGCTGTCTTAACGTTACAAGCTAGCATTTTGCCTAGACGTCATTAGCACCGATTCTGTAACAATTACCATGCGATACGGAGAAGCGATTTGGTCGGTACGAATGTCAAAATTCTCTCAACCACTTCTGCAACATTACTGAGTATGTAACCCCCCTTATTGTCTTGAGAAAAAGATAAAAAATCTAAATTCTCCTCCATATTTTCTGATCAATGTGAGCCTCAACACCGCTGTTATTGACTTCCCCCTGCCTCGGTCTAGCTTATTCTCTTCTTCGTCTTTACATTTTATGGCGGTGTGGTTATCCCACCTACGTAGCCTTAAAGACTCCAAAGATTATTGCCCCCTAGTGCCGGTGATGCAAATGTGTTGATTTTCTAAAATATTTTAAAACTTTTAAATTTTACTTCCTTAAACATAAATAGGTAATGTCCCCAATTGTGTATGTATCAACTGGTTTGGAATACTGTCTATGGTCACAGTCTATTTGAAATTGCTTGAACTTAAGCATAATTTATTTTCAGGTGGAGTGATTTACCCAGTGGAATATAATCTTCATCAACTAGAGGGCAGTATTTACATTTGAAATTCCCATTATTATTTTTTTCTGAACGTGTTTCAAGATTCAACATTATTTATTGGCAAGAGAAACTTCATTTGACATAAACCCAATAAAATAATTAAAATCTGGCTATGTCATTGCATGATTTTCTTTTGTTTTAAGAGTAGGTGAAGATTTTACATTGCAATATATTGAGCCAAAAGTAAGCCTACATACCATGATGTACGTTCCTTAAATTACAAATATATGCTATTTTGACAGATGAGGTCGCCTGTCTATATCACCTGACGTGTATGCCTATCTGTGAGTAAGTCTTTATTTAGACAAACTTGTTTTGCAGAATATTTACAATTAACATATTTACAAACAAATAGATACATACAATAAGTTAAAGTCACATTTAGAAAAAAATAAGATCATTTGTAGGCTATTCTGTAATGCAATTTCATATGGCATATTTTAAATGAAACCAATGCTCAAAATGTAAGACAAATTATTGCTCTGTTATTGAGCTTGTACACTAATTATATGCATTTTGTATAATAGGCTAAAGGATATTAAAGGTTTCAATGATATTACTCAAATCCACTTAATTTGTTTATTATTTGTTCTGTATTCTAATTTTTTATACTGATTGGTGATTTAAAAAACATTGCATCTTCGATGAACATTAACCTGAATTTGCAGGATCACAGCATTATGATTCAAACAGTATATTCATGGTTCAAGCTTCATTTAGGGCAACCCTAAGTTCGTTGGACAGGAGGCGATTTTTCTCAAGATTCTTGTACAGGCAATCTTGCAGTCAGAGAGCAGGAAAAAATAGATGGGAGATCAAGAGAGAAAGACAATGTTGTTAGTTAGTTACAAATTACAATTACAATTAGTATGGAAAATCTTTACACTTCAGTCTGGAATGGAATCATACATTTGATTTTAAGCAGGACCACAAAAGAATTACAGTATGAGTGGACTTTGAAGTAATGGTATCCTGATATTGCCTAAATGCTGCTGTAACTTGTTTACACCATGAGCTCTGTAATAATATGATCTTAAGAGGAAGAATGACAGTATTTACAGTGCATATACAATGTTTCATCATTCCTTTGAGAGGGATACTATTTGTACAAACGTTGCTCATTGTTCAGCATATTTACCACAACTGTAAACCTTCAGAAAGGTTTCCAAACAGAAAATGAAGCCTAAGACTGAAAGAGGGGCTTAAGTTTTTATTCCAAAAGCTGCTCAAAAATATATTAAAACACAGACAAAATCAAAAGACAAGACATAGCAATAATGAAAGGTCTGGGGAGAAGGGAGGAATGGATGACATAGATGGGACAGTGTTTATTTTACAGAAGGTTCTGTACAAGAGATGGACCAATGAGTAGCGGAGACCCAACAAGCAGTATGAAGCTAGTAGCGCTATGGAGAGACAGAGAGGACAGGAGGTTGGGTAATGCTGCACAGTAGAGCGATGAATGTGCCACTCAGTCAGCTGGAGATGTCTGAGACCGAGGGATGTAAACAACTTAACTGTGAAGGAGAAAAAAAAAAAAAAAAACAGAAAAGAATTTAACACAAAAATTAAAAATTGAACGGGAAAGAATGACGTGCAGAGGCATATCATAACGAAAAATAGAGCCATTGGACAACCACAAGAACAAAGTAGAAAGATTGATACTATGGTATCCCCAAAAAATGTTAGCTGTATGTAACATAAAGTTACCTAAAGTCAATATGTTTTTATATGATTTTTTTATTAAGTTAGAAATAAATAGAGACCAACCAAAACTGGATGTTCGGGGACGATGTCAATATTAGGTACTATACCTAATATCAGGCTCTAGTAATAAAGTTACAAATGTGAAATAGGAAAACGATACGATTTACTACACAAATATCTAACCTACAAAAATATAAGTTAATATATATTTATATATATATATATATATATATTATATATAATATGTATATTGTATACACAATCAAGAACTGATCGATTATCATATTCGCTGAAAAATATACTGTGCTATGATTAGCAACAGGGAGGGTAGTTGTAGTCAAATGGTGAGCGGTTGGATGCATTCTAAGACACACAGAGAAGGCACAAGCAGCTGTCAAATTACATGGAGGTCATGTCGTTGAGGGCGTGGTCCAGCTCCTCGCTGATTGCCTTGTACTTCAGTTTCTGGGCATACAATTCATCTATTGTGTGGTGTCATAGAAGTGGAGCAGATGAAGGGTAAAGAATAGAAGGATGTTGAAGATCGGACATTAAAGGAAGTAAAAAGTGGGGGGAAAAGAAAAAACAAATGATGTCAGAGAGCAGAAAGAATAATGAGAGAAGAAACAGAATGCCAAAAAAAAAAAAAAAAAAAAAAACAAGATAGAAATAGGATGGGTAACTGCACATGCTCTGTCAAATTGCTCAGGCCCTAATGAGAAATAGTCCACACATTCCACGCTGATATCATATAAAACTGCTGTGGGACAGTTTTTCCCTTCATATCCACCATGCTCTTACCAACAGCAGTCTGAGAAATGTCTTTGCCAACGAAAGCAATCACTGAGCGTCTCAGTGGATTGTCACACTAGTTTATCTAGTGAATAGCTGTCCATATATTGTTGCTGGAAAACTTTCAATAGTCTGATTTCTAAAATAGGTCAAGTGTAGAATCTGGCATAATTTGCTCAGTGACATCTAAAAAGCATGTTGTTGTACATTGCTGTTGCAGTCTTCCAAATATTAGTTATTGGACAGTTATGATGTGTGTATTTGAACTAGGCCTTGCAAGAAGAAAAGGATCTTATTGGTCTTTTTCTTTAAAGTAGTTGCTAACTACAAATGTACACAATGAAGTTAGAACACTAATACTGTTGTTTGATTGCAAGATCGCTTAGCAACGCATTGAAAGAATATGAAAACAGTACAACATATGCATACCCTCAAGATCATCAATGGTCTTCTCAAGCTTTGCGACCGATCTCTCAGCAAACTCAGCACGGGTCTCAGCCTAGGTTACAAGAGGAAAAGCAGTGTTGTCTCATTCAATGGTTACCGCATAATACCTTCTTGAGTATCCAGCACCTTTCCTTCATTATATTGTACAGTAGATGTACAGCATACAGTACAGTACAGTACAGTACTTCAAATGCTACAGCCACTGTGAGCTCACCTCCTTCAGCTTGTCGGTGAGGACCTTGATCTCCTCCTCATACTTATCTTCCTTTTGTGAGTACTGTTATGACATAAAAGATAACTTCATAGACAGCAATGAAAACATAACCAACGGTATTTCCAACAAAAGGGTATGTATGCAGTTGTCTGTTGTGTTATGGATCTCTTATAGGAGACACCATACCTTCTCTGCCTGGGCCTCCAGAGACTTCAGGTTGTTGGTCACGGTTTTCAGCTCCTCCTCAAGCTCAGCACATTTGCTGAAAAAAAAGAAGCGTGGTGGTTGAGCAGGGGGTTCAACAAGTTAAGAAGTCAAAGGGAGGGGCCAAAAAAATTTAGAATTATTTTATTGAAGAAACCTTAAAACAACGGCTGTTTGAAATGTGTATTCATTCTCACCTCTCAGACAGCTCAGCACGCTCCTCTGTACGCTCCAGATCACTCTCAATGATAACCAACTTACGGGCTACCTAGGGTCACCACCAAGCAAAGTAAATTCAATAAATGTGTGTTCAGGATGCATAATACCAAACAGATACCAGTGTTACAGAATCTATCAAACAAATATTATAGGAAGTATGCCAAATGGTGAGAACAGTTGGTTGTCAATAGTGCCTAGAAATTGGAGAGTCGGTGTTTGATGGCTAATCGAGAACGTCACCTCCTCGTATTTGCGGTCGGCCTCCTCAGCAATGTGCTTGGCCTCCTTCAGCTGGATCTCCTGTAGTTCCATCTTCTCTTCGTCCTTCATTGCCCTGTTCTCAATAACCTTCATTCCTCTGGAGTACACAACATTTGGAAATACACCAATAGTGAGATGACTCTGCAGACCATCAATAAAGAGATACTGCAAAACTAAAAAGGATTTTGACAATGTCATTTTGAATGGCAAGACAGCAGTGCTTATATTAATCACATGACATTGCAGAGAAGGAAACCTCAGATAAAATTAAGGATGTACAACATAGGGTTAGAATATTTATGAAACATTCCATTTCGATGGTGCCCACCTCTCGCTCTCATCAGCAGCCTTCTCAGCCTCCTCCAGCTTGGCCAGAGCTGTGGCCAGACGCTCCTGTGCACGATCCAACTCCTCCTCAACCAGCTGGATACGCCTGTTCAGGGAAGCTACATCACTCTCAGCCTAAAGGGGCACAGACACAGACTGCTAATACACAACAAACATCAAGCCACAAAATCGTTTGAGCTCCATATTGACTTATCTTTGGCAAATCTAATGTTTGTGATGCCGATGTATAATTTCATGTAGTTCCCAATTGTCATTTGGCTCATGAGATTTTTCATCAAAAAGAAATATGGATGTAGCGTTTTTACGGAGTTGGCCATTTTTTATTTCTTATGGTCTTATACCTATATTGGGGTCCGGGACATGGGATCTGGCCTCCATATGGACTCCCATAAGAGTCATGCATTAGGCCTACTAAAGGTGTATCTATGTTGCTCTCCTATGCTCTTATCATCACCTACTGCATGTTGCTTACAAAAAATCTTCAAACAATTTAGAGTAATCTATAGCTTTATATAAGATGAACAGTATATATCGGTGTAAGCACAGAACCAGAAAAGACTAATGCTGTCGGGAGCCTGCTCACTAATTGCCTTAAATTATTAGAAGCGCTTACTGATTCCCTCGAATCTCTCTCCAGACACAGTTCTCTCTGTAGCCTCGCAACGTGCTCTTGTGCGCCATCCGCATGCTCTTGTAACAATTTTATTTTCCTTTTGACAGCCTCCACCGACGTTGGTACAGTCATTTTCCTGTTGGTATATGATTTTTAAAGTAGGCCTATGACGAGGCTGTCTTGGGGGCATAAACGCTCTTAGATGCTGAGCGTCTCTGATCCCAGCCCTGTTTCTAATCTACAGCTACTACTGGTGATGATAGGGCGTGAATCTACCCCGGAAGTACCAGATTTACTTGTTTACATTACACTATTTGTTTCTAAATGAATAATAGATCATCGAATACATTTATGTTGTTTATTTGTTCATATTCAGTATTTTAAATGTCAATTCACAATAGACTTGACTGTATATATATTTCATTTTGGCATCTTTTTTTGGCTTGCTAAAAGCACCTTGATTAAAATGTGTATTTAGCCAGCATAACATATATGACTATGACGGGTGACTAATGACAGGAAAAACCTGAAATAAAAAATTGGTGCTCATAACATAATTTGTATATATATATATATATACTATATATATACTATATAAAAAACTGTAGGACAATGAAATTTAAGCCAGAAAACAATACAGCTTCCACAGCAATTGACGGATAATCTAACCGGGCACTCATTTTAACTCTTTACGTTGACAGACGTTTTGTTACACCAGGGAATGGAAGTATTACCTTAAACAACATACGTCTACATTTATCTTCGTCTTAGATGGCATATCTGGAACTAATCAGAACCCCTTTCAAAGAAACAAACACACTCAACTCTTTAAACGTGTGATGTACTGTGCTGTGTTTCGCCTTCATATATTCGTATTGCCACCACAAACTTACATCTGTGGCTTTCTTTTCTGCAAGCTCCAGTTTCTCCTGGGCATCCTTAAGGGCTTCAGAGTACTTGTCCAACTCATCCTCTGTGGACTTCAGCTTCTTCTGCAGGGCTACCAAGTCATCTTCAAGCTAGTTTTGGTTGAAGAAAAACTTTCAGTCAGGGTTGTGGCACAGAGAAATTTACAGATAATAATATATCCAACTTACTTCATAATTGGTTAATTTGTTTGCAGATTAATTTAGTAACATACATTAATGCCTCTATTAATTTAACCAACAGTCCTTACAACCTGAATTTGATATAGCATACTTACAAGGGATATGGGCCTACTATATTCCTCACCTGGGGCTCACCATAGATAATATAGATATAACAATAAATAGATAAACAGGTACTATTGATACAATAAGTCTTGAAATACACATACAAAAGGCATTTATTTTTTCGAATGAAAGTAATTATTCCATAACAATAAGTATTTTGTTTAGCATACTTCGTGGGAGTTCAAAAATGGTAACTCCCAAACAAATTATAATCCCTCTACGTGTAAATATGTCTATTGATTCTCTCCATCCTTTTGAGAAATATCAATGGTCCATAGAGATTGAAGCCTCATTGCGAATTGGCTATAAGAGCTTGGGCTGTTGGCACCCAACGTCAAAACGCGCACCTTCTACAAAGACGGAACCCGATTTCTTACACAATGCCGACCTGTTTGCTCCTGTCTTCTGCTGCTTTCTTGTCTCCCTCAGCCTGCTCAGCTCTGTCCATAGCATTTTCCTTGTCAAGCTTAAGCATCTGCATCTTCTTCTTGATGGCATCCATGGCTGCGTTATTGTTGGAGTGGCCGAACCAACTTTCCGAAAAGAAACTGAATCGAAGGGTGACAAGCTTCGAGCGTCTGAACCACACTGAACGTCAAGCTGGAGTGCAAGCTAGCGCGGACAGCAAGCTGTCAAATATGTCGTTTCGGAGGGGAGTTACTGGATCCCCTTAGATACTCAATACTTTTTTAGAAACAAGTCCAGCTGTTCACCCTTGCGGGCTCTGTCTTTTTTATGGACCTCCTTGGCGATTCGCTCCTTCAAGACATTTGACCAGTTCTTTGACTATACAAGGGATACGGGCGTCAAGGAGACTGCATCCCCCTGACCTCCAAGACGCCGGCTCCTATTTGTAATTAGCCACAAAGCATTATCAACACAAATTACTCATGGGAGCTTTACTATAAGGTGCCAACTACAAAACATAAAAGAAATGTAGCCTATAGTCTTTAGGTCTATCCCAAACACATTTAGAAAGCCTATTGCATTTCGCTATGTTTTAGGGAATACATTTAAGGATCTGTATATGAAAATAAATTACAACTACAATCCTGTTCTTATATGGTGTAAGGATTTACAAGATGTTAAGCCCAGTCAAAGAAATGCTAGTTCCTCCTAGGGTTTATATTAGGTTGGCATGTCTATCTTATGGCCCAGTGGAAGGGAAGGGTCATGTCAACAAGTCTCTCAAAGCATTGTGGACAGTCTGAACAGCAATCAGATAAGTTTCTACTGTGTGTATAGGTACATCATCAAGCTTGTCCAACTCCTTCATGGGTTGATAAGTGACCTGAGTTATCTAATAGGTCTCAGTGAAAGATGAAAGGGTCTTGGAATCTCAGAAATCCCCCTCCCTCAGTGGTAAGGTCACAGCTGACACCATCGTACTGAGGCCCCCCCCCCGACTGTCTAACAGGGACATTTCTTTAAGACAACCTTCCCCTCCTCCCCGTCCTTTTTGTTCCTCTCATGTTTTCTTGGGGGGTATTTATAGGTTGGACATGCCTAGGAGCACCTGTTGTCTTCTGTACCCCCCTCTCCCACCCATGCAATTGAGAGCCTAGTCGAGGCCCATTGCTGCCTTAGGCAACGTTTAGAGAAATCATATTTTTGTTTAGCTCATTCATGTTATTTAAAATATATATATAAAAAAATATATATATATATAATATATAAAATATATCTATATATATATATAGATATACCTCGTTACACTGGTAATACAATTAGAAGGCTAGCATGCAAATAATAAGACCCAACCTCAGGGCATAACAGAGTTGATTGTTTTTTGAAGTGGTCACTAATGTCCTTCCTATGGTACTTGAGTCTTTGCCGTATTCAGCTGGCACACGCCTGTTATCCTGCCTTGGCTTTGTGCAAATGTTAGACTGTCCATCCTGAGAGCTCAATCATAGAGATCACGAAGGCTCATGTCTTAATCCATGTCATCCTTGCATTCTTGACATACAAGAAACGGGAATGATCATGTTGTACTTACCAGATTCTGGTTCACAAGGTCTGTGTAATACAACAGCCATAATCATCTGAAGGTGAGCATAGCAACGTTTATCTTGTCTATCGCATTAATAAGTTAATAAGAAACGTGACAACAATGTTGGACATGCATGAGCAATATCATAATGACCACTTAACAAAACAAATGTGCTTACTTCGCTTTGCCCGTCATTCATCCAACTTCCAATGTCACTAATTGCAAATAGCATTGTGGTGAGTACTTCTAGAGGTTATATGCTTGTAAGTATGTAGCCCCCTAACAGTGATTAAACCTTGTCATGGTATGTGAAGAACTATGTGAACCCAGGAGACCTCTGAAAGTCCTCTTTATTAAGGAATTTGTCTGTTGATGGTAAAGAATGTCTATTGACCTATAGTTTCTCTCTAACATACAGTATTATGTCCATAAGGAGTTCATTGACATACGTTCTGATTTCACATTAGCTTGTGACTTTAATACTCAAGTGACATACTCACGAGCACCCAAAAAAGCACAAGATGTTTGGCTTTTGTATGTATATGACCGCATCGGAATGTTTTCTTTTCATCTTTTGTTAATTACTTTCCTCTCTGTGCACGTAACTCATTTATCCTAGAATCAGAGACAAGGGAACTAACCCAGTTAAATTAGCCAACGGTCTTCCATAAGATATCAGTGATGTTTTGGATGAGCAGACAGGATGGAGTTCAGCAGAAGTTAACAAGCACCTGTGATGCGTCTCCCCAGTCACTGGTAGCAGTATTAGAAGGATGACTAACTGTCAAGCCAAGTTCATTATGTCATTGGCATTTTACTTGCCCTCAATGTTAGGTAGGCACTGCCAAGTAATAGTGGAGCTCAGATCTAAGAAAACATTCTCTGGAGGATATCATATATGTAGCACATGACAATCATCAGCAATAGTATCTTTGTGACTCGTAATTCTAATTAGATTCAAAGTATAGCACAAATAGCAGAGCTTCTAGTTTCCTCACTTGAGCCAATGCTGAATTCAATGCCAGCTGCCCTTACACCAAGTCCATGCATTTTTTATTTAAATAAATCCATGTTTAACCAGTCAAATCTGCGCCTCCTCAAAGTGGTTTTCTATGTACTTAAATGAAAAGCTTCTATTGACAGCAAGCCGTTTCACTTTGAACAAGAAGCCATCTTAAATGTATCTAGTCCGTCATTTATTGTCA
The DNA here is from genome assembly GCA_017639675.1 of Aplochiton taeniatus. Lineage (NCBI taxonomy): Eukaryota > Metazoa > Chordata > Actinopteri > Galaxiiformes > Galaxiidae > Aplochiton > Aplochiton taeniatus. Next base: position 12,498,927 of record CM030173.1, read on the forward strand.
CAGACAATATTTTTATAAACCAAGACAAGAAACCTCTATTCTGAGTGGTTTTTTTTTTCCCAAAAAGAAGATGGAAGGAAGAAAGGAAACACAAAGAGCAGCTGCTCCTGTGTCACTGACAGAGCCTCTTGAGATTCTAGGGTGGGACAATTTTTGTGCAAGTCTCAACCGAAGCTCAGCTCAATATAGCAGAGTTCAGCGCTGACTCAGAAATACCATCTCACCCTCACACCTCACTGAGAGGAGACACTTAAAGGGACCCCGTTTGCCAAAGGACACTTCTTCAGAAACATACTAGTACAAGTAAGATACTCTTCCATACAGAGAACTCAAAAACAGAGATATTGTATGTATGTATGTACAGTATATGTATATATTCCTTCAATTGTTTGGTAGAAAAAGGCACCTGATGATTTTTTGCACTCTATTGAATCTTGAAAGTATGTCAAATCAATTAAGAGTTCCTTTGAGGATACACATCTACAGAGAAAAAAAAAACATGTCTGAATGCAATTACTTTCAAATCCTTTATTTTCATTGAATACAAAAAAATATTTTCTTGAGGCCAGATAAATAGTTTACATAGTGTTCGCCATACTTTAATATCTATCTTTATTGTCGCAATTTCAGTGTTATTTGTTTCTGGGAAAACATACAGGTACAAACAGTTTTCCTATACCATTAAAATGTCACACTACATTTTACAAGCAGTGACATATACATCTTCATAATATAGTTACATGGATCATTCATAGTGGCTTAAAAGACAACACAGAAAGAAAGGGAAAAAATGTAAGCCATATAACTTGAGATCTTACTCAAAACAACAACAAACCCGGTGCCGGACCAGTCCAGTCAAAAGCATTGTGGTACATGCCCATGGAATGCAGTACAAAAATGTGTTGTCTTCAGATATATAATATACATTGCATAATTATATATACCAATGGTCTTTTTACACAGCGACACATTTTTCCAAGGCAACGTCAACAGCAGGCAGAGACAGATGGTATGAGAGATGGGGATAAAGGGAACAGAATTTATAGGAATACTGTATGCACACACCGGCGTGACGCCACTACTGAGGATTCATCTACACTAACCACAATCCTACGGCAAGTCCTTTAACTCCACTCAAAAAGGAAGTAAAGCTGTCAGACACTGTATGGGCTACAGACTAAGGCACTAATAAAACACTATGTCAAATGAGTAATGGACCCCAACAGAAAACTGCACCAGTTTTATAATGTAACTTTGAAATATACCCCAACAATTCCACAAAATACAAATTTGCAGTTGGTACAAGACAGGGCTATAATGCTAATGTGTAGCTCAGATAACCAACCTATTGTTTTCTTTTATAAAAGTAAGAGCTAGAACCACAAAGCCATGCATATGCCACACCGCAAGAGTAGGACAATCTACAATATACTTTAGTTTGCAGCACGGCCCATATGACTATGGAGGCAAACGCTACAATCAAATCTGGTAAACAAACGGTAAATATATTGCGGCATAACATTCACAAATGTCACACAGAGCACCTTTAGATTAAGAGAGGGAACATACACAACAACTAGATTCATTTCTGTAGTTCAGTATTGCTGGAGCTACAACAATAACATTTATTGAAATCCTCTGCAAAACTCTCCAGGGAAATATAGCCTGTCAAAAGAACTGCAGGGGAAAGCACATTGTGCATAGTCAATATCGAGGTACCAAATTGTATTCCTTCAAAGTCTGAGTTGTTAGGAGTAGTCTAGATTGTAATAGTTAACACTGAATAAGAAGAGAATGGTCAAGATAGCGAACATTAGCCAAGCAATTCTTCAGATGAGCAATTAACTGCTTTAAACAATGACAGATATCAGCAGAATGATTTTACTTGTATGCGGTCAACCCTTCCTACAACAGTATCTGTACAGTGGTTTACAAAGTTTAAGTAGTATAGCTTTAGAGGCATAAGGCTCAAAAAACAAGATCGCCCTCTGAAGCACCATCAATGTTATTGCATCAAGTTCGTCCTCTGTTGTATGGCTCAATAGAAACTGTAAACTCGAAAGGAAGTAGAAATAAGCATATATGAAAACTTATAGTGCATTGTCCATTATAGTTTAAGGGATGAGACCAGTCTGGCTTATAGGATTAATACACTTGCAGATGCTAAAACCAGGTAAACACTATCCTCTTTCAGTAACGAAATATCCTATACTGCAAGTAAGAGGTTCTTTGGAACGAGTACATTGTTGTGCATTCCAATTACAGACATCATGATTTTTAGGACAAGGTTTGACAAGAATTAAAACCCCATAAAATACTTATTTGATCAATTTAGGGATGGAAGTGTCAAACAAGATAAAAAGTTTTGCCTGACCGGTGCTCGGGAAACTGATAATAGCAACACTTAACTGTTTGTCATAAAACTTCAGTCAAATACATTGATAGCTTAACTTGGCTGATGCTTGTGTGTCCTAATACACTTTTTCCCTCTAGCTTCAAAATATTGAATTATGGTCGCTAACTAGGCATCACATCTGTACCCAATGAAGACAGTGTGAAACCACAAGTGCAAGCTAAGATGATAGTACTTATCAAAAGTAATTTTTTAAAGGATGGACTGGCAAATACTGTGCTTAGAACAAGACAGTCACACTGTCATAACCATTCATTGTTGTATTGTACCTCAAGTGATACCGTCTCACTGCCACAAACACGCACTTCTCATTGATAACTGTTTTAGTTTATGAAGCCAAAGTCGGCAATGTAGGCTGTTAAAAAAATGTAAGGATTAAATCAATGACATGTCCAGTAAGAGTAGTAGAAAAATTCCAGTCTAATATCTGGAGACCAGCAAGGTCAAGATGGACACTCCACAAGAGCCATACCTTAGCTTAGATCAATAAGGTCAGTTTAGTTGAACTGCACGAAGCAGATGTCAGCAACGCTTTTCTGTGTGTGAGGTTAACAGACACGCTGTATACAGACAGGCCCACAGTAAAAGCTCCCATCTCTCTCACAAGCGCACACAAACACCGTCTGGGAGCTGTGTGGAGGTCAGTTGCCATCTTCTCGTAGCTCGCTGGGGAGGAACTTGTACTGCTGCTGTCTGATCTGAGCCAGCTTCTTCCGGGCCTCCTCCAGCTCCCGCTCTTTCCTCAGCATCTCCTCTTGGGCAGCAATGATCTTGAAAAGGAAAAAAAAAAATAGACCGCAACACATTACTAATCAACTTCTAATCCATCCAAATCTTTTTTTTTTTTTCATAGCAAGCACTCGACTGGAGAAAAGTATTTCCTGGTCAAATAGTTGTCATACTCAGTACTGCTTGAATTGACAGTCATGAAGTCACTGGGCAGACTCACCTGAGCGATTCCACCGACAAACTTGGTCTTGACCACTACGTTGGCGTCGTCTGCCTTGTCAAAGGCCGCCTTCTGGGCTGCGCGCACCAGGTTATCAGACGCCCGCTTCACCGCATTCCCAGCAGCCTGGGGGGCAGGGAGGATATATCATGAAAACGTGACCTTTGGCACTGTGCAAAACAGTTCATCTGCACCATCTTGAAGTGGCGTGCCATGTACATTCCACACATTTCCCATGTGAGGGGGCCACTCCGCGGTGGATCCCTCGCTTGTCTCCTCTCCTGCACGTCACATGTGGAAGAGCCTAGTGGATGGGCATGAGTAAGGCCAGGGGTACCTGTAGTCTCCTCATGGCCTCAGAGTCCTGGTCGGCCTTCACCTTACAGGCTACTAGGAGCTGGGCCGTGGAGGCGGCCACCTGCTTGGCGGAGGAGATGAGCTTCTCTTCACTGGCATGGCCCTGCACCGAGGCATTGGCCGCCTCACACAGGTTACTGGTGGCTGCTGCTACCATACGTGCCTGGGAGAAAGACACCATGGACAAGCTTACTTCTAGCAAAAAAGGGATATGCAAGTAGGTTTACAAAGGGATTTGAAGAATTCAAGATCGACTGTTTAAGGTCTGGCTCCTCTTCCCCGACACACGCACGCACGCACGCACGCACGCACGCACGCACGAGCACACAGGTAGATCATAGGACCCATTTCCAAGATAGGGTGTGAATATTGTGGAACACATTTCCGAATTGGATATGCGTGCGATGGAACACTCACGGCTGAGATGAGGCCCTGAGACCACTGTCCGTCATCCACAGCATTGGCAGGGATGGAGCCCACCTTGCCCTGGGCCACAAGCTCCCTTTGAGCAGCAGACGCCGATTTGACCAATGCACTGGTTGCTGCCGCAATAGACTTGGCTGCCTCCAGGATCTGCTCCTCAAAGTCCAGTGACTCGTCTGCTTGCTGCAAAAGAGACAACACAGTCCAAATGATTGTTTCAGGAATGAGATGAAACACCATCAACACTACCACTATATGTAACAGTAATTATGAATTTGGAGATACCACCAGAAAAAAATGTATCTAAAGCCTACTCATGAGGGCCATGCCAATCTTATGTTTGAAAAAATGGAATAGAAGTTAACACTATAAACTGTTCCAGTATTTCACATCAAGTCCACCCTATTCCAGTCTCTACCTCACAAACACACACACAAACAGTCTGTAGACAAGGCGGGACACTGTAGAAATATGTTTGATATATAGTTGGGACTGAATAACAACCTAATATATCAAACATATCAGACAGAGCCCTGCAGAGAAGGCCTTCCAGTAGTGGGGGTGGGGGATTAGACTGGGATTAAGAGGAATTCTACAACACTGGAACATGCTATGGCTACAGCCATACATTAATGAATGATGGGAAAAAAAAAAACGTTGGAGGCTGGAATTAATGGTGGTAGGGAGGTCACACGGCAGTCTGGAGAGTTTCCTTGAGGACTAATAAAGATACTGAGATGGAGGTCTGTATGTGTGTGTGTGTGTGTGTGTGTGTGTGTGTGTGTTCTTGGGGTGATATCATCTCATTTGCATGTAATGAAATAAAAACACATGCTCAGTTTCCACAAATTAGTCAAACAAGAAAGTCAAAAGTAGTGGAGTTCTTAAGTGTTTTGGTTATAGCAAGAGTCATGCAGGAATGCATCCACCAGTCTGCATGACACCCTAGAATAATTATATCATAGATATTACATTATACTTTTTGGTTAACTATCAACAAGGACACACAAAGATTCACTGTTTACTGGAGACATGCAGACAATAGACATATGAAGGGACCATAAGACAGTAACATAGAACACAGTACAGATAAAATGTTCAGAGGTCAGCTCTCTCAACAATAATCAGGAAAACGTTTGTGTGGTGAAACGTGGGAGTTGTAGTCTCCTACCTTGGGCTTGGCTCGAGGTTTCAGCTGCTCCAATTTTTTAGCTGCTGCTTCGATGGACGCTGCTGCCCCCAGCAGCTCAGTTTCAGCTATTACAGTCGGGTCTTCAGGATCCACCCACTCAGTACCTGCAACACATTAAAACACAGCGTTACCATGTGTACGCACACACCCACACACAAAACACACACACTTACTGCCCGTTGATTAAAGACAGCATGCCATATAGATTCTGGACAAGTGACAGATATCAACAAATCCCATGCACAGCCGGTGGCCGCACACTGTGCCATACACTAATGAAGATGGGGGATTTGTATGTGATGGAGGGTGAAATGAATACTGCAGCACAACAATGGACTGGCCTTTTGCTAGATTCTGCAGCCTCTGTACTTTACAATTTGCGATGTGGTGATGAATGACAACACAGTGACATATTACAGCACTGGTGACCATCATGCTAAGAAGGCATTCCTAACTTACCCCCGTCTGTGGCGAGAGAAGGAAAACAAGTGTATTACTGACGCCTGCATGAAGTGTATGGAACATCAAAACACTATGGATTCTTATTAAATATGAACATCTCCCTAGAATGTCCCCCGCCTTATTAAAATCCCTGTCCACCCGTTTCATTGTTTGCACCAAGGCAGTACACGGTACAATCCCACACGTGACATCATAGCAGGGGCTCTTTAGAGGTAGGGTTATTAAGAGTGTTACTTACCTTTCATGGCCTCCGCCGTTTGGATGAGTTCAGTGACAGCGCCCGCCACGCGTTTAGAATACACCACCAACTGCTGCTTCTGGTCCGGGGTGGGCCTCTGGAGAACCTACACACACACACACACACACACGCGTCAAGACAATGAACCATAATATAAGCCTCCCTTAAGAAGGACCTTCATATGCTGGATTAGAAGGCTCCAGACTCCATTGCATGACAACTCCCAAACAAAGATGAGAGCCATGTGCGTAACCTACCAGTAATACGTGGTCCAGCAGGTCAATGTATCCAGTGATGCACTCTGTTCCAAACGACAGCGCTCGGCTCCTCACCTCTTCACTGACTTCAGGGTGGAACGCTGCTTGCTGAAGGACAAGCATATATTTGTTTAGGTCGCAGGAGATGGAAGCTTCAATATCAACTTCCTACAGAGGGGGGCGTTCATTGGACTCGATTCTGGAAGCTCTCTACAGTCTGCGGTTATTTGAGGGTACAGTGCTTGTTACAGCACTATGCGGGTATAGATAACAAGAAGCTAGAGGAAAAGATGTGTGTATATATATATATATATATATATATATATATATATATATATATATATATACACACACACACACACACACACACACACACACACACACACACACACACACACACAGCGCATCTCTATTAACATACAGGCCCCAGCATGACTTGCAAGTTTACTGCAGTGGAAATCAATGAGTACCTTGCAGGTGGTGAGCATGTCAGAGATGGCCTTGCGACTCAGGTTGGCTGTGTGGATCACGTCCTCCTGCCGCGCAGAGTTGCCAGCCGCTACCGCTTTGGCTGTGGCCGTGGTGATGCCCTTGGTCATACGAATGAACTCTTCGGGAGTGGTCGACTTGACGGGGACATTCTTTGACTGGAACACCTGGCCAGAAGATTAGACAAAAACTCTTTCTCTTTCTATCTATGCTTCTCTACAGGTTTTTGTGCATTAAATAGATTATATGATTGTATGTAACAATAGTGATGCAATGATTAGCACTTCTTTGTCTTTCACTGGAGCGGAGTTTTACAAAGGAATCAAGAATTGCATTATTTGACAGCGTCAAGCGAGAACCATATACAAAGCCATTTTTCCATTCACAACCTGCTGGATACTGTAATTATGAACCTACTACAAACCTACTACGGCCACACACTTCTTTGGGAGTAACAGCTGTTTCTAAATAGTCCTTACTATTGCTGGTAAACTTGACAGGCTGTTCTTTTTTTCAAATCTTCATTCGGCGTCTCACATATGGGAACCTCCCCTGGGCGTACCCAACCTCAGAAGCTCCAATGACACCACGTCTGTCATAGATCGACAGGTAAAAGCAGTGACCCCAAGTGATCCACCAGTTCTAAGTCACTGTTGAACCCCTGAAGACATTCTTACTCTCTTGCCTGTGAAGACCACATAATCAGCTTGACTGGATTCACTGCACCTGCTAAGCTATTCAGAAGCAAGCCGTCAAGGATTTCATTGCCGAATGCAGGAGTTCAGTGATCTTACCAGGTTGGGTGAACTATTTAATCACGTATGTATAGGATTTGCCTTCTTACTTAGATGAACTTTGGCTTAATTTCGGGTTCATGGTTTTGGGCAAAGACTCACACAGCATGCCTGGAATTGTGAGTTGCGTGAGTTGTGAATATAAGGGCATTTCCCAATACTTTGAAGTCCTTCAATCCCTACCGTCAGCTCCTGTTTGATACACTCGATGGTGGCTTCCAGTGCTCTGGTCCCCCGTGTGGCCTCATCTTCCACCGCTTTGACAGTCTTCAGGAGGGACGTCACATTAGTCACCATCACCTGGCCAGTGACAGGACAGGAGGGACAGTGATTAATGGTACAGTGACGTTAAAAGGTCGGTCTCTCTAGGCTGTGATCCCTCTGCCGAACAAGATGACACTGTGGCGTGTCAAGTAACCCACACTCAAAAATACACCTTGACTAGTTACGTTCGACCACCTGGTAATACGAGGGTATGGGGAAGATGAGATGAACAATGACAAAGAAGGATCCCATCAAATGCAATGCGAGTGGCAGACGTGATCTCAGCAATGTTATGCAGCCCGAGCCTATGCTGTTTGATGTGGAGGTATTACATGGAGCTGAGGACAGGGGGAGCACAACGCCCATACAACACCCAAAGCCTTAGCCCACAGCACTCCAAAACAAATACAATACAGTACCTGGTCAGCTCAGAGTGTGTAAACGGTTATGAGGAAGGACTACCTTGAAATAAGTCTGTGAACCCAAACGTCCATGCGGTAGCTTGCTGGCAGCATTGATATCCTACCACCAATTCATTTCAAAGGCTCATTGATTGGAGATTAGAGCGTGCGCAGTGTTTTGGTGTACTAGGACTTGTTGGGTATCGATTAATGACTTTAGGGAGGCTGTCTGCTATGCACACGTCATGCCTTTCATCTGCACAAGCGCCTCACCAGGACCCCCTTAAGATGCATATCAGACTGGGTAGGACTCCCATGTCCCTCTGTCATGTTGCTGGGAGACAACTGGGTGTGGATTACAGTTCGTAACAGTACTGGTTAACTTGAAAGTGAAACAGGTCAAATGTCAACCGATACCTATTTATTATTAACACGTTAAGGGTTACTGTAGCTCCTGGCCAGTGAAAACAGGGGGGTCAGCCATCCAGCACAGTCTTATGGACCCCACCCTACCTTGGCAGCGCTCTTTAGCTGGTACATAGACGGGTCATCTGCTGCCTTCCCTGAGGCACACTTGGTAGCGCCAATGAGTTCTGCCAGGGCCTTGGCCACATCTTTGACAGCATTTATCAATACCACCTAGAGACAGGGCAGGAACACACAGATAAAAAAAATGGATAAGGTCCCCAAAATCGGAGTTTTCCTTACAGAATGAAACGATAAAAAAAAAACTCTGAACAAGTCTGATCCCAGTTTGAATTCAGATCATTTGGTTAGGGCACCTGTGTTTCAGGGTTGTCTGCGCCGATGCTTGCTGCGCCCAGTTTGACCACGTCGGTGAGCTGGGTGATGGTCTTGGCTGAGGACTGGGCCGCCTGCGCTAGCTTGTCCTGCCCCGAGGCGGCCCCTGACACCAGCATCTTGGTGTCCTCAACCAGAGCCTTGGCAGTCTTCAATATGCTCTCCCTGCACAGGTAATGGTTAAGAGAAGAGAGGGAAAAAAGAAAGAGGAAAAAAGTTGGAATTTATAGTGCACTTTATTCCACCCTTCAGAATAGAAGATGAAGAGATAGGTAGAACAATTGAATGAAAACAATAGCATCAAAGACAAAAGACAATGGCTCAGTAATGGCAGTTTCGTCGCAGATAACTCCTCAGACAAGGCTCTTATTCACTCACTGTGAGAGGAATGAGGTGGACTTGAGATCTTACTGACACAGATAAAAGTTTCTCTGAAATTAGATTCCTTAAATTGATGACCTCATCCATGCACAGCCACTCTTCCATCAAAGGCATGCCTTCGCATCAAAGCCTCTGCAGGGCAAGGTGGTGACGGAGTCGAGTCAGGGAAGGGTTTGGCCGGGAGAGCTCCCAACTCCTAGTTCGGGTGATTTGTAGCCTCAACTCCAGACACTTCCATCGGATCATCAAGTAATATGTCTTCCTGTCTCTCGAAGCGGAGGGGGAGGAAATAGCCCGAGGACAGATTCTCATCCTCTACACACAATTGCACACACTTCTAGAGGCTCACCTGTGATCAGCAAATGACTCATCATTCTCTGCATTGAGTGTGCCGGCAGAGGCAAACATAATGGTGGTGTCCAGGTCAGCGATGATGCCAGACACCACACTGGCAGCCGTGATGCAGGCTTGAGTGCCCTTGTTACCAGCCTGCAGGGCTGACAGCACCAGAGACACCTGTGCGCGCACACAGGCAAAGAAACATACAGAAAACTTTGAGTTGAGAAGAGGGCACCTGCTTATTAAAAATGTGCATGTCTCTTGAGCAGATACAGGTTTTTTATGTGTAGTTTATCTTGTCAATAACATTATTTCCAATCGGTTTGTAGAAATCCTACATTTCAAGACTAATCAAATAATTTATTTTTAGATACACAATGTTTAAAGGCTACATTTCATTCCCTGAATGCTAATTAGCAGCTGTAACATGCTTTTAGATTTAGAGATGATATACAAGAAGCTAGAAGACCTGGTCATTTGCTGTTAGAGCATGGCAACAACATTTTTGAACTGATATTCACACACAATTTTCATAGGTAAATGTGATTTGCACATCTGTCTGTGAAAACCATATAAGTTAAGTAAAGATGACGGACAGAATGAACAAGGATGGGAGCAATAACCAGACAACAGCACTCTGAGGAACATAATGAACAAGGAATTGTGTTGAAGGGATGCGATTGTAAAAACAGTGCAAGCTTGTGTTTCAAAGATGTTTGTGGAAATCAAAAATCGCTGCTCTAGCAAACCTTATAGAATCAATGCTTTTGTTAAAGGCTTATGTGCACAGTGCAGTCTGATGAACCCAACATTGATTGAGGTAATGGAACACTTACCATGCATTATTCAACTTAAAATAGGATTCCAGGACCCTGAGACTCTGACCCTAACAGTTGCTGAGATGGATTTTCTCTTTTGAAGGATGTCCTTAAAGTGCATTGATTCTAAAGTGCATTTTACATGCTGTATATACCTCACAAACAGAATTGGTAACCCTGCCCTTTAGGAACCATCCCACCTTTTCGGTGACGGCGCGGGCGCAGTCAATGAGCTCCTTCTTGGTGAAGCCATCAGAGGGCGTAAGCTGCAGAGCCCCAGCCTTTTGGACCAAGAAGATACAGCCGTGGCCCAGCTCCTGGACACGCGTCTTGATTTGGAAACCAATCTGGAGGCAACAACAAACACATATTGACCTTCAATGTGTTTTATTAAGTGTGCGTGGTGTAGAAAATGGAAAATACTTAATTGATCCCCAGGGAAATTGTTATTTCATTGACTTGGCCATCAAGTAATATTAAAAAACAACAAATTAGTACTAAAGGAATAAAATACACGCTGTCAACAACAACAACAAAAAGAGAAAAGTTAAGTTGAGATAAAATGAAAAGGGAGGATATATAAACAATACAGGCACATATAGGAATTTAAAATGTACAAAAGCATGTCCAGAAGTGTACCATCCAGTGTATCATTACCCATTTCAAAGGTCTTTGTAAAACTGAGAGATTCAGGTTTTCAATTCAAACAAATAAAATGAATCAATTGTTGCAATAAAAACTCTTCTGTCTCACGGCGACTTTGTCCAAGGGCCGTTTTCTATTACTTTAAATTATTTGCACCTTTTCCCCCTATATGATCAGTGAAGATGACACCAAGACATGTCAGGTTATGACCATTTACTGAGTTGACTTTTTAACTGATTTTACAGTGATCCTTAGCAATTTGTTGCCCCACCAACAAATGAATGACATGGTCAACAGACTAAAAAACACCCAGTTATAGAAAATAAGCATTGATCGATTTCTAAACATCGGAGCTTACTTAGGAGGTATAGACACTTTATTTTGAAAACATTCGTTCGCCTTCCAATCAAGTTTGCTGTCAATAGTAACACCAATATTTTTGTATGTGTCAACCCTTTCCATTTCAACTCCCCTGATTACAACTATATTAATAATTACTGAATTATTCTAAAATCAACAATATTAATAAAATCAAAGATGTAAGATAATTGTCATAAAAATGAATCAACAAAATAATCATTGTAATTATTATAAGCAAGTGTATTATCCTCACATATACTAACAGTAGCAGTATAATCTGAAAATGTTCCATTTGTGTAAACTGTTGATTTTGCCCATAGTGAGAAATGAAAAAAAGAAAAGGAGATAGGCCTGCTCCTTGGGGTGCCGCCGTGTTGGTTAATATACTCAGTAATGATGCCTGGTTTCGCAGTCTAACAAATTGAGGCCTGTTAGTCTCTTAATTGAAAGTAGGTGGAATGTTCACAACTCCTGGTTTTCCAGCTAGAACATGTGGTTGGATAAGGACTGAAAGCACTGGAGGAACCAGAAAACATCAGTCTCGTATAGCTATGTGGTCTTTCAAGATGCTGATACACTTTATGGACCATATATTGAAGAGCATCATCCACACCAAGAACAAGTCAGTGTGGGCCTAGAAGAAGAGCCCAGCTGGTAGAAATCCTGTTTACCTCCTCTGGCTCTGCAGTGTAAGCAGCCAGGCGTCCCTGTACGGCCAACTGACTGTAGTCCACCGTCACCTGAGAGGCCAGGCCGCCCAGCTCCTCGGGACATGCCAAGGACTTGGTCATCTGGTGGGCAGAGACAACGGGGCATCAATACACAAACACAGAGACCAGCGGGTAGATGCTGTGTAGCACAGTCTGTAACGGACGGGTACCAGTTTGCATCTTACCATTTCCTGAGCAGTAACCGCGATAGCCTTGGAGTATTTCACCATGGTGGTCTGGTAGTCTACGAAGGAACCCTCGGGTGCAGGTGGAGTACCCTCATCCAGCTGAAAGAGAGAATGCCGACACAACACATTCACCCGTCAAACTGTGTGTTTAAACTACTATATTCCACACATAATACATTATAATAATTAATGCATTAATTCTATTTATTTACATAGTGCTTTTCTAAAACCCAAAGACTAGACGGTCTAGCCACCAAAGATTTGGTCACAAGACATTCTTTTTGATCTCTAACTTAAGGATACAGTGTGTAAATGTCAAACAGCAAGGACATACAGTATCTACTCTAAATAACAAGAACATTTCAAAGATTCCAATCTTCGGACCATGTCACAATAATATTGAAGTACTATAGTTTCGTTTTTTTTATGGTTTGATTTATAAGGCTTATTAAAGTTAGGTCGTTAAACTGAAATGTCCTTCAATGGCAATGTTTGAGCTCAGTATCTAAACCTCTGCAATGCAGACAAAAACGACCCTGTAAATCACCTTTACTGAAACCATCTAAGGAGTGGCTGTTATCACAATGGATTAACTCTGTGGATTATCTCCATTTAATCAGGCACAGATCCAAATGCACACACACACAAACTAAATCAGAATTACTTATTCAATAAATAAACTTTAGTCAGCAGGGAGACAGATTAAATTGGGGAAAACAACGTATTTAACCTATGAGACTCAATCTAGCGGAGAAAAGAAAGCAAAAGCAATTACAAGTTGTTTTTCTGTGTATGTACTTGAGATTCAAGGCACCCGGCAGTCTCCCACCTCATATGTGACTATTCACAGTTGGACTGTTAATATGGAGGAGTAGCCCTGGGATTGCCGGATTTCAGTGAGCAACAGATCGAGAAACATTTCTTATGTCACTCACCTTTGCCATGGCCTCAGCAATGGACTCTACCATGCCTCCCACCATTCCGCCCTCGCTAGCAGCATCATTTAGGGTCACCATGATGTCGTCCACTGCCTCCTGCATCAACTGGGCCGCCTCTGAAATGGCTTCATGGGTATGGAACGCCTAAAGATGGAGATTAATGAACTGGTTGATTTGACTACAGCCCAGGAGACCAAATTAGTGCATGTGAATCAGTAGCTAAGGATTCAATAATATCACTCAAACGAATACTATTGGTGTAATTCACAACATATTCTGAGTAAAAGTTGAACGCTCGGAACAGTAATTTGAGTACCGTAAGTGTGAAACAATATTATAATTTGAAAGTCCAAAAGAACACCTTAGGGTTCCCTCCCCCCTCTTTGGCGGCGTAGAGCATCTGCAGGGCAGACTCAGCCAGGGTCTTTGTCTGGTCGAGGAAAGTCATTTGCTGCTGGTGGTCCAGGAGCTTGGAGGCCACACCCACAGACGCCACGATGAGGGGCTCAAAGTAGCTAGCCAGCTGAGTCACCTTAAAACAAACCACTGAATTAAGACACCATACCATATCTATTCTAGCAATGCATGGTGGCTACTAGGAAGCTGACCTCGGGCAAATTTCACGTCTCTTCTAACTGACAAACTATCAGATGTTGCTGTGATAATTCGTATATTGTGACACAATTTTCTTTGACATTGACTTATCCAGGTGAGGAGAGATCTGACAGCCGGTTATAAAATGTTCCTAGTGTCAGCTCTTCCCATTCGGTCTCTGTTGGATACCTTGTGGCCCAGCTGGGCTGCCTCTCCTCGGGCCGCTGTGGAAATAGGGTCGATCAGATAGCCTATCTCCTGCACTGTGGATGTCAGCTGCTCCTGTAACGCCTGAGAGGACAGGGGACAGAGAAAGGATCGATATCAGACATCACAGGCAGCCACAAGTATAACCCCAATGAGACACATGTCACTTTACATAGAGAATACAGACTTCCTTCACCATTATGTTTTCTTTGTGCAGGCGTTGAATGTAAAATAAACATAAGCAATGATTGATCTACTGTTTTAATGAGTTGTTTCTGACACAACCGTGACTGCAGTTTATTAGAGGTAGTGATTATAGATGACCAGCTAATGAGCCTGGATAAGTACAGGGAATGAGAAAGTGAGGGAAGCAGAAACAAAAACATTTAGACAGACACAGAGAGAGAGATACAGAGACAGAGAGATTATTGTTACCTCCAGTGAAATATCATCCCTGCTGGGTAAGTTCTGGCTGACCGCTGCTAGAGAGGCCTGTTCAATGTCCCGAATACATTTGTTGATGCTATCAATGGAGTAGTCACATTCCCTCTGACCAGGGGCCTTGTCCCTGAGAGCAAGAGAGAGGGATTTTTTTTTCTTAAAGACTGCAAGAGAAGGATGGAGTTAAGGGCACGTCAACAATCCCCACAGAATGAAATAAATGTCTTTCTAATTACTTCACTCATTACCCCTTCTATCAGAGATGAGACCAGTGGCTTCCCGCTACGACTATGCATAAAGACATCAAGCCGGGCTCTCAAATGAAGGATGAAGCCACCAGTGTTTCAGGGGACAGACCATATCACTGCAGTAACTTAGTTCAACATATACTTAAACTCACAGCGACACGGTAGAAAGACATTAATCTTGCTTATCTGAAAAGGGTACAGTTTTTGTTGGAGTTCCCAACAGAACTAGTGCTTGTAACTACAAATGCGTTTTTCTTTAAATAATCTGACAGAGAGGTATTGTATTTTTTTTACTGATATTGATATGGTAAATCCGAACAAACACTATACAATTAAACTTTTGCCAACAGTCTAGGACTTAAAATATGGTGTCACATCTAGTCTGGTATAGGATTAGGTATAGTCAGCAGTGATGTGAAAGTAACCGTGGGTGGATGCTTGTGGATAGACTTTCTAATAACATTTCACAGGACTCAGAGGAAATTGCAGAGAATAAGGTCCCTGACCAGATTACACTATGTTCTGACCTGTAGTACCAACAAAAATAAAAAAAAAAGACTTCAAGAGGTTGAAATAAGCCATCCAGGGAGGATCACTGACCTGATAGCGGTTATGAGACTTTTGATTGAATCTGACACAGTACGTGAGTGACCAGCCAGGACAGACCAGGTGGGCGGGTCTTTGGGGTTGATAATCAATGATCTTGCAGTCTTCAACAGATGGGTGGAGCTATCTAACATCGAGCAAGCTGATTGAAGGATTGGTGCCTGAGCAGCGGAGCCCTTAAAAAACGGAAAACGCAATGTAACCCTGAATTATAGGTAAAATGTGCTTTTTATATAGATTTTTCAAAAAGAAGTTGAATGAAACATGGCACAGTATTAATCATTACAATTCCTCACCTCGCTGCTAATCTTAGCAGGGACGCTGGCAAACTCTGGATTAGAAGCAAATGCAGTAAGGTTCTCCACAGCTTCAATAAGAGGAGCTGTGGCAACATGGCATTTGCTTCTATTCTCTTCAGAGAAATCCCCATCAAGAGCCTAGGAAAAGTAACAGGCAAACGCATATACACAGTAAGTGAGCCAGGCAAACCCACACTGTTGCCTTTAAGATAAACCCATAAACCCTTGCATCAGTTGTACCTTTATTGTTTTGACAAGGTTGGCTGTGCTATTGGCCACTTCTTTGGCAGACTGGACAAAGTGCCTCTTGGCCACAGGGTTGGCTGTCTTGGAGGAAGCAAGGCGACAGGCATTGCACAGCGCTGAGGTGTGCTTGGCAACTATGGTGGCAGCAGAAAGAACCTGAGAACACATGATTTAGCTTAGAACACAATAAAGGAGCAAAACAATCCCTGAAATAATGACCTTCTTTGAGCTATGTTTATTACATGACACCAGCTGGGATAGTTTGACAAATATACAATAGAAATAAATGGTATCCAGACCAAATGGGCCGCAATCCATGGTCCCTTAACAGATCCACATATGGGCGATGTTCCATGTACCTGGGAGGGGCTACTATCTGGGTCCACCAGGTTCTGACACGCCATCTGGATTGCCTGATTGGCTCTGGCAAATTGAATCGGGTCAACCAGACCCTGATGCCCCGCCTGGCTGTTGGGGTCGGAAACCCCCACAAGATAGGATGCCTGGGGAGACGGATTAAAGACTTCTGGATAAATGATCAGGAAAGAAAGCTACCTGGACTACCGCACAGACTTTAAACTAAAAGGACACGGCTAATAGGCCTACGGGTGTTTGGAGCCTCACCTGTCCAGCAGCCTCAGTGAGTCCACAAAGGGCTTTGGAGGCCACGCCTACGCAATCGCCGAATGCTGGCACATCCCCGGTCCTACAGTTCTGAGAAATGCCCGCCATGGACTCTCCCAGGACCTGGCCACAGCCACAGAAGAAAAAAGGCCATTGAAAGAAAGAGAAAAGAAAGGCAGGGATTAGAAAAGTTAAGCTGTAGCATTCCTCAGCCAGGTCACACACTGTTTTGATCGGTTGGCAACTCCCTGGCAGGTGGTTCCAGGGCTTACCTTGGAGTTCTCCATCACGCTCTCAATGCAGTCAAAGTAGGATAGGTCACTGACGGGCTCATTAGGGTTGTCCAGCATTCCTCTCACAGCCTGTGAGGGGGGGGAAACGCACTATCTGCAGTGATTTATGCGTAGCCACTTCAATGAATGACACAGAATTCTGCAGGCAGTGTATTTGTGTTCAGAATTCCTTACATAACTTCGGAGTCGGTCTGCTGGTCTCACTGGACTAATCTTTAGTGCCGCCCGGGGGGTGGCGGTACATAAAATGCGTGTGCCGTGGCACCCCTACTAGGGCTGGCGTCTGGTCCTCTTGTCTACAGAACCTAATTGCCCTCTCTCAACTTATCAGCTTCCCTGACTCGCAGTAATTGAATCAGATAATGGCGCATGCTTGTGTGAATGTGACCGTATATGCTAATACAATACTTCCATAACTAAGTACAACCTTTTCACAGCTCGTTATAAATGTTTTTTTTTATTGGTATCAATATTTCTTCTTCTTCTTTTAATCATTTTATTTTATTTCTTTTTTGTACTTTTAACTGTGTATGTGATTGGGGGTTGGGTGGGGTGGTTTGCGGTGGAAAATACTAAAAGCATAGATGTTTACATTTGAATGACTGAATGCTGTCCATTGTTTTCATAACAAAATATTGTTTAAAAAAAATATCCATTCATAATGTTCCCAACAATGGAGTGAGTCAAACATCTTAGTTTCACCACATTGACAAGGATAATAGACTTGGCTGATGATAACTAAACAAGCATTGTTTAATGCTTCTAACACAGTGTCTACCAGGCATGACCAGATGAGTTCTGACGTCATTCGTACCTCTAGCTCTCGGAGGGCATTATCACACTCGTTCTGGCCTGGAGCCTGCTGGGTACACAGCGTGATGAGCTGGTTAATGCTGTCCGTCACCGCTCTACCAAAACAACAGGGAGAGAGAGTGAGGGGTGTTAAACGTATGTGTGTATAGATCCTGGGGAGATACAGCACAGCAAGAGAGGATTAGTGTGAGTCAATGTGTGTGTTTATCAAGAGAGATGCATACAGAGAGGATTCATGTGAGTCAATGTGTGTGTTTATCAGGAGAGATACACACAGAGAGGATTTGAGTGAGTCAATGTGTGTTTTTATTAAGAGAGATACACACAGAGAGGATTCATGTGAGTCAATGTGTGTGTTTATCAGGAGAGATACACACAGAGAGGATTAATGTGAGTCAATGTGTGTGTTTATCAGGAGAGATACACACAGAGAGGATTCATGTGAGTCAATGTGTGTGTTTATTAAGAGAGATACATGAAGGAGGGTAGGAGTGAGTAAATGTGTGTGTATGCAGGTACACAGACACTGCAGACTGAAAGCCAGATACAGAAAGTGCTTGTGTGTGTGTGTGTGTGTGTGTGTGTGTGTGTGTGTGTGTATTCAAGACTCTGCGTTCAGCTCCACTACACAAACACAAGTGGCCGAGCTCCATTGGCTCCAAATCTAATAAGGTGCAGTGGCTCCTCTAGACTCCAATGGGCTTCACTGAGCCCCAACATTCCACAGTCACACGCCTCTTAGCCTTTCAATTACTAAACAGGAAATTAACAGAAGTCAGGGACCTGGGGAAGACAGAGTTTATCAACCCAAGCTAGGAAGACCACCTTCCCTGGATAGAATACTGCTGTGGTGTGTTAGACAAAAAAATACTTCTCCTTTACAATGCCACAAGAATCGCAATTATTTGGCCCCAAAATAAAGTATGATATTATACATCCAGGAGTTTGATAGTTAGAATAGCATTATACAGCATTTTGACAATACTTACTCCTATGAAGTACTAGAGGCTTTGTCAGCCTTTATAGCTAAATGATAAAGAATAACCAAGCCTGGGTGCCGTGGGATGCTGTGGTGACTGTGTAGGGTTAAGTGAGGTACCTCGCAGCAGCCGCAAGCAGATTCTTGGCATTGGCGGCTCCAGGGTCCACGGAGAGCGACTTGGCAGCTAGCAGCAGCTTACTGGAGGCCATGGAGATGTTCTTCAAGTTGCCAATCACCTGGACCTGGTCGTCCTTCCTCTAAAATGACAGGGAGAAGGCAAAGGAAATCGATGTGAAACCATATTTCACAACAGCAGAGTTAAGGCCAAGTCAGTCATCTGTCACTTTGTTTTGCCCATTAAAGCCATGCATAACTCAAAAAGACAGGAGTCTCCGGGGAGGTGGTAAATAAAGGTGGAGCGAGAACTTGAGCGAGCAATTATCTATTCAAACTACAATCTGAAAGGGCCTGGAAACATGCCCCTCGATGAAAACAATTAATCTTTCAAGCAAGAGAGGCCACGAGTAAACAGACTTAGAATAACATCAGAGCTCCCCGGTGCTACGGCCACTTTATTATGGAACAAAACGACTGTCTCACCTCCTGTCTCTTTGAAAAAAAAGGACTGCATCATTTTGGGGCATAATGGTGTCTTTGTTGCTCCACTCCGGCATGTTCAGAGAGTCTATTGTTCCGGAGTAAACTCAATAAGTGGCAGTGCAGCCACGGTCACCTGGGACTGATTTGGCAATCTGTGTCACGCCACACTCATTTTCCTCTCAGACAATCAACTCAGATTCCTAAATGCCAAAGATCTCCCATTTTGATCTTATTTGGGTTCACGGGGGTGACCACCATCATGGATTTAAAATGAAATAGGCTGTATGAGGGAAAACTATTGAAGAAATAAATCTGTATTTGAAGCAGTGGTGGAACAGT
The DNA here is from genome assembly GCA_017639675.1 of Aplochiton taeniatus. Lineage (NCBI taxonomy): Eukaryota > Metazoa > Chordata > Actinopteri > Galaxiiformes > Galaxiidae > Aplochiton > Aplochiton taeniatus. The sequence goes on from CM030173.1 coordinate 12,518,638, forward strand.
GACACGCTATCCACTAGCCTCAACAAATGTTGCCCTCATTTGTGAACAGATGAGCACTGACACACTTTAAAAGGAGACAAAGCCACAGAGAACAGAAACTGAACTAAATTACGCTAGGCTGGCCTCATTAGTTTGCTGGAACTCAATTTACACAATGTTAAGAAGTCAATTTCAGAAGAAGTTTTCAGTACTAGTACAATCTTAAAAAGGCACACTATCGGAACATCCTAGATCATCATATAACATTACGTACGTACGTACGTACGTACCTATGTATGCACACAGTATATATCAATAATGAATCCATTGCAGTCTGGATACATGTGCATGTGAGGGGGTTATATTAACATAAGGGCAAAGGACGTTAAGATGACAAATATTGACGTGATGTTCAGATAACGTACCTCTTTCAAAACCATGTATCTGTACGGAAAACCCCAATCAATTGCCTATATATTAATACAAATATGCCTAATACGCGTGCACGCGCGCACACACACACACACACACACACACACACATATACACACACACACACACACACACCGGAGTGTGTCCGGTCATCTCAATTCCGGCGTCAAGGAACTCGTCAAAGTTCTCGCTGAATTTTCCCGAGGCCACAGCCAGCTGGTTGCTGGAGCCCCTGGAGGCGTGGACCACCTCTCCTGCTGACTGGTTCAGGTCCGCTGCCGTCTGGTTCAGCTCACTCTGGGCCTCCTGGAAGGACCTGCTGGACGAGGGCAGCTGGAAAAAATAAGAGAATGGGAGATAAGATGGCGGATAAACAGTCAGTCAAGACTAATCCTGTGTTTGAGTGCTCTGAAAAGGTTTGGTCACACCTATTCTTTCCAAATTAAAATAAGTGTTATTTTTTCCAGAGACAAATGTGTGACTCACAGTGTCCCCAAGCAGTTTCTTGCTGGCCTCTCCTATGCTTTTGAGAGCCATGTCCACATCCTTCTGGCCAGGCAAGCAGTTCACACAACTATTTAGGGAGTGGGACACCGCCTTGGCCACCTGAAAGACAGAACAGGTATATGAGTTTAAGAGTATTGCAATGCAGATGAAGAGAGACCTGGTTCTCAATATCCTTGATGAGGTGCAATCAAGAAGCAAGCCAAGCAGCAGAGTAATTGATGTTACTAATGTACTTCTGTTTCCAACAGATGTCAACCAATATGTCGGTGCCCCCCTTTGGGAAGGTGACAAAAGTGGGGCCGCTCTGTCGTGTGACTAAATGCTGTATCAGTAGCAACGTGGAACCATGGAAATGATTCCTTTGGAGACTTGTGGAGAAATATACTAACTAAATAAACTGCCAAAACAGGTTGATATGATGAAACTCCATTCTTACCACCAACATCATTACACTCACTTCAAAACTTCACCCGTTTTGTACGGTCCTTTGCAAGTTCCCATACAGTGCTATTTGAAACCCCATTATTTATTTATTTAGTTTTGAGGATCTGGAGAGGACACAGCATACATTTTTTATGTGCGCATATGCTGGAAATCTACTGCCCACAAATATTTGACTGGCAGATCACTGGTAGTACCTCACTCGCAAAATTCCCTTCTTGCACTGTACCTCTGCAAAACTGCTCGGGGGAAAAGGTTATTGTAAAATGAGCAAATCAAATGAAGCAATTCTGACCTGCTGCCAGCCTAGAAGGCACAGGTTTTTATTGATTAAGAAGTCATGGTTACCATCCAAGGAGTTTTTTAAAACCATCCTGTATTTATCAGGTAACGGTCTCTTCAAACCTCAGAGCCATGGTCTAACTAAGGCACTAAGAAAATATGTGTGACATGAAATACGCCTTATCAGTGCCATGAGGCTGGTGGAGCTGAAAGCCTGTTCGGCCCTCTTACCTGAGCTAGCCTCTGCTGGCTCTCCGTATCGCCCGGGGATACCAGAGCCTGCTTGGCCTCATGAATCAGCATGGCCGAGCCCTCCATCACGTCACGGGCAGAATCCAACATGGCGACAGCCGCCTGGGGATCAGTGGTGGAGGCGCCCACGCCTCTGGCTGCCTGGGCTAAGATCTTCAGTGCCTGGGCAGTTTCCCTGGCAGCTACTCCTATATAAATACAAGGAAAGGGCTAATTAAGAAATGTAACAGGAGTAAACTTGACATATGCGGTCCCTTTAAAATGTAAATCAACTCTAGTCAAACACTTATACATTATAAATGATAAAGACAGCATCGGCATGGAAGGCAATGTAACAAGGTCCCCTCTACAGACATTCAAATAAATTGGAACACGCTGTGGACAAGGTGAGATTTACATGGTAATAATAGGATCTTCCATTCGTACACCACCTCTACAAAGAGCTGCAGGTCTAAAGGCTTCACTCCACAAAGCAGACTGCCTCCACAGCATTTACCAATCAGGAGTTCCAGGGGAATATGACATTTTACAAACAAGAGAGAAAATGAAATCCGCTCTCAATGGAGGCTGCTGTTGAAAAGATGACTGGAGGAGTGTTCTGTTCTGTGCAAAAAACGACTTCTCTTCAAACATCCTTATTCAAGGACAGTAGCCGTTTGCTTTCTAAAGATTCTCAATGCCTACCTGTGTAGTGTTCATTGCCCTGAGCAGCGCAGGTGAGCAGCTGAGCCATTGAGGAGCCCACAGACTTGGAGGTGCTGCCCAGGTCCTGAGCACATTTCTCCAACTGCATAGAAAGACAGGGAGAAGAAAATACAAGGTCAACAAAAGGCCTGGTGAACGCATGAATAGGGTGAATGCTGCGACGACCAAAACTGACCGATTCACCGGGTAGAGGCCTTAGTTGTCCGTCGGCGGCAGCCATCTTGGCGTCTTGGAGTTCATTCCTCAGTGTTTGGATGGAGGTCAGCGCTGAGTCAATCTCCATGGGGCCGCATGCCTCATGGGCCTGCCACACACAGACGACAGAAACACATACCTTCACCTTCCAGCTACACCACTAGGCATCAGCACACACTGTAGGTGCAGACTCGAGGGAAAAGAGGGGGCATTTGTGTGAACTGTATGTGCCTGGGTCACACCTTCTGTGCAGAGGTCCTGAGCTCAGCCAAGCTGGTGGCCAGGTTCTTGGCACATTGACCCAGCTGCATGGCAGCTGCCTGGTCCATCACCGTGGGAACGGATGATTTAGCCGATGTCACCATTTTACTGCCAGGCTTCAGGGGGAAAAAAAACAGAAACATGGCAACATTGCTCTTAGATATTTAGGCTATACCAAGTTTGGATTTTGATTATATCAAAACCCAGAATAAATAAAACTGTCAATTTGAGCTTGATTTCTGTTTTACCACGACTGAATAAGAAAAATCAATAACAAACAAAAATTCTGCTTTTCACAGACCATTTTCAAATGTAATCATCATATTAGCGGGCCGATAACAGTTAGAGCATTTGCACCTGGAGGAAATTCTGGCTGGCATTGATAAGGGCTAGTTGAGCACTCAAGTCCTCTGGCTGGGCTTGGCTTCCCCTTACTCCTTGCACCAACTGGGGTATATGGTCTGCCACTGCCTATAAAAACACACAGAGAGCCTTTACGCATCTGTACACAACATTTCCTATAATAACGATCCCGTCGTGGAGCCAAGTCAATACAGCTCTGTTAGTGGCCCACAGCACCTTGCAGCTCTGCACCAGTTGCTGGTGAGCGGCAGTGTTCTTGTTGGAGGCCGCAGCATTCTGGGAGGCAGCAATGGTCTGGGTGGCGGCAGCTGCGGCTTGCTTAGCAGCATTCTGAGGAATGTAAACACACGTATCAGCATCACTGAGCCAGCCAATCAAAACATACACAGTTTGACTACGAGAGGGAAGGATCTTCTGGGTACATTCTACTCTTAGGTCAAATCTGGGTCAAAATATTAGGTAAAGATAATGATACCGTTCTAGTTTTCATCCTAGTCTGGAATCTAGAATTAAGATCAGCGTTTTATTGTATATTTCCAAGTTCCAATACATGAGATGGAAAATGTAATTTTTACAATATATGGAAAATAAATATTAACGTACAGTGTTACTTTGTTATATTTAGGACAGAGATGCCGTGTGCTGGATAATATACAGGAGAACGGTATTAGGAATGTTCCTTCACCATAGGCTACATGTGCTACAACACTAAGCAGATTTACACTTTGAGTTGACATTAAAGGCAGGAGCTTTAAGTGACACTTAGCCAAGCCCTGAACCCATTTAACCTTTTCAAGAACCATCTCATTAAAGACAATTGTCCCTATTTGGCCCATTGACACAGGGCGGTCCAAACTGACCTCCAGTCTGTTAATTAGTTTTTTCTTGATAGCGTTCTGTGCTGCAGCATTAGTGGCCACGCGAAGTCCCTCAGCGGCCTCCCTCAGTCTCTGCTGCTGGTCCTCATTCTCAGGATATGCTGCTGCTCCCTGTGAAAAAAACACAGCATACAACAAATACCATCAAGTACAAGATACAAATATCAGTTTACAACACTATAAAGTACGGCGGGCTTCAATATTTGCAAGTTAACTGCTGACAGCAAACACGTAAAATTACTTTACAATTACAATTTATTTTCATTGAGTGCAAAATGATTGTAATATTTGATTCCATATTCATTCATAGAAACCTTTGCAGGCACCAGCTGTTTCATGTGCAGGTTTCTCTAGCTAGAAGACCACTGTGCTACTACTCTAACTAGTCTTCCCAAGGCAATATTACTAAAAGCTTGTGTCCCATTGTTGTTTTGCTTTCATAAGAAGAGAGGATAAGCCATCTCCCATTAGTTAATTAACAAGCAGCTGGATGGCTTTACCTGCAGGGAGGTGTGTGGGTGTGTGAGAGAGAGAGAGAGTGAAAGGGAGTAATCTTTTCATGGGACACTAGATATATACTGCCACACAATTACTTGCTCCAAGCCATGTGAACCGAAGCTGGGCTTAACGTTTTTATAGTCTGCTAACAATAAATAAGTAAAGAGAGATTAAAAAGAACATAGGAAGTTAGTTGGACTGGATTTTTTATATATATATATATATATATATATATATATATATATATATATATATATACACACATATATATATACATATATATATACATACAAAAAAACAGTTCTCTTTTGTATTACAGTCACAAGCCTTGCTTCTGAATTTGCTGTTAACCAGAAAGAACCTTTCTACTGAGATCAGTATATCGTTTATTTTGCACTGAGAAGTTGCAGAACAGACTTGTTAACAGAGCATCCATAAAATACAGTAGCAAGCAATGTTTCATAATAGGCATACCTTTCAATTAACTCCTTTTCAATAAATACTTTTTTGAACACAACATACCAACTATACAAAATAGCCGAGTGGATCTCACCTAAATGGCTAATCTCTTTAGCTCTATAAATCTATTGCTCAGCATGACTCAACAGCAAACAAATCCTGTCTTCACGACAGTAAAACCTTCTCACTTCCAGCCTGGGTAATTAAATACAGTTGTACTCATGACAGTTACCAGGGAAACAGTGGGCCATGGTCTCACCCATCATTAATAAATACAAATAGATATGATGATGATTAATGTGGTACCACATGAACCTAACCAGCTGAAAACTATACCCTCATTTAACTTTAATGGTGGTGAGGGGGGGGGGGGGGCGCGATGACGACGAGGACAATCCATACTGGTCTGTTTCAATGCAGAAAGGATCTCAGATTTAAAGCATTTGGAAAGCGCAGAGATCGAAAATATCCTATTACCCTCTCAGCCCATGATCTTCTGTCCAGTGTGAACCAGTGTGTGTCATACGTCTCTGGCCAACTGCTTGAGCACAGGGCCACAAGGGCACAATCAGTGGCACCCACAGGTCATTAGGAGCTGGACATTGATGTCACTGCTCTGTGCAGAGGAGCATGGGAACAGGCTAATTGGAGCACATCAGGGGACATAGCGTTGCCATACACAGCTGTGAACTGCTTACAGAATCTCTCCCTCTCTCTCTCTCCATCTCTAATATCTTTCTCTCTCTAGAGATGACAAACCCTGTGTTCTATCCGAACGGGCACTGTAAAGGTCACCTTGTTCAACAAAACACAAACAGGCCTTTAGATCATTGTCTGAGGGCTGTGGAGTCGATGAACCCCAATTGAAAACGTTCCTTAGTCATCCATGAAGAGAAAGACGAAAAAAGTATGCCTGGAGTCTAACCTTAGCCGCCTCTACCATCCGGGCCGTGGCGTCTGCAAGCAGTTTGGCTGCAGCCAGCAGTTTCTTGGAGTTGTCCACATCCACTTCGGCTTCAGCATCAGACCTCATGGCATTGACCAGGTCAGAGGTGGCCTGAGCTAGGACCCTGGCCTGACGCACCATCTCTCCTGAGACAGAGACAGAGAGAGGTGGGGGATGACAACAGCGAAAACCACAGATAAAGTGTTGAGTGTGGTGGAAAATGCACAGGTTGAATAGGGAATAGACTAGAAGAGGGAGTGGGTAGGTATTCTGTCTATGTTAAAGCCCACTTGGCATAAGACTGTGGGCATCTGCCACTAAGTGTCTAAAACACAAGTGAGTCTGCCAACAGATCTGGCATTCCAAAAGAGGAGGAATGAGCCTCTACTTAGCCTGTTATTAAAGGAATGTTATGTTATGTCAGGTGTCCAGGAGAGACCTGTAGCCAGATTCTATGGCTTACCGTGTGTGTTTTAGGATTTTTAAGAAACAATTCAGCTTGTCGAGGTAAATAGTTTGTCAAGTTTACAGATGAAGCTAAATAAAGGTAATGTCACACCAAGAATTTGTTTTCTCTCCTTTTTTTATTTCTCTATTCTCCGTCGATCTCTGTCGGCTTTATTCTATGACTGGCAGTTACGAGTCAGTCCAAAATGCTGGCATAGAAGTCTCAGTGAGAAGCAGATGGTTGGAGCACACCTCATACAATCACAGCCAAGAAAGCAAAGAGGTTTCGAAGGACCAAGCAGATTCTATTTTCAGCGCTTTCTTCTCCACCACTAGGTTACTGTTACAAACATCATCAGAAACATCAGATTTCCCTTTTCCCCACACCCATGGCCCTATCCCTTCCACCGCCAGCGGACTCACCTGCGTCGCCCATGGAACTGAAGATGCTCTCGGTGACGGTCATGATGGTGTCGGTGGCCTGATCATAGCGTCCGATGGGTTCGCCCCGCGAGGCATAGTGGCGGACGTGCTGCAGCAGGTCGCCCAGCGACTGGCTCACCACACTGGCCGCTGCACCCACCTGGCATCCATTTCATAGGGCAGCCATTAATTCAAACAGGCCAACGGGGGAATCCATGAATTGCAACGGCAGCAGCACCACTGATTCCCTTGACGCGAGGTGATCATAGCGGTGGCGCCGTGGAGAATGGGCCTCACCTGTTTGAGCAGCTCCCCGTCGTCCGTGGCAGAGAGGCAGGCCTGGACACAGCCCTCCACGGAGCGGTCCACCAGCTTCCCTGCCTCGATCAGCTGCTCCTGGCACACGGGGGAACTGATGGTGGGGCTCACCACCTGGACATCCAGGCGAGAGTGGCGTGAGAGCAGAGATCGGGAGGGGAGAGAGAACATCGGGTACAGACGGATTGGAACGTTAAGGGGAGGAAACGGGGAGAGAGGAGAAGGTGTATGACATGAAGTAGCCTGGTAGTACAAAGCCGTCGTCGTCGTATCACTTCATATAAATGGCGGTTGGGTTCCTATTATCTACCTTGGCACAGGCCACCAGCTGGGAGGTGGACAGGGCGCACTGGGTGGCAGCGGCAATTACTCTGTTCTGCAGCACCGTGTCCTCGGCAACCTGCGCCACGTTCTTAGCCTTCAGCACCAGCATGGCAGCAGCGTTTGCCACAGCCTTGGCCAGGTTCATCAACACATCCTGGGCGGGTAAAATGATTGCCAACATTACTAACAATTGCTCATAGTTTTACTTTGTTTAGAAAAAAAGCTAAATGCCTCAACCATATTGCATTACTTAGTTATTATCTGTTAGAAAAGTTCATCTTCGAAATCCATGTGCTACTTACATTTTTTTTGGGGGGGGGGGACTACAAAGCCTTTTCTCAAGTCGTTTGATGCGTGCTGCATTGTAAAGATGTAGAGAAGATAAATTGGGGGTGGTAAAGTACCTGAAACCTTTCATCGGTCTCGTTCTCTCCAATCTGTCGCAGGAGGTCCCCGCTGGCCTGGCCTATACTGCCAGCAGCAGTCAGCACAGTCTGCCGGGGCTGCAGACACACAAACAATAAAGTTACTACAAATGCCAAAGGACAAACTTGAAGGACAGAACTTGAGAATTCTTTGGGTGATTTAACCACAAAGCTTACGTCTATTTATAATACTGAGAGTGGACGTAATGTATCGTTCCTACAGGTATTATCCATTACAAACTGCACTTTGACTGTAGTTTGAGAGACTGGGTGACTCATCTTTTGCATATATTTGTATAATAGGATAACAAAGGACCTCCTATTTGAACCCCCTTTCAATACTGATACCCGTCTAGCTGAAACAATCATGATGTACATATGCAAGTGAAGTAGAAGATCTATTATTAATCTTCAACATGACAAATGATTTGAAAATACATACAATATGCAGCTTTTAAAAGGGCAAAGCAAAATTACAACTGTCTTATTCATGTTTAACCAGCAATTTTTGCTCAGCTATTCCAGGAGGGGAGAAAATAGTGAATTGGCACAGGCAAAAAGAGAGATATTAATTAAATGAGATGGTGCTGGTCGGAACTGGGAGAGCCGCCATGTTACAAAGACCCACTCAGATCACAGCTTCGTGAGGCTGGTACTACACCACTCAGTCAGTAGCAAACACTCCCTAGCACCAAGTTACACGTGAGAAAAACTTTAAATACTGTTTAAAGTGTGGGTATGAAGAAAAAGTAGTCCAGGCCTGCTGCTCATAGGGATTGCTGGTGTTTAGAATTTAAGAATCATCGCTAACTGGTTATTGAAGACAATACAAGATTAATACCGTTACACACACTGTGATTGATTTGCTGAATGTAAATGTATGAACCAAATTTGCTTTCAAAATGCACACATATAGGCTTTCCTGGCTAAAGACAATATCTTGAACATGTTTTTGTCTCAAAATAAACACTTGTTACTCATGACTGTGGATACTAATGGCTTAGTTTGTGTCCAAGCCTGCGATGGTTTGCATACGTTTGAATGTTTCCCCTTTCCCACCCGCCCTCTCCCTCCCTCCCTCACCTCTCCAGAGGCAGGCTCCACTGCCTTGAGCAGATCGGACACGGCTCCAGCCAGGGTCCGGGCAGCCCTCATGAGGTCCTGCCCTCCGCCCATGTCGTCCTCAATGAGGGCCGCCAGCAGCTTGACGCCCTTGGACATCTCCGTCAGGTTGGAGGAGATGGTGGTGATGGCACAGCCGACGGCTGTGTAGTCTGTGTCCGTGGGGTCGCCTACAGGACAGATTATAGAGCATGGTAGTGATTTGGTGCATGGGTTGTAGGGGAGGGGGAAAAATATCGAAGAACTGAAAACAAAGAAATTGCTGTGAGAAGATCAGAACGGTAAAACAGTCAGAAGGAGCCACCGAAACTATCTAGTGCCCTTTCAGCCTTCCCTCAGGCCACTTAAATATGAGCCAGTGGCCCTAATAAAGCAAGAGGTCATTCAGTGAGCGGTCACAACAGGCAGCTACAAATGTCAACCATATATACCTAAAATTCAACCCAACATGTCACATTAAATTAGACCTTTACGGATACTTGCCAATATCTTCTCATCAGAGAATTGCAAGGGAATGGGTTTAAGTTAAATGTCAGTTTTCTGATTGAAAAGAACAAAAGACTCCTCACAGTCAAACAGATGGTTGATGAAATGATTCATCTTGGCAGGGTTCAGTGTGGCACCAAACCAATGAATATGAAGGACATTGCCAGTTTAGCCCAATAGTCCCCACCAAAATTAATCTATTAGGCTTATAAAATTACAATTGCTATGGAAAATCAGATCTGTGTCAAGCCTCTACTCCGAACTCATTAAATCGGGGCAATCATTTCACAACAGCTGAAAATATTTGAGAGGTCCTTGAGAAAATGTTCAGTACTTCAGACAATAATTTACTGGCTTTAAAAGACACCAGTTGACTTTGGTGAACCCTGAAATACAGTGGGGCCAAAAAGTATTTAGTAAGCCACTGATTGTGCAAGTTCTCCAACTTAGAAAGATGAGAGAGGTCTGTAATTTTCATCATAGGTACACTTCAACTATGAGTGACAAAAATGAGAAAAAAAAATCCAGGAAATCACATTGTAGGATTTTTAAAGAATGTATTTGTAAATTATGGTGGAAAATAAGTATTTGGTCACCCACAAACAAGCAAGATTTCTGGCTCTCACAGACCTGTAACTTCTTCTTTAAGAAGCTCTTCTGTCCTCCACTCGTTACCTGTATTAATGGAACCTGTTTGACCTCGTCATCTGTATAAAAGACACCTGTCCACAGCCTCAAACAGTCAGACTCCAAACTCAACCATGGCCAAGACCAAAGAGCTGTCGAAAGACACCAGGAAGAAAATTGTAGACCTGCACCAGGCTGGGAAGAGTGAATCTGCAATAGGCAAGCAGGTTGGTGTGAATAGATCAACTGTGGGAGCAATTGTAAGAAAATGGAAGACATACAAGACCATTGATAATCTCCCTCGATCTGGGGCCCCACGCAAGATCTCATCCCGTGGGGTCAAAATGATCATGAGAACGGTGAGCAAAAATCCCAGAACTACACGGAGGGACCTGATGAATGACCTGCAGAGAGCTGGGACCAAAGTAACAAAGGCTACCATCAGTAACACACTACGCCGAGAGGGACTCAAATCCTGCAGTGCCAGGCGTGTCCCCCTGCTTAAGCCAGTACATGTCCAGGCCCATCTGAAGTTTGCCAGAGAGCATATGGATGATCCAGAAGAGGATTGGGAGAATATCATGTGGTCAGATGAAACCAAAATAGAACTTTTTGGTAAAAACTCAACTCGTCGTGTTTGGAGGAAGAAGAATGCGGAGTTGCATCCCAAGAACACCATACCTACTGTGAAGCATGGGGGTGGAAACATCATGCTTTGGGGCTGTTTTACTGCAAAGGGGACAGGACGACTGATCCGTGTTAAGGGAAGAATGAACGGGGCCATGTATCGTGAGATTTTAAGCCAAAACCTCCTTCCATCAGTGAGAGCATTGAAGATGGAACGTGGCTGGGTCTTCCAGCATGACAATGATCCCAAACACACCGCTCGGGCAACGAAGGAGTGGCTCCGTAAAAAGCATTTCAAGGTCCTGGAGTGGCCTAGCCAGTCTCCAGACCTCAACCCCATATAAAATTTGTGGAGGGAGTTGAAAGTCCGTCTTGCCCAGCGACAGCCCCCAAACATGACTGCTCTAGAGGAGATCTGCATGGAGGAATGGGCCAAAATACCAGCTACAGTGTGTGCAAACCTGGTGAAGACTTACAGGAAATGTTTGACCTCTGTAATTGCCAACAAAGGTTATGTTACAAAGTATTGAGTTGAACTTTTGTTATTGACCAAATACTTATTTTCCACCATAATTTACAAATAAATTCTTTAAAAATCCTACAATGTGATTTCCTGGATTTTTTTTCTCATTTTTGTCTCTCATAGTTGAAGTGTACCTATGATGAAAATTACAGACCTCTCTCATCTTTCTAAGTAGGAGAACTTGCACAATCAGTGGCTGACTAAATACTTTTTGGCCCCACTGTATATGTGCACTGTTTGGACTAGCTTTCCTTCTGAAATGAACAAACACGCATATAATTTGAACAGAAGGCAAATGTCTGCCAGTGCTACAGTATTCCGTTTCCTGGAATCATCCTTGAGCCACTGACCAGCTGTGAGATTGACGACTGAGGCAGTTCCTGCTGTGATGGCGTCTACCTGGGAGTGGATTTCATGTTTTGACTCATCCACCTTATTCTGGATCCACACCTTGGATGCCTGGGGGAAAAGAACATTATACATGTATATATTTGAGTGTGAATATACATTGTATATATTCATATATAGTGTATATGTACTGAACTATGCTAGTCCACAGTGTAACAGAATGCAACATACACACATAAAAACCATAAACATATAACCGTTAGCATGCAAGTGTGTGTGTGTGTGTGTGTGTGTGTGTGTGTAGTACCATGTCCTGCCCCAGTGGCGGTAAGTTGTCCACCTCCCCAAGGTTTGACTGGGCCTGCTGTACAGCCTGCATACTGGTGTTGATGGTACCCATTAGGGCCTGCTGGGCCGAGCTCTGAAGACACACAACGCAAACAGCCCAGTTCAAACACACATACGGGAGGAAACGGTTAGCGCTATGGCACTAAAGACGTATACTGAAACACAGAGGGTGATGGAATTCATAGTACAAGCCAAGATGTGCCAGCAACGAACAGACGTCCCCGTACTCACCAGAGGTGGCATGTGCCCCCTGTGCATCTGTCCCATGGTAACCTGTTGCTGGGCAGAGGGCATGGTGCCCATGCTGAGGCTCTCTGAACCGATAGAACCGGAGCGGATCACCCCGGGCAGCGCCACAGAGCCGTGCTCCACACGACCCACCCGGTTGAACTGCTGCTGCAGGATAGTGGACCTAGGCAGGTGCGGGCACACAGACACACAAACACCAATAAGGGCACATTAACTACAGATAACGACATTGAAAATGGATAAGTACTAGAGTCCTCAACGGGCCGCAAAATTCAAGCCTGACCCGGAACCGGCTCGGTAGAGTTGTGACCCTGAACAGACTTCGTTATCTAAATTCCCGACCCTGGCCCAACTCGGCCCGAGCCTCTAGAGGATAGTCTGGCCGAGGCAATCGAGTAGAAAAGTTATTTGGGTCGGAATAGCATATAGACCAATAAATGGCGGCAATGAGCACTTAGCTGAATAGCAGACAGTGAAGCAATAAAATGAACACACACCATAAGTTGATGGCTGTGTAATAATAGATTTTCTTTCGGCTAACAAGACTTTTCAAGGATAAAAATAGGCCAGTAAAGAAGGTGCTTTAGTGCAATCAAACCACAGCCTAGGACCTTCACCTTGCCTAACAGAATTATTTTGTACACAATGTACAGGAAGCGCGGCAGACAAACAGTGCAGTGCACAGATTATTGTTTTAATTTTTTGGTGCAGGTCGCGGGCCGGCCCAGGCCAAAAAAAAATTTGACTCCCAATATGAAAGAAAATCTGAAATGCTTTCAGGGTGAACATGACTGGAAAATATCTAAATTCAGAGACCATCATTTGGGGAATTCAGTTGATTACCCCTACACCCATACAAACTGATCATACTCAGCTCACCCACCAATATTAAATATGCAAATATTTGTTTGAGTGACTGGCACTGAGCAGAAGGCACTTCAAACACTGTACTCATGGTGCACTTCCAGGAAGAAAACCTTGTTTGTTATTGCTCCCAAACAGGCATTCCAGATTGTGTTTCCCTGTGTGTTTGCAGTATTCAGGCCTGTGATTTCACTTAGGCTCCCCACACTAGCTAAAAAATCAATAAATGTTATTTTACTTCTTAGGGGAGACTGATTCTTCTAGCATTGTGGACTCCTCCTCTCCCTCTAATCCAAAGCGGTCCTTGCTTTGTTTCTGCAGGACAGAGAGAAAAAAATATGAAGATTTACTATCGTCGTCTAATTGAATAGACTGCATTTAGACTGTCACACAGTGTTGATTATTTTTCGGGAAGGGGGCCCTCACCTTCTTGAGAATGATGTCGATGTAGCCAGCAATGAGCTGAGAGATCTGTTCTCCTTCTGTGGTCTGGACAGAATAGTAACTCTCCTGGTACTCCCCGAAATCCTACCGCAGTCACGCGCACGCGCACACACACACACACACACACACACACACACACACACACACACACACACACACACACACACACACACACACACACACACACACACACACACACACACACACACACACACACAGTGTTCATGTGAAAATGTAAGGATGCTTTTCCCAGGAAACGGTGCCCCGTTTAGCTGTCCCATTCCCGCATCAAAGATAAGACGACGACCAACAACGAAGCCCACAAAATAGAAAGGCATTGTTGCTTGGATGTCTAAAAGGAATATGAATACATTTGAAAGCACCTTCCCCAAATGGAATGACTTAACATCAAAGCCTTCAACTGACTCAATGGAAATTGAGAGACAAGGATTAACTCCGAGGATTAGTAAAGACAGTGTGTCTACAATATCTAGTAGATTAAGACTCGGTTCGCTCACTGACTCCCGGTGCTGCCACAAAGGCCATTGACAAAGAAGAAAGGGATGCCTGTTGAGTAAATAAAGTGCACCACAGGGTGAATGAAGAGACTGGCTTTGTCTGCTGCAGACGGGTTTCATTTACGGAGTGCCAACCGAGGTATTGCTTCTAACACTGCTCGAGCCATAATTGTGAGGACTGGAACAACAGGTACATTGGCACCTGCAAATTAGTATAGCTGACACCGTCACACTGCCGATTTCTCAGTTGCCGACCTCGATAAAACAAGTGTGGTCTATAGCGTTACGCCAGCCAAAGCGTCACGGTGGGGAATGAGAAGGTTCAGGGAACAGGGGGACGTACCAGGGTGAAGCTCTTGGGAGATGCAGCCCATCTCTTCACAGTGGTCAGGGGCCACTCCTGCACCACGTCTTTGGTCTTCTCCTCCACCCGCATCACCGACTCTTTGGTTATCCCCAACAGCCGAGGCACCAGCTTATTCTTACTCTTCATCTTCTCCTAAACGAGTCCACCAGGAGCAACAGTAGAACAGTGGTCACAAATAATAATGGTGCCGCGTCACTAAGTGAGAAAACCTCAAAGCTGTTTCTTAAATGAATGATCCTTAATCTGTTTGATTTCAATCAACTGTTATTGGGAGCACTTTTGCTCCACACATGAAATGGAAGTCTCTCTGGCTTTCCGACCTCTCATCTTTTTTCCCCCTCCCCCTGCTACCTCGACGTTTCCATCTACCTTTCTCTTCTTCCCCACTCCGGACGTTTTTTAAAGGATGAGCAGAGTGAAAGATAACTGGGAGTGACGGGGGGGTGGGGTGATCTTTGGCTTTCTGTACGGCTGGGCAGGTTGTTCTCTGGGGGCTGAGGGCTGTGGGCCACTCACCTCCCAGCGGAGCCTCCCACTGCCAAAAGGCCAGGAGAGCGGCAGTTACGAAGGGGGGCAGAGAAGCACTCCCCTTGCCAGGGTCTGCCCTTTCTCCCTCTTCTGTTCCTCCTTCTCACTCTAAAATAATCATACTGTCACACTTCAGAGCACAAGTGATGTGTTTGCTTGTGTGAGTGTGTTCAGGCTACAAGTCCCTTTCATATTTTGATGCTGACATTTCCAATTCCTTAGCACAATGTAATATAGTCTCAGAAATCTCAGTGGGGTTGATAACGTAGACTTTTACTGTTCTCTAAACAATGACATTCTCTTTGTAATAACAAAAAGCTTTACTTAATGCATGCAAGACTCTTGGTGCAACATTAGCATTGTCTGATTGTGTAGCTTGCTGTTAGGAAGGTTAATGAACCTGAAAGTGCTAAATTACAACCCAATTCATTCAACACATACAACATTTTGCTTTGTGTCAAGCCATCGTCATTCAATCTGCAAACGTTGATCTCCCTTCTTATTAATAAATGTGATGGTGCAAAGCAGAGCACGTGGGAGAGTGGAGAACACTTTATTCATGTGCTTTCTTTTAAAAGCCAGAGGAAAATCTGGTTGTCCTTTTAACGTTAAGCTCAGGTAGATTTGAGTTGTATTCAAGAGCGTTGTTGTCTGACAATAGGGGGATAGAATTCCTCTAATTTAAAATAGGTCACCAAGCAGGTCATGGTGTTTAAATCTGAAATACTCTATTGGTACTTAGTTAACCTGTTAGTTGGTGCTTCCAAACCAGGTACCCTCTTACCTTGACAAGGAAGAAGGACACTCCGTATGTCCTTAGGGACCTGGCCAACTTCACATACTTCACTTTAGCCTCAATCTCCATCATCTCCCCACAGTTTTT
The DNA here is from genome assembly GCA_017639675.1 of Aplochiton taeniatus. Taxonomy (NCBI): domain Eukaryota; kingdom Metazoa; phylum Chordata; class Actinopteri; order Galaxiiformes; family Galaxiidae; genus Aplochiton; species Aplochiton taeniatus. The sequence goes on from CM030173.1 coordinate 12,534,707, forward strand.
GTGCTCCTGTAATGTTTAAACAGGACATGTCTAACTCAGTATCGACTAAGCAGGTTACAAACTATCAATTAAATTGATTGAAAAAGCAACAATTTCGATTTACTTGAAATAATGGACCCACCTGGAAGACTTTCTTCTCGGCCCCTCTCTGCTTGATGTATTCTTTAGGCAGAAACTCCTTCAGGCTAACAGAAAATGGAACACAGGGACAGGTTGTGAGTTTATAATAAAAGCCATGTTTCACAATCTCAGTCTCACAAAAACAAATTGACTGTAGTAGAGGCATATTGCAATAGAAATACAAAATCACATTTCTATTTTCGTCCTGATATGGAACAGTTATATTCCTCACGGCTGCCTGTATGAAACTCGCCTCAAATGAAATAGGCTTCAGCATATCCAGTCATGCAGGATTCAAAAGCTTTGTTTTCCTTCGAGAGAATGTGTGTTGTACTGATTTGCTGTAACCCTTGAGGCAAAATGCTTACTCCAGGAATCCAGGTTTGTGTTTGTGTTCAATGTGAGGTCCAAATTGGATCTGCGCCTGTATTCCTCCAAATTCACCGGCTTTGTCAAAAGACACAGGGTGAGAACCGTTTAGGATGTCATCTCTTGCCTGGAAGACAAAAACCATAGACAAAACGGTTTGCATTATTAAAATAGGAATATTAAATGAAATCCTAATTATACAAATAAAGGCGCATTCATACAATTATTTTACACAGGAAACATTTTAAGATTCTGGCAAGTAAAATTTTAAATTGAAAAACAACAGTGCATCTGTTTCCCTAAAATAGGATGCAGCCAATTCTAGAGGCTAAACAGGGATCATTGATCAACCCATCCATCTGTCAGAACCACAGTCAAAAGCTCAGCAAGTATATTCATAGGATTTTTTGTTTCCGGAGAAGGAAGGATGTTACGCATACGCATGTACATGCATGGGCATGTGCGCTCGCACACGCACACGCACACGCACACGCACACGCACACGCACACACACCATGCTGTCTTTCCCCATCAGTTAGTGGGCGGAAGTGGTATAATAGCAAATAAAACAGGGTCACGTTCTTAGTGGTCATCACAATAACATGACAACATTGGATTTCTGCAGCTTTTGACAACACTAAACACACCACTATAACGTTTTGGCAGCAGTAGTAGCCCCACATACAGTCAGGTTGAGAGGCAGAAATCATTACAGCCTTCAAAGTAAACACCATTAGTGTCACGCGGCACAGCTTTGGTGCTCACATTTCTATTTCTCTAACAGCTTGCTCATGTCTATATGCTGGTGAGAATGTGCATGCTCCTATGACCAGTTAAAATGCTAGAGGAGTAGAACAGAGAGAGAAACCCCATTAATACCAGCACCAGATTTTTAGCCCCCCACATTCACCAGTTGGCTGCCTCGGTAATGGCACCCCAGATCGAACAAAGATTTGGCGCTGTGCTTCCAATTAAGCTCCATTAGAGAGAACCAGCAACCAGTTGTATGGAGGCAAGAATACATCATGGGCACTGTTGTTCAAGGTTGGACCTTTAGACATTGTCACATTTTGTCAGCACACAAAGCAGGTGTAAGCCGAGATTGGTGGGAGAATAGAAATGTTCTATACCTCGCTACTGCTCAATGTGAAATTGAAACGTCACATCAACTGTTACGTAGGATGGTTGTAGGTGTTCCCAGATTAGAAGCATACCTCTGAATGTTACAGTGGATTTACCACACAACAACAACAACAACAACAACTACTACTACTACTACTACTACTACTACTACTACTACTACTACTACTACTACTACTACTGCAGCTCTAATAAGATAAGGGTCATGTGTGGATGTGCACTTGAATGCATTAACATTGCTAAGCGTACTGTTGATATTTTTTATACATTGTGACAGTCCTTCTCTTTTGGACAGCACTTCTTTCTTCACCATTTAATTTTGGCCGTTGAATCAATGGCCATTACATAACATGAGTGCCGACCAATAGATGATTGTGACTGAAAGCAAATATGGCATCAAATCCATCGGCCATATCACATTTAGCTCCAGGCTGGGCTGTGCCAAGTTTGGGGTTGACATTTAGCTGATTGGTACAAATGTGATTTGTTAATTAGTGATTCAAAGTAGAGAGGCTCGCTGACAAACAGTTTTAATTGAAACTAATGAGGCAGACTTACAATCTCCGTGGTGAAGTTGCAAAACTGGTGTGGGGGAGGAAACGCTACATAAATCCCTGCATTCATGTCTGGGAAAACAGTATGGATTCTGAATCTAAATGCAGTGAGTGAGTGAGTGAGTGAGTGAGGAGTCATGCAGAGCGGGTCTGATGTGACGGCAGAGAGGCTCTGACCTGCACGTAAAGCAGGTTCAGCTGAACAGGGTCTCGCGAGTCCACGTTCTGGTCCGAGTAGAAGAACTTGCGTCTCAGCAGCAGCGTCTCGCTCTCCTCCACCCCCTGCTCTCGGAACGTCCTGCTGTGGTCCAGCCAGTTCACTGGGAAATGCACACAGAAGCACAGGGTCGCTCAACTGAAAACACAGCCACCCATATCAAAAAACACATTCACTGGAATCATTCCGATTCGGATGAGCCCGTTTCCCATTTCGTCCAGCCATGAGAAAGGAAGGTGGATATTTCACAAAGCAACAGGACTGTAGTCAAATCCAATTTGTTGCACTGCCAATATCCCCCTTAGGAGTATCATGGTGTCAACAGGACAATAAAAGTGCCCATGGTGTTGACAGATAGACCAATATCTGCCCTTCCAGCCTTCACTTCTGGGCTGCGGATGCAGCTGGGGCTGAGCAGAGCACACGCATGCAGCACTGGGGAAACGGCCACTTGGAGAGGCGAGGGAAATAGGGAGCATTTGACCGGAGGTTAAGTGTCCCGTCTCAGCTGCTGTTTACAATAATGTAGTCAGCCACCACTGACAGGGAGCGATGTTAATAAATGGCTCCTTTTACCAAAAGAGTCATATCCATGCGTTTTGAATATCGACATGTTTCTTTGCCTCTAAATGACACTTCCTATACTATTGTAACGGGTTACATCATTTGGTTTATTCTCTTCATGAATCGTCTCAGTATCCCAGGGAACAGGGAGGCAGATCTTATTGAACTCACAGTCGTCATCTGTGTGGAGCTTGGCTTTGAGTTTCTCCATCTTTCTCTCGTCTCGAAGCAGAGTGCGGTCTTTCTTAAGCGTGCCTGTACCCTCCTCCTTCTTTTCCTCCACCACCTCTTGGATTAGAGAGTACTCCTCGTAGTTGGTTATGCCTAAAACCCAAAGGTAGATCAATTAGACTAAACCGCTCACTCATTCATCGTGACAAACCGTGTTTCCCCCAATAACCTGGAGGTTACACGGCATTTAAGAGGAAAGTAAATAACATTCATTAGAAAAAGGCGATGTGTACCTATTCTACTGCATATAGTGACTAGCAGCTCTCCCACTGTTTTGGAGTCGTCCACCATGATGGTTTTCACAGCCCCATCAAGCATCTTGATCTTCTGGGGTCTCTGTTTCTTTTTGTACTCAAGTAAATCCTAAACGCAAGAGAGAGATAAATGTAAACAGACAGAGAGAAAACCGTTATGTGGTGAGAGCAGTGAACTGAGGACACAAACCCAATTTAACGGTTGCCTATGCCCCATCACTCACAATCACAACAATTTGGAAACAACCATCAGCTTTGCCAGTGAATAATCTGCCCATCAAGCACGCCTCACACCTGGGGTGTATTCAGTGCATATAAACTGCAACAACAAAAAAACGTTTAAATGCAAATGTAGTCACGCAATCATTCACCTTAATAAAAGGAATGACTCCCACATTTTGAGCAATTTGTTGTCTCCACATGAATGCTGAGTATATGTTTAAAGTTGTGCCCAAAAGTTTTACTATATGATTGGCCGAAGCAGAAAAACCCATTCTGCGGATGGCTTATATTTTATGTCTGAGGGCTGGGTTCAATTAAGACTAGCTCGTGTAATTTGGAAGCAAGTATAGCATGTGTTTGTTCTCGACTCCAGCAGGCACTCTAATGAGATTGCCCAGGTCAACACACTCGCTCCATGGCAACAGCCACAAAGAGCTGTGGCTTCAGGTGGCAGGTGAACATTTACCCCATTCCGGAGCATGTAGTAGTCCAGAGTTCTCCCTGACTCCAGCCAGATTCCTTTTCTGGGATCTTCATCCGAAAGGAACAAACCGTAATCTGAGGCTGGGAAACAATGAGAACAGATATCGTCATTGGTGTAATAAAACTTGCTGGAACCATGTCTGGACGTAATTGTTTTAGTCAACGTCAGCCCAGATTCGGCTTTGGCTTCAAGCCTGTTGGCCTTCTGTACCCATGTCAGAAAACCCAGCATTATGGCCCAACAGTCACAATTTCACACACCCATTTCACAGTACTGTGAGCATTCCCTAGTAGTTTCAAGGCGGTATGCTGCCCTGTCTCACCTTGTCCAGCCTGAGCCTCGGGAACCCTCTCCCTGATGATCCTACAGGCGTCGTAGACAGCAGTGGAGGGCTCAAACTGCATGGTCTTCACCACGTTGCACTGACGCACGCAGATCTTCAGCGACAGGACCACCATCTTGGCGGGTCTGTTAGTGGGTGTGAATACACCTGTGAGACAGGAAGAGGAGGAACGGGAAGACACTTCAGGAAATGCATAGCAAAGACTGAGGAAGAGGACTTGAAGTAACCTTTAAGTAAACAACAAAAAAGCCTAATAGAAATAGAGAGTATATTGGCGTCAGACTGCACATGCCCTACTGTGCCAGCATTTGCTTGCGTGTGTAGTCACTGATAGGCCCCTTTACAAAAAAGGCACACACGCACAGAGTACTGGACTGCAGTCAAATAAAAATGAGGCTCCACAACATGCCTTGTTGTACCACCTAGAATACATGAGTAGCAGCTACATATTTAGTCCAACTCTTTCAATAAATCCATGACCATGATAATAGCCGAGTCTTCGCAGTGTTCTCTATCAGGCTACACGGGGCTTAAAATACACTGTACTAGTAAGGTATTATCTAGATCACACAACCGTAAGTAGGCCAGTCTAGAGGAAGTGGCAGCTATGCGAACAATATTGTGTATCAGTGGGAAAAAAGAAACCTTGACCTTGAGAAGTTGACCTTCCAAACAGAGGACCTTCTGTCCTTAACCAATAGGAACACAAGGACCCTGTTTGCTAGAGGTCAGGGGTGAGGATGGGTCATGGGTGAAGTAACAGACGCCCTGTCAAACCCACACTGCTCTTTGACATTCATATAGATGCAGAGAATCTGGCTTGTCTATAGCATGTGTTCACATCCAGGGGTAAATGCATTGCTAATAGAAATGCTGGTGAAATAACAACACTTTATTTTCATCTCAAACAAATGGTGGAGTACTCTAAAAACAAGGAGAAAATTATTATGGTCTTCTTTGAAGAGCATTTTTGTACCAGCAAGTAGAATGGCAGAACATTTCAAAGAATTTAGGTTTTTATCATTGCAATTTAGTTTATAGTTGAATTGTGAAGTCTTCCTCTAGTTGACATGTAAAATGCCAGACAAATATTTACCTTTCCCTTGGCTATAAGTCTCCCTGCCACAGGCCTGTCCACACATACACTACAGCTCCCATAAACCCTGATAAGAGCCCACAAACACACTAGGACTGAGAAATAAGAGAGAGTGAAGAAACTGAAAGTATGGAATAACATTTTTAAACAATAACATTACTAAGATCTTAAGGATACGCAAGAAACTTGTTTAAAGTGACAACCAGAACAAGTACAGCAATATTGGGTCAATAATGTCAACACAGACTTATATAGAGTTTAAGCTTTCTTTAGTTCAAAGAAGTGAGGGCTATGGGGTTCTAGTTTCCATGGTGTGTGGTATGCAGGCCAAAGGTATTCACACTAGTCTCCCACAAAATACACAGCCTTATCGACAGGGAGAACTTCAGGTCTGGATAGTTCAACAGGTCAGTTTGCCTTTACTATAACCACATTTCACTTTGAAAACAAGTATCTAGTTACGTTTTACCTTACTTGTCAGTATTATATTGTCATAAAATAGCCTAATGTTTTTGGCCTAGTTAACATGCCTGAGAAGATAAACACATGTATCTATTAAACTGGACTGAAATGCAGTCAGCTTGGCAACCTAACTTTAGTTCAACAAGCAGTTTTGTTAACACACTTTGTTGCCGCAAAGCATCTCTTACATTTTCCGCAAATTTTCCTGATTTATAATTTTTCCTAAACAGAAAGGTGGCACTAGTTTAGTTCTCCCATTGCCATTTCACTATACAATCAAGGTCAAGGATATGACAGGATATGTGTACACCAATAGGTTACCTGTAGCTGCTTTCAAAGGAAACCAGAAGAAATGTTGACAGCTCACCAAATAAACGTCATTCAGGACAAGCAAGCATTTACAAGTGGCCAGTCAGACAGATGTGATGCGACATGAGGTGAAGGAATGTTCACATCAGAGAGTTTAGAGACGGGACAAGGCTGCTTACCATGCAGCCTGTACGCCCTCAGGCAGACAGAGAGGTCAACATAATAACACTCTTGAGAGCAGAGTAACCTACACCACAGCCTCGGTGGCAGGACTTCCGTCAGTTGGAAATAACTTTAAAAAACAACCATGGGCTGATTAAGGGAAGCAACATAACAAACTCTGGTTTTTACCATTTTGAAAAACAAATCACGCAAATGAAATGGCCTTGCAGGTGTTCTTTGTTTGCAACGAAATGCAAACATCCTAATGACAGCTCTCAGAGAGTACACGGCCTTCCTTCTAGGCTGAGAGGATTCCCCTTCAAAAGGCGGATTAGGTTTACACAGAAGCATGCTACCTTGCTTCTTTACTCCCCGAGACTATACGGCGAGTAGATTTGTAGAGATCTAATGAGATTGTAAAGACCACAACACTCTTTTAGTACCAACTCATTACTCTGCTAACAAATCCAGTGTGGGAAAACAGCTCCCCTGGGAAAAACCTGACACTGGGATACCCACAAACTGATGTACAGAGGTTGTACAGAGTGGAACCAGATTAATAGCTTTAAGAATGGCCGTACTAGTTATAGATGTAAGGATCAGGAAGATTAGCATGCTGGATACCAAGTTAACAAAGTGTTTTTGAGCAAGCTTAAATATCCCTTATATTTTCTTTTCATTTGATCTATCTCTGTAATTGCTGTGGGATATCATCCACACATTTTTCCTTGCCATCCCTTACAGCTCCTCATCGATTCAATTAAAAAAGACCATTCAATGAAGGCTGCAGTCAGACTCATCTCTGCCTGCTTCTTAACACCAAGGTCATCGCCCGCCGGGCATAGACAGGGAGGGAGAGATGAGAGGGGACTGACAGGAAGCCATAGACCAGCGCTGTGTGTGAGACAGTCCAAACAACAACAATAAACCTTTACCATTACTACACAGCCCACCCACACACAAGGACAAAACGGCACCGCAACCCATTGATGTTATTAGTTTCAGCAGTTTATTAGTTACACCTACACTCTGTGCACGAGCATACTCCAGGTGCCATGCTCACATAACATACTGTGGCCGGGTCAGGAAGGAATCGAATCTTTGTACAGAAAAAAAAAAAAGATGAAAACCACGTCTATAGCCTATAGTGCCACTGGGTTACTAGTAGCCAGTATATAGCCAGGCAAAATGGCTTCTCTCGTAACCTGAGATTGTAGGTTTGCCTCCTGTGGAAAGGATAAAAGGTCAGGATTTGTGTAAACTATGCTTAATAAAGTTGGGGGAAAGGTGAGCCATTTTTCAGAGACAAAGCAGGAGAGACAAAGCGAGACGGAACGGAGACAAAGAGAGATAATGACAGAAAGACAAATGTATTAAAACTCCAGAGCTCTGTAGCCCGGGCATTGTTCAGTAGATCAATAGTGTGGTGTCTGCTGGGAATCCCCAGGCCTGGTCCCCGTAACATAGCCTTAATCCAATGGACGAGCAGATCGGAGCACTGACTGGAGGGGCCATGAGATGGGAGATCCAATACCAAGAAAACCACATCGATGTGACAATAAAGCCTCATCATATGACACCGGCTGGGTCCTCCCCAGTATGCGTAGCCTTGGGGGAACGCAATGGGAAGTGGAGAAACTCAATCATACAGGCCTCAAAATATATCTGCTTCTGCAAGAAAACCCTCATCTTCAAAACGTGACATTGGTCGTGATCTCACAATTAAATAATTGATAGGATCCAAATCTCCTGTACCAAAAAAAAACAGCCACAGGCTAAGAAGGAAAGGTTTTCTCCTCAGTGGTATAACTTCCAAATGATTGTCGTGGCTAACAACGAAAGGTGTGCTAATTTATTCTAAAACACGTAGTGTGATACCATCTCTCCAATTTAGAAAAACTGCTAATGAATTATAAATAGGCATTACTTTGTTAGCCTTGTCTTCACCATATTCAGAATCACTCCCTGGATGCTGTGGGTGTCACCCTTCTGTGAGTACTGTAGTGTGGTGTCTTTGATTGTGATATCAGACAGTGTTGCAAGTTTATCGTGCTATTTGCATGATTTTTCACAGCATGCACAGTCAGTTTCGCATGAGTGTCATTAGCAAAGCATCTGGATTCTCTCCGTCACCCCTCTCTCTATATATACACACACACACACACACACACACACACACACACACACACACACACACACACACACACACACACACACACACACACACACACACACACACACACACACACACACACACACACACACACACACACACACACACACACACTTCAATTAAACAGGAATCCAAGCATGAAAAAAGAAGCTTGAACGAGCAGTAGGTCACCTGGCGGCTCTTTAGCTGGGCAACGGGCTGCATTCTTCGTGTGTGTGTGTGTGTGTGTGTGTGTGTCTACTCCCTCCGTAGTAGAGAGCAAGGGTGGCCAGGAGGTCTGTCTCAGTAGGCAGCAGCACTAACACAGGGATAGGATTTCACAGAGCCCCAGACAGCTCTTCGGGACAGTAACTAGAGAAGACCACAGTAAGTACAGACATAGCTGCCCATCTCCACAGAATACCCTTAATATGTCAACCTTAATACTGGCAAATGCCAATGCTCACACTATTGGAGTTGTTTACACTATCGTAATATGGGTCTCTCCATGTGTGTATACATGTAAAATAAAAATGTAACAGAAAAAAGGCTACCTCTTCTCCGAGTGCACATTTATTTACCTGAATAAGAAAAGGCGTAATATGTTGCTACCTAGGTCCATAGAGCCCTTCTGGAACACACCTCAGTGTTTTAAGCAAACTCCAATAGCACCACTGGGAAAATGACAGGGGGAAAGTAAATAGGTTTCAATAGCAACACAAATTCCCACCCCCAAAATGAGACATTTTTGTTTGAATCAATAAGCACTGATTAACCTTCAGATGGTTCCACGGTTTCAAAGGTAACATTAAAAACACAAACTAACGTCTTACTTAAAGCACTCAACCTTATGAAAATCCTCACACCATGAATTAATCTGCGTTTAGCTCCTACATGATGAGCCACCGAAGACATGGCAGCCACTCTAAGACAAATGGCTGAGCCAGCACCAAGTCGCAGACACCGACTGAAATCCTACAAACAGATGACACCGAAACACCCTCTTATTCAACCCTCACTGCCTCTTCATACTCCGCTACAGTGTGGCACCAACAGACAGTTTACATGCACAGGGCCAGTTCAAGAGTGAGTCATAACTTAGGCAGTGTGGGTGTTGTGTGTGCGTGTGTGTTTATTCTGCATAGTATACCCATATGGCGCACATCAATCTACTCTGAAAAACACAGCTCGGATTCTCTTTGCAAGAGAGATTTCAGAAGGAATGAGCTTTAGAACTAAAAGGTGGGTATTGGGGGAATTTTCTGGGGGGAATCGATCTTGAAAACATAAAACAGCCTAGGGGAACTTGTTGGAGACAAATGGGTGTAGTGATGTTTATCCATCAAAGACCCTAGTGGTAGGGCATAAGTAGTATATTAAGCCTTGTGTCAATGCACTTAGTAGAAGTCTTTCATTAGTTTTCAGTACAAGTAACTTTCAGCCCCCCCCAATATGGTTAAGCTCCGACAGAGTAGAGAAATGAATACTGGCTGTCATGTATAATCCTGCTCTTCAGCCCTGGTCTCAGGCCTCATTACCAGGCATGGCAGCCTAGCTGCAGGAGGAGCCCACACACACAGAATCCAAATGACTGGGTAGGATTGACTAGTCCATTGACTGACACTGGGTTTTCTGGACCGTACTAGATGCCAGTAATGTCACTGGGAGGACACAATGCGCCTAGTGGCAGTGCCTGGAAATCAGGTGGGGCAGATCTCCGATTCCAGCCTGCTCCTGGGTCATTAGCCCCACTCGCCCTGTCAGGAAAGGGGAACACTGCTTCCCAGGAAGGAAGACACAGCTGTCAGTGGCAGTATGGCGGTGACAACATGGTAGATATTTGAGTGATATTGACACTGTCGTTGACAGAGACACACACAGAGAGAGAGTGTCAGTGTGAGTTGGCCATGCACCAGAGTCAGGGCTGCATGGGGATAGTGTGTGTCACTGGTCCCCAACAGAGCATCACTCAGATTCTGCAGTTTAGAAAACAGTAACTACTACATGGTTTTACTTACCTTCAAGTGAACCATGCACACTCAATACATTGCCTAGCCCTCAAATAAAATGCCCCAAACAGTGCCCGCCGAGTTTGTTGGCCATTCCCTCTGAGGAACTGCTAAGCTGTATCACTGACATCTCTGCCAAGGCAAAAGTATGACATCACCCTACTTTAGTCAACACTGCACCGAGCACCTTTCCAAGAGCTTACAACCACTTAATAGCCTCACCACATCCTGTAAATCCCCAAATAAAACATGACCCATACTGTAGCAATACAGACAGCAAAAGTCTCTCCCTTTCTAACACCCCAATCTTTATGAATTGAGGGCGAGCAAAGAGTAAAACATAAACGTTTTGGTTTGGTCAGACCAAGACAAGAAACAGTGGCAATCCACAGCAGACAAGTCTCATTTACAGCCTAGGCATAAGGATTTACCACAAAATTGGTGAGTTAAGTTTAAATTGAACTTTATACTCCCTGGTGGGAAGTAAATGCAATACAGTTCTGTTTGTATGAACCCCCTCTGGCTATTCCATCCTGATGGTAAACATTATCAATCTTTGTCCTGGTCATGGTCCACTGAGCGACAGTGTCAATCCCAAAAGAGTTCCTTTTTGGCAAAGGTCCATAGAAATGCAGTCGCTTGGCAGTGGCTTAACCTACCCCTTCACATCCCACTGCTCCTCTCTGCCAAGGTGGTCAGGCTTGAAAGGGCCATCTTTAGCCAGCGTGGTTTCAATCAGGCATTGTTCTCAGAGAGGAGGACACTCTTTAGCTGTAGTTAAAAGCCTGTACACTCAATTGATTTGATTGGCACCGATACTGTGGCTTAGGAAGGAGGCTGGCTTACAACCTCATTACAGCATTCAGCCAGACTCAAGTAATACTCCAATTGAATAACATTGAATGGTAAAATACCTATTTATTTGACCTTTTTTCTCATTTTTGATAGGCATGATAGATTAAGCATTTGACACTGATCAGTGTACAATGTTAATCAAAAATCTGACAATGCGAACACCCCTCTTTTTCAGTTGCTGGTCTCTTTAACACTGTCACACTAATGAGGACAAACACCATAGCTACATACAGTGGGTTGAGTGAGGGTGATTTGTTTTGTAATGTCTGTCTAGCGTTTTCACGACACCCTAATAGTGCAATAAGGTTCACTATGATATTCTGAGTTTTAATCTTCGAAAAAGCGTAGTCCACAGATAACTCCATAAACATTCCAAAGGCTTGTAGCAGTGGAGCACAAAGCACCACAAATTGCCTTTTTATAGCTGACACAGCAACTGATTCCACTGCGCAATGTATAGTATAGTGGATCCACAAATTTTGAACATGCACACACTCATTCACACGCATGTTTGACATCCAATGTAAACATATGTGCATTATTAAATATAACAGTATCTAAATACTGAACTACTGAGTTGAATTATTCATTTAAACATTTAAAATAAAAAAAAAGCAATAAACAGCTTTTACTAGTCAGCTGCACTCTCTGAGTTGCTGGAGCCTATACTGAGATGAGGTTGCCAGAGATAGGATGGAGACGTATGAATAGGAAGGAAGATAAAGTGAGAGAGATGGGGTTGCTGAATCGTTCTGGCTGCTGAACGATGGTAAGGCGGCAGCTGCCACACTGAGAAGCAGTGAAGAGGAGAGCCTGCGGATTAGGACCATGTGAAGGATGCAGCAGGCGCCTGTCTGCCTAAACTCTTTCCAGCCTCATCATTTCATGCTCTACTTCCACACTTCTCCTTGGCAACCAAAGGTTGGCCGATACACTCCCTGGGCCAGGTAAGTCCCTGTGATGCAAACGTCAGGGACACTTAATGACACTAAATAGACCTCCAGTTCTCATCACAACTGTTATTTGTCTACAGATTAATTGGGGCTCACCAGATTTCGCGTAATTCTGAATGTGAACAATACATTTGATTATAAAACATTCCCCAATAGGAGGTCCACACAAGAGGGAGGGGCAAGGGAAGTTAAGGTTCCAAAAGAGAAAGCAATCCCTTTTTACAATCAGTGTAGTTGAACCATTTGGGGTTGAAAATGGTCTACTCAAAGGACTCCCTTGCTTTTCAATACAATCATGAAACAGTGCACAGGAAATTAGGCTTTACAAATTCAAGGGTAAACTATTTAGAAACGTCAAGCGTTCACAGCTATCAGCCCGGCTAAAGGAAATGGAAGCATAGGCAGGAGTTAAGAGCTGACTTTTAATGCCATAAACTGGGATATTTACCTTTTTACGTCGGGCAATGCTGCTTAGGATGTCCACTGATGTTTAAACCTGTAAAGGAAGAGAGAAAACATATGAGTTTATGCACACATATGCAAGGTTTAGGTTTAAGAGTAGCCATTGTCAGTGAAAAAAAAAGGAGGGTTATTCTTACGTTATTATTCCGCAGAGATCCTAATTATGTAATAATTATAGCCCACCATTTGTAGTGTCCCATTCTTTAATTGATACTGTTTAAGAATGATAGACTTACAACATCATAAATAATTAGAGGTTTATCATACAGAGTTAAGGCCTTATGGTCAGAGGTGAATAGTAATTGAGGTGTCCCCATGGAGCAAACATGACAAGTTTTCACTTTTAAGAACTTTAAAATGTGACATCCCAACAGCATTAGGAGCAATATTGGCCCCGGCTATGTTTTAATGGAGACATTAAAGAATTTTTTTTGGTTTTGCATTATCTTCTGAAACTGAAAAGTTGAATCTGTGCCAAGTGCAATTTCCCATTGTCCAAGTCTGTCCTAGATTGTTCACAACCATTCACAAAGTGTATTTTTAGAGGACAGGATTAGAGGATCTAATAGTGCCATCACATTTTAGTGGACAGAGACTGATGGAGGACCAGGGACTGGCAGCTATTGGAAGAACACTTCAGTGAGAAATACGAGAAAAATAGTACTAGTCTTCATGGGGGAGTGTTCACATTCCACACTGACAGTTGAGTTCAGAGCTGAGAATTGAAAGCGATTGACATTTAGTTTACCCCTAAAAACAAGGTTAAAATACAATATCAATCTAACTGATTGCCAATTCTGCAGTTCCCCAAACAGAAGATGGTTTAAGAAAAAGGTCAGGTCAAATCAAACTGTTCCATTTTGATGCAAGACAGCACCAGGTAGTGCAACTAATGGCGTAATGAAGACGCATTGAGATTTGATTACCTGCTTACTCATCAGTTCATTAAAGCATCGGTCAGCAGATAAAACTAGCTATCACCAACAACATGAAACGGAATCTACAGGGATCAATGACAGCATTAGAATGACTTCTTCTTCTGTAAAGGCGTTTTCTTTCATTTTATAGCAGTTTACCATAAATGCACAATTTCAACAGCATGTTGTTCCATTGAGTAAAATAATTACTTTTTGAAAACTAGAGCATGATGTGAAGCAAATGTTGGCATGAAAAATACTCGCCATGCAATTTCACAATATGCTATTGAATTCATAACCCTGGAATTACCTACAATAGGTCTATACATTGTTGTGAGAATACACCGGCTTCCATTGCACTCACAATCCATAGATTTTATTCAGCATCATTTAGTTATAAAGTGGGCCTATAGTCAGTGCAGGCTCAATGGCACTAAATAAATAAATAAAATAAATGTATGCAGTTATGCAAATACTTTTGGTTTGTTACTGTAATAATTAGGCTGAAGTAAAAAAAATAAAAATAAAAAAAAAAAACAATCAGACTGCATTGTTCTATTGCAGACATTTGCTCCTTTTCTCATTTTGCACTGTGGAAAAATTAGAGCCCCCACAGACAATGTGATGCCAAGGAAACACCACCAGGGTTAAAAAAAAAATGAAGTTATAATGAAGTTGCACTCTTGGTTATCCATCACGACCGCTTCCTCTATTAAATTACTTGATATCAAACTAGGCTAGGCTGATATTACATGATAAAAGCAACAATAAGTTAGGGTCAAATAGGAAAAATAATTAAGCAACCAAGGCTTATAAATTCAGGTCTTAGCCACTTAACATAATAACAATTATTTCATGATATTAATCTACAACAATATGGTACTTTGCTGCTTGTTTCTATAAAATGATTAAGACCATTTCGACCATTTCATCCAGGAATTAAAACTAATTTCATTTTGTCCATTCAATTAAATAGTGTTTTGCATTTCGTGGTAAAAAAGTTAAATACAGTTTTTCAAAGAGTGTTTTTACAGATATGCAATTAGGTTAAATGGGTACATGGGATGTAGGATCAGTAAATGCCAGACACACGTGGTTTAGACTCATTAAGCACTGAACATATCCAGGAAATCAGTCTGAAGATTGGTCTTCAAAAAAGAAGAATAATGATAAGCTAAACCAGTGTCTAGATTGGACCTCATTCCATTATTAACATAAAGACCGTAAAGAAAAAATGTATTTAAGTATAACTTGGCAATAAGTCTGATCTAAGCATTTCACAAAATAAAATAAGGTTAACAGATACAACTATTGTATCTTAAAGATTGAACATAATTTGTTATGATTCCAAGTTGAGTACTATATTACTATTGCATTCCCGGATCTCAAGAGCAGGGGATGAATCACGCATTTCTTTTTGTTGAAACCAGCGAATCAGTGCTACAAAGAGAAGCTCCCGTTCCCTCTCCACAGTCTCAAGCCTCTACTACCTGTGTGAAGAAGTCTTGCTGACAAAAAATCAATGAACGCTTGTTCCACAAAGAACACAATAGGGAAACCATCGTTTCTGTTAACATAAGGAAGCTTACTGTACCCATAAAAAGAACATAGTCAGATATTAATAAAATCTAAAACAGTCCACTTCTTCCATCAATTAAAGCAAGTGTGCAATAAGAGGGATTGATTGTGAAACGCACACAACTGATGGACAGAAAAGTATCTAATCGTGAACCGTGTTGACAGCTGAAGGGATGTTAAATTCGATACATACATTTGAATGTATCAAGAAACTGATCAGTTGTTTCACAATAGCGTCCACATTGAGTTAGTCTAATGGTTTTCAGTGTGCTCCATCATACCATTACATCTAATGACCCTATCACCCGATGTGTGGGCTTTACAGGAGCTCCACTGTGGCATTGCCCCTATTCTAAGCACAGACATCATCTTGCCATTCACATGCCTAAAATACTGAATTGCTCCGTTTCTCTCGCAGTCGGCTCTTCTTTCATTTTGATCTTTTTGTGAGGTTAAGGACATCTGTGGAGCAGCTGTTGCACGACCTCCCTTTCAGAGGTGAGGAGGTCAGGAGCCCTGTGTACAGACACCATTTCATCTTGGCTACGGCCAATTTCTAGAAATAAAACACTGTACACAGTCCTGCTCTGCTGTACAAGGCAGCCAACCCCCGACCTAAAGAGAGAGGAGTGATCTAAATGATTAGACTCACCCTCTCTAAGAGGAGGGGCATGGCCAATAATTGAATTCGCTAACCATGCCCCGAGCCTTCAGCACTGCTCAGCCCAGCTCCCAATACCATGAATGGAAACAAACACATCGGCTCCCACTAGGGACTGGCGGCAGAGGGGCACACAGAGTTTACATTACTGGTTTACATAAGACCGCAGTGTCAGTGTGTGTGTGTCCATGTGTGTGTGTGTGTGTGTGTGTGTGTGTAAATAGTGAGAGTATCCGAGCTGGATAGTTCAGAGAGGGGCTGGAGTAGAATTGAAGCAGTGCTCCATCTTAATGTTTTGTCAAGCTCTCTGACAACTACTGGGACAAACTCCACCTGACTGGGTTTCTATTACAGCACACTGGCAGGGTTGTTATCATCACAGCCATCGATGCTAAGTGAGGCTAAAGCAGTCAGTTCGATCCATTCCCAACAGGCAATGACCTATATTTGCCAGATTATAAACATAATATAATATAATATAATATATGGTTAATAGACTTTTGTTTATGCTGTAGTTTTCAGTCAAATGCCAACATATTGGACTATCCACTAGAAAGCTTTACACTAAAGGAAAAACATATTGGGTACCAAAACAATGAAAATAAAATCATAAAAATCACCTAGTGGGACATTCAATGTCCAAGAAACCATTTCAAAGCAGACATGATCAGCAGGCTGCAGGCTGAACTGGTCTTCAGAGAAAAGGGAGAAAGCTGAGGGCCAGAGTGAGGCACAAGGGCTAAACTGCTGCTGTCATTGCAGACATGGCTGGCATGCTGCAAACCAGGATTAAATGACACCCTCCTGTCCAAGCTCCCCACTGCTGGCACACTGCCACCTCGCTCAGGGCACCCTTTCCCTCTCATTCCCTTGGTCATTCTCTCCTGCTGTCCCTATATTGGTCTGAGCACCAGGGGCCTGCTGAAAGGCTTACTGGATTCGAGGCAGCTGAAACTCAGTCATATGCTCTTGGGTCCCTGGTGGTGGCGATCCCAGCTGCCAAGAATGAATGACATAGCAAAGCAGCTTGACTTGAACAGCCCGAAAACCTCTGGAATTCCAATGGCTTAGGCTCCATGATAGCCAAGTATGACACTGTGTATACAACAGTCATGGCTGCCATCAATACTTGATTCAAACAATCTTAGGGAACAAGAAGAAAATCTCAGACTTATCAGAGTTGAATGCAGACCACTTGCTGAAGTTGCTTCTGCAAATACTCTTATCCCCGCTTAAAACAGTTCCAGTCCAGATGTTTGTGACAGTGAAAAAAGTGGCAAGAATTGGTGGTGTATCACCAATCAATTTTTTTTTTTTTTTGAAGCTAGGCCTAATCTCTAACAACTCACTCCTTATCTGGGTGGAAAGCCATGTACCGGCTTAAACTCTCTGCTGGCTACAGTGCTATCTTTTGGGTAATTTATACTGGGTAAATGACACTGGGACCTTTACTAAACAGATTCATATAGCCTACTGGCATATTTTTCAAATCAGTAAATGATTCTGCCTATTTCTGATCTGTTGACATGTGTCACTGCAAAAAGGTTTTAGTTAAGCTGTCAGCTGCCAGCTAACAATCATTTTGCATAGTAAACTGGCCTGAAAACCCACTTAACAGTCTCTCACACTGAAGTAAGGAACAGGGTAATTTAAATTAAAGAGTAACTTGACAAGAATGGCAAGCAAACTTTTATATGGCATGGTTTTACAATTTTTGAGGTAGCTGAGCTTACAAATTGGACACTTCCATATCCCAATAGACACAGGTTTTGTTGATACCTACAAAAAGGTGGTGATGGAGCGAACTGAGAACTGCCAAGGATGTAGTGTGAACATTTGGCCCAGATTTGGCTACCCTAACTTATTCTTTTACCAAGTTGTGAGCCGTTTTACAGCCTGCCAAACCAATCCATATCATTCCTTCCCAGTGAATGTACTGCGGCAGCAGAGGTGTTGACACACACGGCATATGAGCTAAGAGAGAAAGAGGGATGAGTGTTGTAGGCAACAGAGGGGGATACGAAAAGAGAGAAGGAGCGGTAGAAAGGGAAAGGTTTGTGGGGGTACAGCAACCAGTTCTTGCTAGGTCAGCAGATTGGGGCCTGATTTCAACACAGCTTATCTATCAGCAGGAATCCCACCTCCTCACCAGAATGAGGAGGGGGCAGGGGGGCACACACTAACAAACACTATGGATTAAATGCCTTCTGGATAAAGTAGAGATTACTAAAAGGATGAACAATAGACTCAGCCATAGAGATGTCTGGGACAAAACAGTTTGACAAAACGGAACCCAGCAGAGACAGCCTAATGCAATTGGAATCATTTCATTACTGAATAGACACAATAAGCCAATTTAAGAGGAACTTTGATTATTCAACATTGAAAAGTAAACTTTTAACATTGTAATGGGGTAGGGAAAAACGATTTGAACTTAAGGCTTGACCAGGATTTCTGTGAGAAGGGCTTGGCAGCACAGTGGACTGCCATCAAGTAAGAACGATTGTTAACCCTTGCTGCTGCTTTTGTTACCTATAGCTTAGCTTTTGTTCGCATTGTGGTATGTTTGTAAACGTTGATTCTCGTTGTCAATGTAGCCATTAGTAAGTCAGCTGTCTTTACACCAACTGGTCAAATTTCAACAGGTAAAATTTAACACCCAAGAGCTTTTCTGAAATATAGGCCTACATGCCTAAATAATAAGAAAACAAGTTCCAGGTTAAATGTGTCTCAAACAGGAGCATATTTCTTATTAGCCTATTTTGGTGTAGATTTCTGCCACCTAGGCTCACCACTATGGGCCATGTAGGTTCATTTACATTACAACACAGTAATTTAGCATTTCATTTAAAATGTTTGATTCAAAGCAACTTTAGGTGCCTTTAGCCATTTCATTGTTTGAAACAAACAGAAAAATGGACAGGAAACCTCACAGTGAACCCCCATCTTGGTAACCATGTTGGATGAGACCACTCCCCTGACCTCTGCCCCCAGGGAGAGCAGCAGTAACCCGAGTAAGGATCAGGCTGGCATTCTTTCCTAGCCAAAAAAGACAAATGTCTGAGATCATCTTAAGAATACTATCCTCATTTATAGCTGGAGTGATAGACATGCATTGTATTAAGATTATCTAATATTTAGAAACCATCAGAATCTACCATACTTTCAACGACTTCCACAAGTAGGGGATCTATGTTGAGTGCCTAAAAGTGGTAGGCCTACTTGGAACTAGGTGGGCTAACTGTCCAAATGCCAAATGTAACATTCATCCTGCTGCACTGCCAACTGATTTCAAATTGTAACATAAACTCGATCGCAAACTAAGTATTCCAATGAAAAATGAGCTTGCCACAAACTGTGCCTTTCATTCTGAGACAAGTTTATTAGCAATCATCTTAAACCACACAGGTTCTAAACACAAATAATGAATTAACAAGTAGTGTACATGAAACCAAACATCTATCAAATCATTTAATGTGCATGTTCTATCAATAAGATGGACACTGCAGGGTTTCAGTGAGCACACGCCCCGTCAATGCAACAGCTTTGGTCTGGGTCTTTCGATTACAGTAGGCTATAACATAGTCTAACTAAATGTGCATTTAAGCCAATCAAAGTAATTTACTTACACCTCTCAAAAAAAAAAAGTATATAAATATTTACTTTTTCCAGGTAAACCTTGTTAAGATGGCTTTACTTGAGTGCTGCTAAACAATTGGCCTCAACCTACAATTTAGCTCTGTCCACAATCAAGGGAAAAATATTCAAAGCATACTTCCTGTTGGGCAAGTCACTGAACCGCACAAAGGTCTCTCTCTCTCTCTCTCTCTCTCTCTCTCTCTCTCTCTCTCTCTCTCTCTCTCTCTCTCTCTCTCTCTCTCTCTCTCTCTCTCTCTCTCTCTCTCTCTCTCTCTCTCTCTCTCTCTCTCTCTCTCTCTCTCTCTCTCTCTCTCTCTCTCTCTCTCTCTCTCTCTCTCTCTCTCTCTCTCTCTCTATCTCTCTCTCTCTCTCTCTCTCTCTCTCTCTCTCTCTCTCTCTCTCTCTCTCTCTCTCTCTCTCTCTCTCTCTCTCTCTCTCTCTCTCTCTCTCTCTCTCTCTCTCTCTCTGCTCATAACTTCAGTTGATAGAAGCCGCTGTAGACCCACAGGACTATTTGTTAGCCGTTGTGTCCATTTAGTTGCATTAGCGAGCATTGCCTCTAGCATGCTGCACAAATAAAAGGCTATTTTCAGCCATTTGATTAACGTTGAGCTGTTCACATGTAACGCAATCCAGCTGCCGCACTTTAAACTTTAAATTTGCCTGAGCTCTTTCAGCCCCCTATTTTTTAAGCTGTGAGGCTTGGCTGCACTCCCATTCATCCTCCCTTCAATTATAAACAAATAATAGATTTCCTTATATAGCTTTATTTAAAGTATAAAAAAGCATAAGAAATGGTAATACTATAGGCAATATCAGGTATTTGAGACCCAAGAGTTTTAGCCATAGGCAACAGGAACCAATGGCATGATTGCGTAACTACATTGACAGGCACTTCAAAAGCTGTCTATTTATGAAAAAGGAAGCTTTACAATATAGCCGACTATAATTAGTAAGGGTCGGTTGGACAGTTGGAGGCAAATATGTGGTTGTGGTCGATCCATTCACATTAGCAATATATTGGCTTTAAAATGGTGGGCCTACATTTTTCTCCTGAGCATGAACACTGATTCAGTCATTTGACAAAGTCAAAAGTGTGATTTTCGAAAATGTAAGTATACAAATTATTAATTTGAACTTATTTGTTACAAAAAGACAAAAACGATTAGTCAGACATCAAAATGACTTATCAAGTTTGAAGTCTTAAAAAAGGAAATAAAGACTTAGGTATGGCATGGCAGGGAGAGAAAGCATGCTATGCAAAACCTTTGCACTGGGATTTGTTTCATTTATGATGCCATTTATGATGCCTTGGCCACAGACTAAATTCATCACCTTTTGACCTTTAGTTAAATAATGGACCACAGCATTCGCCTTTCATTAGTCACAGAATAGGCCTAATTGTACTCCTGACCTTATATGTAAGCAACTACGCAGAGTAAACTATTTCAGCCACTTAACATTCATACATTGATACAAATACGTTTTAAATTACAGTAGAACTTCAGCAGGCATTCATAAGGTGCAGTGATTGATGTTGAATAGGTAAGACATTATATTTTTACAAACTTTTGTCATGTGTGCTTTTATAGGAAGGTTACATTTGTCTTGCGCTGATATTACTAACAATACCTATATGGAGTTTAACCTCTGGTCTTTAGTGAACTAAACTTCAGGGAAGTGGAACATCCAAAGCTTTTTTTATTTTTTAAATAGGACCTTTCCAAAAATGTGACTACCTGCTACGTAGTGAATCACACTAGAGTAATTTCCCAAAGTAGGCTTGAATGCGGAACAGGAGGTGTGCTTCTTAACCATGCTAGCAGCTAAACATTTAAAAATCCATCCTTATGGGAAAACCAAGAATAGAATCCCCTGTAGCTAGAGCAGAGCAGAAGGGTGGGATACTTTTCCAACATCCACAGGCTGTTGAACTCAACAAAATGAATCAGTCCAGTAAGAGCCTACCTATTGGAAACTTCCAAGCAGCCACAACATACAAATGTAAGTTAATTTGACGTTTTATTAAAATGTGGTTAATTTGACATAAATCATGCCAAAAGATTTAAAAAAAAACTGTAAAACAACACAGTAGCAGGGTTTATCCGTGTTTTTTCTTATGATAATGGCAGCTATCGAGTCAAAATTCAAACGTGAAAACCCAGAGAATGTTGTGACATGCATCTAATCTACTTAATTTGGTTAGATTAAGTATGAAATATCACTCTTAAAGCAACCAGTAAGCCACCCATCCCACTACCCTAAATAGGCCTACCTTACATCAGAGGGGACAAAAAATAACCGCCAACTCTCCTCAGTGGCCTGTGTTGGTTTGGAATGAACCGTGCATTGCAAATTGAGTTGCATGACTAACCAGGGCAAACCATACACATTGTTCTCCACAGGTGAGCCAAACCCACACTGCTTGAAATGCTGTGGTCATGTACGGGATGCTGGACACCTGATTATGGTACATTTCTGTCCTGGTGACTAAGAGGCATGAGCTTGAAGTGGCAGCCATGCCAGCTAGGGGTTCTGCCAGAGTCACAGTCCAGCAATAGCATGGGAGCTCAGCTGCAACATCAAACACATTCAAAACAGATCCCCTTTCAGATAGGGTTGGGAAGAGAGATTGTGGCCCGGTCCGAACCCCTAAAAGTAAGCGCTGGTGTATTGTGTCAACTGGGTTTTTGCCCGAAGGGGGGGATTTCCTGCCAATGTAAAACTTAAGTGCATAGTTTTAAGTAGGCTAATGTATAAAGTAATGTATCGAGGACATACAATAAAACTTTAAGAGGAAATTTGCTGGATGTTTTTTTTTTATCCACAATTAAATAAAAAAGCATAGTGTGACCAGTCCAAAGTTATATATCACCTGAATGAAAAATGAAAAAGATTTAAACATGTAAATATATAGGCCTACTATCTATCTATCTATCTATCTATCTATCTATCTATCTATCTATATATATATAAGGAGTCTCCAGGCAGTTCCTAGAATATACTAAAGAAGCTCTAGTTAAATCCAGGACCATCTGTAATTTAATTCTTTGTGCCTAGCCAAGAGATCACCTATACCATGTATCACATTAGATGCTAAATTATACACTTCAGCCACAGCCACGCCAGGCTTTACGTTTACATGAAGTGTGTTACAGTACAATTTGGTTGCCGAAAACATTACATCAAATTGACTCTTTTTAGAGAGCAACATATCTCATGATTGTGAATAGCAGAAAATCACTGCACTTTAATAAATATCACTGTCTCAAGGATCATCAATGCATTATGCATGAATGCTTTTTGTTGGCCTTTCATTCTAGAAACACAGCAAAATTCAACCTTCAGTCTTTAGTTCTTGCCATTTCACACGCATATTATTTTATCAGTTGCTGTTGGCAGGACTATAATCCGACTGTGGCTGTGACACTTGAATGCAGAGTGTTGCTCGTTGCTAATTATAACTACTCATATGAGAATGTGGGGGGGACAGCACAGTACTGGGAATGGATCAACACTTTCTCTGTCTGGGACCCAAGTAAGACCCAGTTTGTGCTTCAAGACAACCTACTGCTATAATGGAATCTTATGATTTGACTTGATGTTGAAAGTTGCACATGTTTGTATACAACAGTTTGAAATTCAGAACTTGTTGAAGCCACTTATGCAGACTTATAGTATAAACATTGAATTTGCATTATTGCCCAGTAGTATTGCACATAAGCCCTTAGGTCTAGGAAATGTTCATTAGAAGAAAATAAAAACAATTATTTCCCCATGGTAAATTACGGTTTACCGGTTGTTAAAATGTGTGGCATTTGTCTTGATTGGCAGAGCAATTGTGCAGATTCTTCTGGATGCTTTCAAACAAATGTGGTAGAATGCAATTATGGATTAATATTGAGCAATCACTAGATTGCACTAAGCTCAGCCTTCTGCCAAATTAATTGTCTCAACATCAAACAAAGATGAACATACATTAGGGTATGCACGTTCAAATTGCTCATCCTGGTTCATACAAGCAGTATGGCAAACATCTGTCAATAGTTAAAATCATTGTCTGACCAGATTAACAACCTAGCCAATTTCATTGTATTATATTAGCTCTTGTAGACTTGAATCCACTAACTCTAAGGAACATACAGATGAGAAACCAATTTCCACGATGGTAGTGATAAGAATGGAAAATATATAGTATAATTTCTCAAGTGAACTAGTTTCACAAGTCAAGCAACCACTGAGTTTACGTCATTTGTGTAAGTATAAAACTATAGCCTACTGTAGAGTAGATAAAATGATTTGCCAATTAAGTTTTAGTAGTGATACCGTAGGGGCGGAGCCTTCGAATTTTGCCAATCTACGTGCTTTAGGTATTATTTTTTTAATCCAGCGAAATTGCGTGCGTTAATTTCACACATTCAGATGATTAGCTCAGACCTATTATTTAGGTATCGGACACCTGTGCAACTTACATTCGTAGAATGTAACACGGAGCAGTAACTCTGCAGATTTACATTTTAGGGGCAAACAGATGCAAAACGTTGGTTCAACAGGCATCTCATGTGGCCCTTAACTGTAATTTCTGGACTAGTCTAATATTGATCCAAAAGTAAACCAAGAATAAGATGCAAACGTAGCCTGTGCAGATTAAAAGGTACATGAGATAACGGCGTGTAAGTGTGGAAAAAGGATCGGCATCTGTTCCCAGGCAATTTGGGGTTGCAGTATAAATGCTGCCCACACTCATGCACGCTGTGTTTACTATTATGCACAATTTATAATAAAGCCTGGTTAGAGAGAAGGTCAAATTTCGACGTCAACTATAAATAATGAGTAAGAACAGAATAAACCCGCTTCCTACCTTAAAATAATCTACTGTTTCATTCCAGGCAGTCAGCCTTCGGATGCACATTAGCCAGCAGACCTGCCTCTCTCCGGAGTAAAATATCCTCCTCGTTGAAGCAATCTCCAAGCGGCCAAATAGTGAACTAGTGATGATGGGGAGGGGACAGATAATCCAGTGATAGGACAAAAAAGGAAACGCGTCATAACGCGGGGACGATGCTTGTAGTCCATTGACAGTCAGTAGTTTGGGGTGCACGCATAAAGCTGTTGATGAAGTAATATTTCTATGAACGAATTCAAAATCAAATTGGGTGAATATTATATAAATGGGAAATTATTCTTTGTTTTTAAAGTAATTGCAATTTCAGAAAATAAGCAAAAAGAAAGTACAACATTTTTATTTGCATGCCTCGCCAACAACTCCTGTTAGAAGCTGTTGTTTTTTTAATGATTGCAATTTTCATGAATTTTCACTCTTTAGCTAATTCTACCCTGAAGCCAGTGATCGATCAAGTTCCCTCCGCATGAGGGGTTGTGTATACTGTGCAGGCACTTTTAAAATTAGACAAACGTTGCCTCCTTCTGGCAAAAGCTAGGAATTACCAATGTGATGAGAAAAACTATTGATTCATGTACTGCCTTTAGGTGGGTAATTAATTAGGAAAACTTACAATGTGCTTGTAGCTACTTTGCTTAATGTAATATGTTTTGCAAAATTTCGAATTAAAACTTTCATTCAGTTTGACATAACTAAGACCAAGCATTCACAGAAATATCAGTCCCTTCTAACTTAATAGAAAATGTAATAGTATATGCTCAAAAAATACATACTAGACTACAACAGAATTGGCATAGACATTGTGAGTGTATCAGAGGTAATTCCCTTACTATAAACTGGGTTAAGAGCCATTTCGGTCTAAGGTATACTGCCCATATTATCAATCAAAAGGAGTACCAGGTAAGGATCAATTCAATCCCAAATATAAAGTATCATCACAGACTCATCTAATCAATTTGCAAGGGGATCATATGTTTAAGGTATAACTTTTGCAGTGTATATGCAACTAGAGGTTATCCTTTACCTGGGTAATTATTTCAAAAATTGCAGTTAAGTAGACAGCATCAATTTATGTAAATACCTATGTTCATTAAAGATATGAGCAAACATGCACACAAACGGCAAGTAATATTGAAATATTATATATTGTTTTAATACAGTTAAATGTGTATTACATTTGGGAAACCATACTTAAATTTGCCATTAAGTGTTAAGAATACAATGTACAACCCAGCACTATGGTATCTCCTCCTCAAGGTTCGGTAATTTGGGACTCGGCTTATGGATGGCTGACTCCATGCCTGGTAAGCTAGTTCTCTTTCTGGCCGCAGTTTCAATTTTTTGAGTAAGCTCCACGTCCCAGGGATGAGTAACAAAACTAAGCACCTCCCCTTCGTCCACACTCCCTGCCCTCCCCACCCTGCCTGACCTGTGGATGTAATCTGTATGAGATTCCGGAAAGTCATAATTGACAACCATACGGACTCGTTGAGTGTCCAGGCCTCGTGAGGCAATGTCTGTGCAGATCAACACATCCCCTTTACCGTTCTGAAAGGATCGGAAGATTCCAGCCCTGACATCAGCAGGCATTTCCCCCTGTAGACGTACATTGGACACCCCCATCTCCTCGAGGGAGTAGCCCAGCCAGTTGACTGTGGTTGATTTGTTGCAGAAGATAAGCACACCTGCTCCTTTGTCGAGCAGCTTGAGTGCTTGGTGAAGCTCAAGTACCTTGTCTGCTCCCTTCACCTTCAAAAAGGTCTGCTTAACATGGGGCATAAGGAAGTGCAGCATTTTACTTTTGATGGTTACTATGCTGGCCAGGTCTGTCACCTGGTTGAGAACCTCCCCAACCCCCCCAGGAAACGTGGCCCCCACCACCACCAATTGGGCTTTGTGATTGGGACCCCTGGTCTCAGAGGGCGTATTTGCTACCCGAGTCTGAAGCAGAATGCTCTCCACCATGCCTGCAAAGCTGGGGTCAAACATGGTATCAGCTTCATCCACCACAAAGAAGCTCAAGTCACTCAAGTCCAAGTAACGCCTTTGTAGGGCTTTGACCAACGCACCAGGCGTGGCCACCAGAATATCAGGGGGACCTTTTGCAAAGGCAACCTTTATTTTGCCCACCCCTTCTCCACCACCCACAGTTCTTATTAACATGTCAAACCGGGCACATAGAGTCCTAGCCATAATTGCTACCTGGTCAGCAAGCTCTCTGGATGGCACCAGAATCACTGAGCGAGTCTTGGGGGCAATTTCAATATTGTAGTCTGCGGAATTGTCAGCCCTGATTTTTTGAACCAGTGGAAGCAGGTAACTCAGTGTTTTGCCACTGCCTGTCTCAGCAGCACAAAGGATGTTGTGACCTTTCAACAGCATAGGGATGGTTTTGAGTTGCACCGTTGTGGGGTGTGTGATGTTGCAGTTATTTAAAGCCTCCACCAACTCTTTACAAAGGTTTAGATTGGAGAAATTGACCAATCTGTCTTTTTCTTGGTCCCTTTCCTCCAGCTGGTTTTCAACGACAAAGGGTGGGGAGCTCTGGGTGGTGTTAATAGTGAAGTAGTCACCAAATGATTTGTTGTGTTTCCATCCCTTGGATGAGAGTAGAGGCTGTTCAAATTTCCCAAACGTGTAGCCAGCTGACTGATTCAGCTCAGGGTTCTTGCTTTTTATCAGCAGCTTGCCAGGCTTGATGGTATGGATTTTGTTCTTGCCTTTCACCTGCTTCACATTTTCAATCTGCTTCTGCATGTGTCGAGGAATACGAATGACAACAGGTTGTATGACGGCTGATGTTTGACTCGAACGGAAGGAAAATACTGGGCCATGTGCAGAAAAATCCAAGAATTTACAAAGTCCAAACAAATAAAGGTTCTTCAAGGAAATAGATCTTGAAATTGTCAATGCAAAATTGCCCACCTTGACAGACTGCATGTTTCTAACCGCAAAACAACCAGATTTACCCTTAAGTAAAGAGTGCAGGCTATATTGACTATACCTTGCACGTGAAATAACGATGACAGACGTATTCAAACATAAAGACAGGCCAGTTTAAACTGAAAAAAAACATACTAATAAAACAGCCTCTTCGTATATTCTTAGTAGGATTGTCCGTCCACGCTATACTGAATGACAATGAAGGATGACGTATGCTCACCACAGCGTCGCAGAAGATGACAAGCATTAAAGGGACGGCCCCTTTTTCTGAACTTTCCTTTTTCCCAAAGCAGATCACACAGTATTACATAAGTGAATACACGCACAATCGCACGCCCACACTCACGCACGAACGATCAAATGTCATCATCGTAAATTTTGCAGTTATTTAAAGGAAGTTGTATATTTAGTGAAACAGAATGCAAAGTAGAAGTTGTGTAATTTCACAATGTAGACTGCTTAAAAACTTAGCTTGTCAAACGATATATGATTGCAACAATATGGTAGGCTATGTATTCTTTTTTATTTGCGTGGCCATTTCCCAAAAAAACAAATAACATTGTTGACATTTTTAAATACAAAATAATAATAATCGTGGTGATTGTTAAAAGATTAGAATTTACTTTGACCAGTATGTCATTAGTTCATTTCACCAGACCCCCCCTCCCTCCCCCCCTCCCCACCCACACACACACACACAAGACAAATTCACACACAAATCATGAAGCCTATAGGTCACTGAATGAGACAAAAAGTGCTTAAAATTTAGACAAGAAATACAGAGTAAGTGTAATAGAAATGTATCTCCCACTGTTTGCAGGAGATGCATCTTTAAAAAAGTAAACGATTTGTTTATGAAGTTGAGGGGGTGGAAGTGAGGCTGTAGTTTGGCTAATTGGGTTGTGTTTACCAGCTTAAGCTTTAAATAAAGCTCACATTATCATCACAATATATTTAATTATTTTCCATCCAAGAGAATCAGCAACCTATCTTCTGTATTATACTAGCAGCTGAGGTCACAATTGGGACAGGCAATATCATTGACACAACTGCTGTCAATATCTGTCCATGTGACTTTGAGGCCTGGTTCAAATCAAACTTCTTCCAAAGTAAAAACAGCCCAGACAGTCCAGATCGTAGTCACGTGTGGGTGTAAATCGAATTGATTTTGTAGGACAAGGTAAACCCCTTTCTCTGTGTTCTCTTTATGGTTAACTTTGAATCCATCCATTCTCATAACACTCTCTTTTTGAACAGGTTACTAATCATACTATGTCCATGCACCCCATATCTTCCATTTTTATTTATTTATTTGTTTTGTTTGTTTTTTCATCTCCCTGCGTTTTAAGCTGCAGAAGAGACTACCGTATTTATTCCCCCTGCTCATAGGTCAGTCTCTTGTTTCTCCACTCTCCACTGAGCTGTCACATGCATTGATCCTTTATCAGGCACAGTTTCCACGTGACCAGTGAACTGGCTTCAGATTGATTTACAAATAGGCCTGAACAGCACACCACACTGTCAGTAATAGGGTGTTTTGTCACGTGTAATGCAAAGAGCCCAGCGATGTAAAGCACTGTAGTCTCTGAGATCTTAGAAGAATTTGTGATTGGGTTCTGATTTAAATTAGAACTTAGTTAATTATTATGTATTCAATGTTTTTGCTGGAAAGTACGATAGCATTGTCATCACATTCTATATTTTATAGTAGTCAGTATTAATGTATTTTATTTCAGCTATAACCCTTACACCTTTAACAGACATAATGTGTCTTTATTGTGTATTTTGTGCATAAAATTGTATCCTAATGTTCCTTTACAAGATATCATGTAATATATGACAATCTCTTCAAGCAAGCAGACCATAAAATGCAATATCATAATGTTTTGGCCAACCCCTGCCCATTGATATCAAACATAGTGGGGACAGGCTCAGTTCCACGCAGGAGGAAAGTAAAATCTCGGCTAACACACGTGTGGCAACACATAGCAGGTTTTTAGTTTGTGTGCAGTCAATGTCCTACCCAGGTATTGCAATTCATTGATTTATAACCTGTATGCCTATGGGGATGAATCAAATGGAGGTACTGTACTTCTTCAGAACATGTTTTATGTTCTTTACTAAGTGAGCAATAGAGGGCAGCATAAAACAAGAAGGGAGGCAACATTGTCTAAGCAATTTGACACAATGTTATAAAATAGACATTATTAGTATATTTATATATTTTTTATTTTTCTACGCATATACTTTCACTTTTGGGATCAAGATACATGATTTCACAGTGAATACAGGAAATAAGTACGATCTTTTATTCATAATATTCATGTTTTTGTAAATATTTTCTAATTTACTGAATTCAATGTGTTCTATTTCTTTTATATCGAAGTAGCAAAACTAGGATAGTGATCCATACGTTTATGTGAAGGCTTTGATGGTTTGTTAGACTAACTGCCATATTGCATTTGTACAATGCCTGCAGCAAAGGTCTCAATCCTTGAAAGAGTAACACATGACTGGTATGGAGGCAGAGTTTTTTTCCTTCACATAATTCTGTTCAAGAACATAATATTGTAAACCACATCTACACCCTCCCACACAAATTGCGTATACAATGTTCTTTATCTTCTTCCTTCAAAGGTCATCTAAGATGATAAGAGGAACAAGTAACCTGCATTTAAAAGAATGTTGGGTCTGTTGAAACAACTGCTGCACAAGGGACACAAATGCAATAATGCTGACTCTTTAACAGCTTTTTGATTTGACTGTATTGAGCAGTATATAGCCAATATTGTGCAGATAATATTATGTTTATTTTGAAGAAGTTTGGATTAAATGGACATTTTTCACTTTCATTTGTGAAACAATTCTGAGGGAAAATTAGCTAACATTTTACAGTTATTGCTGTTAAACTTAGCCATACAGACAAATCAAACATATATTGTAATTTGAAGACAACGTATGTAGAAATATATTTTGGACCAACATTAATCCACAACAGAAGTATTTTACTGAGAGACTGATCTGTGATGATGAAATGATTTGTAAAGTTTAAATGTCAATGAGGGTTGAATTAGCCTCTGCTTGGAGATAAACACATAACTGAAAACGTGATATTGTTGAGTGTACGCCCACATAAAGCCGGCCTTAGTGTACATTTTCTATCGCCCCAGAAGAATGAAATTCTCTGGTTGAGAATACTTTAGCCTTAAAGTTTAAGGAATCATAGCAAAACACATACCTAATACTGTAAATAAAAAAATATAAATATCTCGGTCAATACATATGTGGACTATCATGTAGAAATTATTCGTTTTTTGTTTAAATTTACAAGTTGTTCTTTACTATTTGTCATTTTAGAGAAGATCATGGATTCAGACTCATAGCTCTATAAGGTATGTAGAATAAGGCCATGCTTTTTCTTGAAAACGGAAAGATAATTGTAAAATCAACACTCATGTCAGTTATGGATTATGGTGATATTGTGTATTTATATATTCATGTATTTATGCTTGCAGCCGCAACTATTTTAAAGTCCCTTGATGGAGTTTACCACAAGGCTCTGCATTTTTGTAACTGAGAATAGTTTTAGACGCCATCACGGTACAAGTAGGATGGTCTTCTCTTAGTGATAGGAGAGGTAAACATTGTCTCCTTTTTATTTACAAGGCATTGCTGGTCAAGTTGCCCTTTTACCTTCCTTCCCTTGTAAAGTATAAATCTGTTAGTCATGGGACACGCTCACAGGACTTTATCACCCTTGAAAGGCCACAAGTGAAAACAGAACTTGGGAATTGTCTTTTTCTCCAAATAAATGGAACAAGGGTCTTCAGGAATTTAAAATAGAGCAGCTTGCTTCAGATGAACAATTGAAAGTTTTATTGGAGGATATGGGAGTTGAAGACCGTTCTTGCTTTGGTTGAGACATATACGTTTTATTGTAACAAATTTGTGTTATTTTGTTTACTTAAATATCAAATGTTTAATTGTTTTGGTAATTTATATGCTGCCTTTAAACAGATCATCATCATAGACCCAGCCTCAGTCGTTACCCAAATAATCAATAAATGAGTAATAATAATACAATTAATTAAACATACTCAATGTTCAGCACAAGATCTTGGTATTACCAGTGACGATGTGTGACTCTCTCTCTCGCTCGCTCTGTGTGTGTGTGTGTGTGTGTGTGTGTGTGTGTGTGTGTATGGATGTGGAAGTAAGAGTCACCTCGTACTTATAGTGCTGTATTGAGTGTGATTAATTGTTGGCCTACTGTGCAATAGAACAAAGTTGAAATAAGTTATTAGGCTACGCTGTCGTTTACAGCGAAAAATAAGCTATCAAACATGACCAGAAAAGTAACTATCGTTTACTCAAGACATTTTCATATAGAAATGATTGCGCAAATTCTCTTTTAATAAACAACTTCAGATAAAGTATTTGATGATGATAATAGACTGTACACCGAATTGATGAACAGTCACCCTATAACGTACACGCATGTAGAGAAAAAAGAGTTGAGATTATAAAGTGAATAGGTAGGTCGAAGGTGTGCTGTTAACTGATGTAATCTATTGACTCATCTGCATAGATAGAAAACGGTAAAAACTTTGGCGACCAAAAAGCTTATAAGCTCCTATATGGGGTTCGAAGCGAAATTGCGTGTGTACTGTGTTTTTGTGTGTGTGCGCGTGTGCGTGTTCGCGCGATCTTTATCTACTGAGTTTGCTGACGTCACTACTGGAACTGCCCTGTCACGCGCTCTTAGTAAAAGTTGTGAGAGAAGCAGTCAGAAGCGAAGCATAGGCACACAACCTTGTGCATGTATTGTTGACAGCTTATATATAGAAAGCTAGCAATATATTTTGGAACGGTCGATGGAGCGCGCATGCTGATTCAAACGGATTTAGAGAACTGTATTAAATAATCTCGGAAAAGACGGATATTTTTGAAGGAATGAAATAGTTAAAGTTTTGTTTGTTGGTATAAATTAATGAGCTGACATTAGCTTAAAAAGTCAAGATTTCCATTTAATGACATACACTTAAATGTTGTGACATTAAAAAGAACATTGCACTAGCCATCGTTCGAGTGACAGGTAAACCAAGCTGTCAAACCCGATGACTACTGCAAACTGCACCGGTAATGAGGAGCTGGACTTCAGACTGATCTTCGGAGAGGACGGGCAGCAGCAGTCCCTAGGCCCAGCAGGTCAGTGTGAGTAAACTAACATTACATCGGGCCAATGTAAACAACTTGGGCTACTTAAGGTTAACTGTCTTGTTAACCTCGCTTACCATTACAAGTTCCCAGTCGTAGCGTTAAAATAATGAAATGAAGTAACGTCAGGAACCCCGTAAATGTTTAATGTTTTGGCTGATACTGGGCAGTCTGAGTACGACTCAACCTTGTTATACAGTTCTCTCAGCACCCAACCCAGTACATTTACTGTACGATATCATGCAAACTAACGCGGTAGCTAACGTTAGCATTTGACAAGTAAAGTACATTTTTCTACCAACTTGGTTAACATAATTGTGTTGTACCTCCTTTACGCATGTTGCAAGAAAGTACAATGTGGCTTGCAATGTTTTATTATGGCAAAAATGGTGCTCGCATACAACTAGTATTACTGTAACAAAAACAGCACGTTACGTGTTTAGCTTGCTGCTGTGGGAGGGCTTGCAACACATTGGACTGTAGCTAAAACTATTGTGATATTCCAACATATAATGCCTGTCTTTTTATTTTTATTTTTTTTTGCCTAAGTTGAAAACTAACGACTAACGACTAAGTTGTATTGAGCTAAGACAGTTGCACGCCTGGCAACAATTACAGCAATTTAACTACAATCTCCCTTAAATTTAGTAAGGATGAAACGTTGTAAAGATATTTTGTATTGGCTATAATACAATACAGTAGTTGTCATAATTTAGAAACATAAAGGACAAACAAATCCATTATCTCTTTTTGTTCTTGTCAAGCCCTGACAAACTGATGCAACCAAGGATTGTGCCAACCAACCAGCGCTCACCTGAATTTATTTTCTAGATAGTAATCCAAAAAGTTTATTTTTAAGACAAGTATTAAGGATATCTGGGTTAAGCAATCACAACGCCAAGATAAGGTTGCAAACTTCTGGTAAAATGAGTGAAGCCCATTGCCTAGACTCAAGTCAGGGCTTGTTGACAGTAACAACCTGGGGCACCTCCGCTGATTTTTTATGTGTTCTTGCTATACCTAGGCTATGACTGTCCTCATTAGTATACCAGACTTGTGGTTTATCTAGTGTGGGAAAATGATATGCTATTGTTGACCTAGTCACTTTTGCTCAGCTAGGATAAACTATTCAAGTACTGTTTGTTACCTCAACGTTTTGATTTAAATGTAACATTCCTTTTTTTTAACATCAATACAAATGATCTAGTTAAATGAAATGAACTTCCATAATCTATAAGCTAAATTGTTCTTAATATATAATAAAGACCTAGGAAGTTATATATATTTTTTTTAACATTAAACGTTTTGCAGAGTGTAACCTAAATTAGCTGGACTTCATCATTATAAAATAAATATATAAAAAATTGCTAGTTCATGAGTATCTGTATTGTTCACTTTCAAATGACTACACATGACACATTTGTAATGAGTGATGAATAAGGCATACTATTTGGTTTATCAAAATCATTTTAGACATAATCCACAGCCATAATAGATGGCGACAACAAAAGCTATTTTAAGGGATTGATCGCTATCTACAAAAACCTCTGATGTCATTGGCAAAAGTATACGCACCTGACCTTTTAACTTTTGGTTTAGGCACTTTTGTCCCTAAAGTAAACTGTCATAGCAGAGTGGCATAGATAAATAGAATTAGGCCTTGGTGCTTGAGGGTTGTACAGAACATGGGCACGAGCAGTGGCCTCATTGGGTGGTAGAGGTGGTGCGAGGATGCTGGATAAGTGCCCTCTCTGGGTAGCAGAGGAGTCGATCCACGGTGGAGGTGTCTGGCTCTTTGCCCAGACATGCCATGTGGGGTTCAGATGGCCGTGCAATGAAAGGAGAAGGGAGTGGGTAGCTTTCTTCTTGCTCTAGAGGGAACAAGACTGTGCGTCCTATGTCCTTTTATCACTCCTCCTTTTTCTAGCCTTTCTCACTTCCTGCAGCCAGTCTGGCAGCTCTCTGATATGAAACCAGCCCAGAACAGGGTAGTTCAGGCCTCCGTTTAAAAAAAACAGAAAAACATTTATTTTCTCGGGATGTGAGAGACCACCGTTCACATCAGAGAGACCGATCTAGTCTAATGAAATCCCCAGATGTCAGCAGTCCGGCTGTAGCTTAAATAGAAATCAGATTTTATTTGGAATTGTAAAGCCAGCTACATTGATATTTGAATAGTTTTGGTTACTGTAAATGTGAGCAGTAGATTTACTTGAAACTGTCACTTCAAATACATTTTCAAAAGTTTTTCATTATTATCTACATAAATTACCGGTGAGTGACAAGTTTAAATCAATTGCTGCTCTTTTTGTAGACTGTTGTTGTTGCCCTATGTCTGCACTTCTGGTTCAGGCTGTGTTGGTCGTGGGAAAGACTGAAATTACATCGCTCTCTTGGTGAACTATTTTGAGCTCCCAGAGTGGCAGAGGGCAGCCGGCAGGTTCTGGAGCGCCATTAGATCAGGAGTACCCTAGCTAGTCCCTACACGTCTGAAGCCTACCATTTCGAGCACAACTGCTTTACCATTGTATTGGCATAGAGGAGCACAAGAATGCTGTGCGCCACGTCACCAGGTTAGTGGTTGCACAACCCCTTCCCCCCTCCAACACTATACAGTACAGGTATGTGTGTTTAGTGCTCAGTTTATGTTATGTTGGGGTCTTAGCACTTTAATACTGAGTGCTAAGAAAGATCATTTTTCAAGCACTAGTTCTGCTTGTGAGTGTACTTCAAGTTCAAGACTTGCCTATATGTTAACCATTTAAAGATTTGAGAACCAGTTGTGGAAAAAAAAATCGTATCTATTATCTTAAACCTGAAACTGTTCAATCATGGATATATGGAGTAGCCTATTTTGGCCAAGAGTATTGGTTATTATCAAGACTTGCTCTGAAACCTGCAAATGCTGTGTTTGACAGTGTTGTTCTGGGGGGAACACTGTTAAGGGCATTGAAAAAGCTTGGCAATGGGGCCAGCAATGACTAAACTGTGTTAACCGGGTTGAATCAGCTAGTGCGAGAAGTTCTTTAAAGGTGTGATTTGCGAGGACTGGTGCTTTCCCCTCAAGTCCACAAGGGGATTTTGGACTCAGTCTGGGTGTCCACTCACCCTGGAACCTTATGGACCGCTGGGGGGGCCGTCACCCCAGATTGATGAGAGAGACGTTTATTTCCCGGGGCGAGGCACGAGCAGCTATGTGTGGCATCTGTCTAGTTTAAATTTAGTGTAACTGAATCTAGGTCTGGCCACACTGTATCATGCCGGGAGTGGCTTACACCAGAGAGAAAGTTGTTGTGGTTTTCTACTTAGTTTTCTCTGTTTCTTTTCAGAATAGAGACTATCACTGGTACATTATATCACAGGCTGGACCCCAGTCCAAGTTATTTTAGGCTATGCTAGGAGACGGGCTAAAGCCTTTTCCAGACAGACCTATTGGCACCTCCACCTTCTGTGGTTATTTTTCAATCTTAAGTCATTCTTATGGTGTTACATTTGAATGTGACCAAGTGATCGCTTGTGTCGTCACCGGATTCTTAAAGCCTTAGCTTTTTCTTTTTCTGCCCTAAGCCAACAATTGAACAAAACATTTTAATGGTAGGTAGGTTGATTGATTGTAGCTCATCTCCCTCCTTTTCCCAAGGAATCCAGGATGCCTTGTAGCAAGTAACATGGTCAGGGGTCCCACAGGCCTGGATAAATCTGGAACGTTTGTGAATTGGAAAAGTAAAATACCTTGATAGTTGAGGGATAATTTGTATATGGTGCTTTTGAATTCCTTGAATCAAGAGTTTATTAAATAATTCAATCTAGTTGTTGCAGCATACATTTCTTTCACTTTTTAATAGTGTTGAGACAGTAATTTATTTTACAACAAAATGTCAAATTTGCATCATGAACTTTGAGAAGGTGTGGGGACCCTTGTTGGCCCTTGTTGTTGGTGGGTTAAGCCTTGAAAATGCCTGCCGTAGCTCTGCTTCAAACATATCATCTACCCAGGGACATCCCACTTCCTTCCCTTTATCAGAGCCTCTAAGTTACAATCCCTCCTCTGCTCAATGGCTGGACTTAGAGAGCTGGGCTTGTTGTTACAGTTGTGTAATTAACCTGGTAGCTGAGGGAAGGGAAGGTTTTGGAAGGGCAAAGACTAGGATGATACCATTGTCTGTTTCAACTAGGGAGGCAACGGCATCTGCCTCGACTTTATGTCTTGGCATGGCTGGATTGACTTCAATACAATAATTCAAGTACTTACTTATTACTTATTAATGATTGTGAATGTAATCTTTACCGAATGCTACATTTGAGAAACCCACTTTTTTTTTTAACCTCCACCCTCAAAATCTATAGGTTCTCCCTTTGGTTCAAACAGTTTTGGGCACGACATAACATACTCTGTCCTGCTGCACCTTCCCAGACTCACAGTTTGCAAATGGTAACTCAGGTTTCTCTCTATCATACACACTCGCCTGCATACAAGGGCACAGTCTCTCTCCCTCTGTCTAACGTTCAGCCCCTAACCGCCCCCCCAACCCCTCCCCCCTCCCCCTCTGGCTCTCTAGTTCAGGCACATGCACAGTCAGCCCTGACAGATTGTTTAAATGTCACCCCTGCAAGCAGTAGCCTCTGATGTTATCTGCTCTGGGTTATTGCAGGCCATTGGGTTGCATTTGCTGCTGTGCGCATCAGAGGACATTCTTCCAATGCACTCTAGCTTTTGCTCATCCTGACCATTGAAAACCAATGCAGGTCGTTTAACATGATCAGGGGCATGGACACTATGGGACACAGCCTAAGTAAAGGGAGAAGCTATGTGAAGTAGATGTCACATTACATTGTTGCTTTCGTTGTAGCCATTTACATTGCAAATGTACTGTAAGAGCATGATGCCACAGATATTGACACCATCTCCTGCTAATCATGCTGCACCTTGCTACAATCTTTTTGTGTGTGTGTGTGCAGCATCCTGAAGTAGGCTTTTCATTTCAAGGTCTCTGTTTCTTCTTGTTAATTCTCTCCTCTTTCCTCGTATGCTATACATTACCCAGAAACGCCTACATAAACATACATACAGTACACAAGAGTTCCACAGTAGACTTGGCACCTCCCTCCCCCATCGTCTGGGTTTAGGGCCACAGGTGTAGGCCAGCCCTGAGCGTGCGTCACAGTCTCTGTGTTTAGAAATGGGGGCAGGCAGCCAGCAGCAGTACTTGGAAAGAGTAAGAAGGAATTACATTTGTTGTAGAGAGCCACCCGAGAAGCCAGTGCTAATATTGCATCAGATCCACATGATCCACAGATTCACATTTAAATAGAAAATACATTGTGTACATTTTTTTGTTGAGTTAATGTTGACGACAATTATAATGCTTTAATTTTTTTTTCATTGGTCTTTCATAGTAGTGTTTACGACTTTGATAGTTTGTAAATCTGAGATTTTAGACCTGTATTTTGGAAGCAAGAGCAGGCCCCAACCGCCCTAGCGGCCGTCGAGTCACGCTGAGGAAACCAGACAGGGGAGACTGACTGAGCACAAAGCTCCGTGCAATAGGGGGGTGTAAGCAGAGCTGCTTCTAATCAACCTGCCTTGCCACACAAAGGGAACCCTGGCTTAGGTTACCTAAGCTTTCACTCTGAAAAGCTCTGTGTGGACGCCTGCCCGACACGCATACACACACCCGTGCACACACGCGGCCAGCCTTAAAGAAACGGTGAATGAAAGAGGCCGTGGGGTTGAACTCGTCACCCTCTTAGAGGGACAAATCTTTCCTCCTTTGGTCGCGGACTCTTACGCTTTCTCAGAATGTGTGTCAGCTGCCCGGTAGCCAGGTGAACCTGCCCCTGCCGCCATGCTCCCAGAGCATTAGGAGGAGTTTGGAGGCGGAGACTCGCCGAGTGAGGGCAGCCTCTGAGGAGCCAGGATCCCTAGCCAGCGTGACGTCACTCCGAGAGCCTCAGTGCCACGGAGCTGAGGCCAGGGGCAGCTGTTTTGGGGCTGGCCTTCCCCCCTGCTCTCAAGGGGTTGTGGGATGTCACTGCTGTCCTTCGGGTCAGTCACGAACAGCCACTGGCCCAGTGCTATGGCCCTGTCTTTGCAACACCAGTTAGCGATTTCCAGCTATTATTAGCTTAGGGACAGCAAAGCCTCTTACAGCTCTTTATTTAACCAGATCACCTGTGTGATGTGTGGGCACTTTACTAGTGTCTGACACATTGGGCTTGGATATGGAGAAGGGGCCCCAGATTGGGTGTAGTCTGACCTGGGGCCCCAGATTGGGTCTGGTCTGACCTGGGGCCCCAGATTGGGTCTGGTTTGACCTGGGGCAGCAGTTCGGGCTGATTTACTGGCCTAGTCTGGGGCCTGGTAGACGTTGATACTGTATGCTAGACTGATATCGGGGGGAAATAATGGATGTTCATCTGTGTCGTGCCTTTCTTCTCCTCTCCCCCTCCTCTCTTCTCCCAGCAGATGGCTGTGGTGTGGCTCAGAGGGGTGTGAGCCAGGGGACTCGGTCTGCCATGTGACCCAGCCCCAAATCTCTGTCTGTCTGTCTCTCTCTCTCTGTCTCTCTCACACACACACACACGCACGCACGCACGCACGCACGCACGCACGCACGCACGCACGCACGCACGCACGCACACACACACACACACACACACACTCACTCACTCACCTAGACCTAGAGCACCAGTGTGACAAAGCCTAAGGATTATTAAGAGGGTTAATGTCAGTCATCTGAGGAGTGGAACAGAACGCAGAAAGAGGTTGTGGTTACCGCGCCGTAAACTATCTTCCTAATGAGCTGTTTCACTGAGCAATGGAGACACTCACAACCACACCATAGCAATCGCCTTTGTGTCTGGGATGGCGAAGTCTTTCATGAAAGAAAAAGCTGCTGTTAGCCTCGTAGTACTTCAGGCACCTCGTATGTACCTTCCCCCCATCTTCTGACACAAGCCAACTCATGGTAAAAGATCCTCAACAAAAGGAGGTCAGCAGGAACTGGTTGTTGTGCCCAGTAGAGCTATATGCTAGTCGTGGGCACTCAAGCCTAGTGTATTCACTACAACAGGCTCTCCTCCTCTGCTACAGCTACTTTCCCCCTCTCCTTTTCCATAAGGATGCATGTTAATGAACTGGAGGCCCACACAAGGAGGTTAATGGATGCCTGCTCTGTATCACTAATTCAGAAGAGCTCTTCAGTGAGGTGGAGATGTGAACTGGAACGAAAGAACATGCGTGGCTGTTCTTGATCAATTCATAAGCTTATGGAAAGAGGGCTCAGTCTAGAGATGTCCTGAATGGGTGGAATCACCGTGCAAATGTTTCTATGGGCTCTTACTCACGATCAATAACCTTACTTTATCTGAGATGCGTTAGAGACGGAAAATGGCATTCAAATTGTCTCTTAGGGTTTCAGCTATTAGGCCGATGCTTCCATCTAAAAAATTAATACTATTCAATTTAAGTTCTCTTTATAGGATTACGTCATTTTAGTTCTTTATTTTGCTCACAGAACAGCGATATGCATAGGCTAATTTGCCAAAACATGGTATCCTGTAATGGCATTGAAGAGCACCATTTGTATCAAAAGCCATTCCAGCACTTATAATATATAATAATTGAATAAATGATGAGCCACAAGTTTGAATTTGTAATTACAATTAATACAAAGTATCAAAAAAGGCAAAATGCTGATCAAATTCATGTCAAGTAACAATGTGCCAATACCACACTCCTAAACAATACCTTATTGAATAGTGTTCAGTAATGGAGGATGAATAAGGATTGTTTGGGCCAGATGCAGATCCAATATTAGGGAGTGAAAAAAAGTACATAGGTCTGTGTATACATGCACACAGAATAAATACATCAACACACATTGTTCGCAATGATCCCTCAAAGTGGTTATCAAACACTTGTGACAAAGATATGTTATCGATTTTTGGCTTAGAGTTAATGTTGCTTGTTTTATTGTTTTACGTCTGTACTTATGTTTTTTTCTTATCCAGGTCTCCATAATAAAAATAGATATCTATCTCAATTGGACTCACCCGGTTAAATAAGTGACAAAAAAATTGGCAACTGTTAACGCAGATATCGATATATCTGCGATAGGCCCATATGGGCTGATATGGTCGAGCTCTAGGACTGACCCCTCCCTCCGTCCATGTGTCGATGTTGTCCTTACCTCCTCCTCTGTCTGTCAGACACTGTCATCAGAGGATCTGCTGCTGGGTCTTGTGACAGGCGGGCAGGGCCAGTGTGGAGCTGCTAAAATAAAGTGCTTCTGTTGTTGACAGATACCCAGGAAAGTCCTCCCTCCCCCTCTCCAAAGCCGAGCTTCACTCTTACTTATGTTTCTTTGCTGAATCAGAAAGGCAAATGATGTACTATTTACAGAGTGAATATTATTATATGAGAATACTAACTAGTGTGTGTTTTTTGGGGGGATTGCTAAATATTTGAGGAAGTTGGACTTGCATAAATACATAGATTTCCTAAGAGTATCCTGTGTACGCTGTGGTTTTAGTCCTGCTAGTTGCCTTTTTGTTGTGTGCACATTTTTGTTATTTAGCTTTGGCAATTGCTATCTAGCACATGAAATATCATCCAACTCATGCAAGACATATTTATACAGTAATCCCAGGCCTGCATCCCATAACGGGAGCGAGAAGTTGGGCTCTACTCGCTAACCGAAGTTGAACCCAACAGAAGTTTGATCCAGCCACCCAGCCCGGCCCCGTGTGTCCCCATTGGGAGCTGTGCAGTCAGAGGAATTTAATCAATAACCTCTATTAGAGTGGTGGCAGTGCGAGCAAAACACCCTGTCTGTTTCGTCGCCTGTGTGTGTGTGTGGGGGGGGTTGTGGGTTGGCCAGCTGTGAACGTCAGGGCTGTGCTGTGACCTGTGGTATTAATAGGCTTTTGCCACTGCCTCGATGACATCCATGAGCACGCATCTTTGTGTGAATCTGTTTACTGACTTGTGGTGTTCATTGGTTATCCCTCTTGGAACCATGCCTGTATGCCCCTCTACTTCCCAGCAACACGCGCCCACACGTGCACATACACACACACACACACACACACACACAGAGACCCATTTCTATCTACCCCCTCCTTTTTACTGAAGCCTATGTCTGGAATGGAGCTATCAGTGGAGCTATAATGGTCTTATTGTTTCAAGGGAGGGCAGTCCCTTTGAGGCTTGCTTTGAAGGCAGACACATGCCTGGTCAAGGCTAACCAAATAGCATACTAATAAAGGTAGCAATAAAACAAATTAAATTGAGTAGCTGGCAGCAGTCGGCCTTTTGCTTTGTTGCAGGGTTATCTTATCACTCCCCGTGTGCCAAGAATGTAGCAACTTTTTTTCTTTTAATTTTGGAGGAACCTTAAAGTAACTGCAGTGAAAGTATGGTGTTTCTAACAAAGACTTGTGTGCCTCTCTGTTGTTTCTCCGGTGCAGACCTGGAGCCTGATGACAACACATCGTTCTACATCCTCAACGTAGCCCAGCCCCAGTCCCTGGTTAACCAGTCTCTGGGTCTGCCGCGCCATGGCATGCAGTCCCACTCCCAGGCCCTCGGCTCCTCTCTGCCTCGCCTGCCACACCACAAGCAGGCCTATGAGCCCAGCCATGAGTACAGCACCATGCCCATGCCCCATGCCCCCCCTCCAGGAGCTCCCAAAGCCTTCGAGTGCCCCAGCATCCAGATCACCTCCATCTCCCCCAGCTGCCAGCAGGAGATGGACGTCAACGAGGGGGACCTGAGGGCCAACGGCCGCGATGGAGACTACCACGACCGGCCGCTCTCCAGAGACCACCTGTACCTGCCGCTGGACCACTCCTACCGGGACTCGTCGCTCAGCCCCAGCCCCTGCAGCAGCCTGTCCTCCAGGAGCTGGTTCTCCGACGCCTCCTCTTGCGAGTCCTTCTCCCACGTCTACGACGACGTGGACTCGGAGCTCAACGAGGCGGCCGCCCGCTTCACCCTGGGCTCCCCGCTCACCTCCCCCAGCTGCTCCTCTCCCCAGGCGGGGGCGGCCCTGGAGGAGCAGCCGTGGCAGCACAACCACCCAGCCTTCGTCCACTCCCACTCGGCCAGCCTGTCGCCCCGCCAGTCCCCCTGCCACTCGCCCCGCACCAGCGTCACCGACGAGAACTGGCTGAGCCCCCGGCCGCCCTCCAGGCCCTCCTCCCGCCCCACCTCGCCCTGCGGCAAGAGGCGCCACTCCAGTGCCGACATCTGCTACGCGGGCTCCCTGTCCCCGCACCACTCCCCCTCGCCCACCCCCGGGCCGTCCCCCAGGGGCAGTGTGACGGACGAAACCTGGATCGGGAGCCCCTCCATGGGCATGTCGCCTTTCCAGTGCTGCCCTTCCGAGGCAGACATTCCCTCCAAGACCAGGAAGACCTCCCAGGACAGAACGGCCGTGCAGCCCGGCAAAGGGGGGCTGGGGCTGGAGGACTCGGGCAGCATGTCCCCTCATCTGGACTCGCCGTCAGAGGACACCCTGCACAGCCTGAAGAAGGACGGTCCCGGCGAGCAGTTCCTCTCCGTGCCCTCTCACTTCACGTGGAACAAGCCCAAGCCGGGTCACACTCCTATATTCAGGTAATCCCGCTGCCATAAACACAGTCGCACACTGCTTCCAGCATGGAAACACACCGACTGCCATTAGACTCATAAATGCTTTTCAAGGTCGGTCCGCTCGATATGTGATAACTGATACCATCCTTCATTATGACAAACGTAGGTGGTAACCAGGACAGACAGGTCGTATTATTGTTATCACCATCCATTTTATTAATAGCTCAAGGCCTCAAGCT
The DNA here is from genome assembly GCA_017639675.1 of Aplochiton taeniatus. Taxonomy (NCBI): domain Eukaryota; kingdom Metazoa; phylum Chordata; class Actinopteri; order Galaxiiformes; family Galaxiidae; genus Aplochiton; species Aplochiton taeniatus. Next base: position 12,578,359 of record CM030173.1, read on the forward strand.
GATACTTGAGACAATAGACTTTTGTTTAAAGGTGATTTTTGAAAGATTGTAATCGGCCCATGTTATTGTACACTATTTCTGATTGAAGTCACCGTAAGAGCGACTGACCCGTGCTCTCAACTCGAAATCTGATTTAGCATAATATTATAACATGAGAGATGCCCGGGGGAGTACATGGGCATGTGCTCTTGCACAAACTCCCACACTCTAACCTCCAAATTAGAGGGAATTTGGTGCGTGACCAGAGGCCCTTGATCCTCATGCCTCATGACGCAGTTCCTCAGGAAGACATGAGGAAAGAAGACTTGAGCGTCTGCTCTTCCCTGCTCTCCCAATGTGCGCAGCAGATGAAGGCATGGCCTTGTTTGTGTGCACTGGCCCCTAGCACTATAAATCTGCGCAGGGCACATATGGCTGAGGGGCCACACACACACACACACACACACACACACGCATAAACAAAAGCGCTCGCATATTAAGACACACTGGCTGTTCATTGGTTCATTTACAAACACACATTCACAGACAGACCAGTAGTCCCCGGACAACGCTCAACAGTGAGGTCAACAACTGTTAAAGGAGTCAAATCATTGGGGGGGGGGGGGATTAGCCAGTCTAGGAGGAGGTTTAGGGGAGCATCTCCCCCTCCCACACACTTCTGGACTCCAGGTTCACCTGAAACTGACTAAGGGACTGCGACGTGGGAAGTGACTGGAGCAGCAGCGGCGCTGTACGGAGCAGACACCCGAGAAAGGTTACGCTATTTCAGGCTATGGGCTGCCGCTCCTCCATGTGGCTCAGGTTTCGTTACCCCCCCCCCCCCCTCTGCTCTAGTTACCGTGGCAGCAGGGCAAACACATACTTCCTCGATGGGTCTGTCAGGGCCCCAAGGAGACTGGGTTAGAGACAATAATATTAATCCCTAATACCTGTCTGTTGGACCTCAGTGTCGGGTGTACTGTAACCTGCAAGGTGGACCCAACAAGTAGCAGGATTATGTCTCTTTTGTGATGTGGTATATCCAGAGCATTGTATTGTGTTATTGCGATGTAGATTATTCCAAACTACAAGCAGCACTTATGATTTATGTGTTACAGAAGTTTATAAGTTTATAACCTTATAAGTTTAGATTTTTTTTCTCCAAGAATAAAGGTTTTGAAAATTGTGAATTCCCTCAACAAACAAATATATTTAAAGAAAATGTAAACAAAACAGGGAAGATAAAGAAAAGACGAATATTGGAGTGAAAAGTTTATTCTATCTTCTCCCTGGGTGGATGAACAGCCAGCTTAATAACCCCTATTTACTAAAATGTCAGAGGTTCACCTCTTTTTAGAGACGTGCAAAACCTTTGTTTTTTCACTCCGAATGTCAGTCTTTTTTATTTGATCTTGTCCACTCTGTAAGTTACTCTATATAGTGATTTGAGTAAGCCAGCTGGACATTTCTCTCATCTAGCCAGACTGATGCTGTCCCAGGGTAGCCAGCTAATGACACACACTGGGGGCAGGATGAGGTTAGCAAATCACCTCTGCTTGTCTTTCCAAAGCTTTTTTAAAATTTGATTATTTTTTATTTTTGTTGCAAAAGCAGCCAGATTTTAAACCATGAGTGGTCTACCATATGAACGCTGTCCTGAAGTGTATGTTCTGGTGGCCAGCCTGGTTGTTGAAATAGGTGTGCCAATGTGACAGGGTGGGGTGAGCACAAAGAACCGTTAGTTATGGCTTGTGACAGGACAGGAAGAGCTGGGCTGCCTGCTCAGGACACTGCACATCCTGACAACTGCCCACAGTAATGCTTCATTACTCTTACGCATAGGCCATGCATATTCTCTCTCTTTCGCTCTCAGACACACACACACACACACACACACACACACACACACACACACACACACACACACACACACACACACACACACACAGTAACGTACAGTCGATTACTTTCATTCTTTCTCATGCATATTGCACAGTTCGTAGCAGAGGAAACGGTGCCACCCCCTTCAGGCTGACTGTTGACAGACTGGTAACACCTGCACACACACGGCACACATAAGGAGAGCCAGAGTTCCTCAAGCACTGCCTCACTTTAGCTTGTTTATGCATAACGCCACATGTGGAGATTATCTAGCGCTGACAATGCCATTCTCGGAGCTAGCAATTTAGTATATCCCCGTCCAAATTGGTATTAGAACAGTTACTTAAGGCTCAGGCTTGATGCCACGTGCATACACGAAATACTCTTTTCCCGCCGTAGAAGGCCATGGAATGTTTATTTTTTAGTGCAGCTGTTCAAATACGATTGTGGACTACATAGATAAAACACTGAGAGAAACGTTTGCGCCAGTGACACAATCTCATCCCTTGCTGTTGAAGAACAAACTTCCCATGCCGGCACAAACTCGACTGGCTAATTGTAAAAAGCCCGCATGAAAATGATTCACTCTTTGTAGGCCCTGAACATGACCCATCGCTCGTAGTATGGCCAAGGAGCATGGTTGATGTATGGGGGCTTTTCTATGATTCATAGGCGGCTGGGGCTGAATAATACAAAGCCTGTCTAGCTCTGCAAGTACTCTGCCAGGCTAGTAAGCTCCCCTACGACACAGTTCCCACAAGTCATGATTCAGTTTAGCCTGTAATATTCATTGGGTCTATATCCGAACCCCCCGCCCACCTTGTCTCCCCCCTCTCTTACTCTTGATGTCGCAAAACACATCACATATATATTTACAGACACCTCAACACACACACACACACACATACATACATTATGAATGTGTTGTCTCTCCACAGGACTTCCTCCTTGCCCCCCCTAGATTGGCCGCTGCCCAGCCAGTTTGGACAGTACGAGGTGAAGATTGAGGTCCACCCCAAAGCTCACCACAGAGCCCACTATGAGACCGAGGGCAGCCGGGGGGCGGTGAAGGCATCGTCCGGTGGTCACCCTGTTGTCAAGGTGAGAGTCAGCTATTTATTCCAGTTACCCTCAAAATCTGAGGATGAAACCACACCTCTGGGATTCCATCTGTAGACTTCCAATGCTTCTTTAGGTCAGGGACAAGTTACGTAGCCTATCTGTTTAAATGGCTGCTTGCATTATGTTAGCCAGCCCCTGACGCCCTCGCACCCAGGCTGAACCACCCCAGCCCATAGCATTAGTCCCATAGCGCTATGCCTGGTCCTTGCAGCCTCAGATAAGGTCGAAGGGCTTAAAAGGCTGACAATGACAATGCAAAGCAAAACATCTTTTAACCCTTGGTACCTCCCGTGGCTTTTTGATTGCGCCAGTGTCTCTTATTGTTAGCCGTTTGATAGCTGAGATGACTGTCAATCAATCATTTACAGCTTGCTTGCCTTTGATAGTAAATCGAGCAACTAGCGAAGGGTCTCATTTTACCTGGTTGCGTGTCTGGATTAGATCGCTCAGGTAGAGAGGCTAGCCTATTGAAGCGCACGGGCAGGGAGACAGGCAGGCCCAGGGACCGCAGCCCAATTATCTGCCCTGTGACTGTCATATGATAGGCTCAGCTATCATCTGAGAGACTTGGCCGAGCCGACCAACCTGTGTACTGGCAGCCGCATGCTCCCTGGGCCAGAGCCGTCTGCCTGCTCGCCGCTCACTGCCTGCCAACCAGAGACCCAGAGAGAGACAGTGAATATTTCATGGCCAAAGGGACAGGTTTCCTTTGTGTGGGCGACAGAGGCCGGGCATCACTGGAGGGCCATGGCCACTGTTGCGTTACCCAACAATGGGCCGAGCTCAAAGGCAAGTCCGCCGCTCTGTCAGCTCCCCTGGGTCCATTGTGAGCTGGTTTTCGTTGCCTAATGGTGGACGCAGACACTCACCCGAGCCTGTTCTGACTCAGAGCAGCCGAGTAGTGCTGGAGTAGTGCTGGAGTAGTGTTCCAGTCAAACTCTCAACACACGGAGCTTTGCTTTCCGTTCCCCATGAGCTAATGATAAACCATTTCAGCCAGCGCTAGCCCCAGATTTTACCCCACCATGTGTGACAATGCATAATTTAGCTGTCAAATCTCCAGTCTCTGGCTTTAGCCCTGTTTGCCCTCATTCCTTTCTCAAGAGGGAATTGTTTGGCAAAGTTTAAACACGGGTTCCCAGCTTTTTTTTTCTTTTTTTCCCCTTCGTTCAGGCTTTTCCCGTTGGCTAAAATACGTCCGCAGTGGGCCGTACAGTAAGCGTCACAGTGGGGCTAGTATTTTGAGAAATTATATCATCTCTGGACAGGCAGGTGTACCGGTCTCTCTGTTTACTAAACAAACACTCTTCATTGTTAGTCTGTTTGCCTTCCTTTTTGAACCTCCCTGTAAAAATAGTCCTAGGGTCAACCTGCCATAGAGACACCACCACTGTTATTCCTGAAACATGTTTACCGTGATAACTCTGTGTATTGTTAATATGTGGACGGATTTGAATGACTAGTCATCTGGAGTCAGCGTGCATTGTGGCGTTCCGAGCCAGGTAGCACATCCCCCAGGTGTTCTAAAAGCGTGAGGCTAGCTTGTGCCGAGTGTAACGATGACATTGGTGCCTGTGTCTGTGTCCTTTCCCTCTGTGGGAGCCCCGGCCCTCTCTGGGGAGGGGGCAGACTCTAGTGGTGTGATGTCATTGGATGACGCCTGGCTTGCCATCTGGACGCGGTGTGGACTTCCTTTGGTGACGGCCGTGGAGCTATATATCAAGGCAACGCCAAGATGCCGTGTCAACAGAAAAACAAGTGCAGGAGGCCCACAGAGGGGAGGCGTTGGTTGGTTAACATGTGTAAGGTAGCTCAGACCAGAAGGAGGTGGCGTGCGTGCGTGTGTGTGTGTCCGTGTGCAAGCAAGAGCGGGAGCACTTGCGTTTTGTTTATCGAAAACCCCACTGTATATTTTATTCAGGAGATCTGCTTTTGTAGCAGCCTTTTTTCCCCCCGGCGCTACCTTTTGCTCTCTATTTCTATTGCGAGGTTCTTTGACAGAGCTGTGTTTATATGGGGACAAGCCAGGGCTTTGGGTGTTGTTTTTCTCTGCTCACAGTTGAATGCAGGTGAAGGTTCACAATGCCTGGGAAATGTGCTGGAACGGCAGGTGCACTGCTCTTTACATCTCCGTGTCCCTCTACCCTGAGTGAGGAGACCCAGAAGACCGTGGTGCAACTGCAGTGCTTTCTTTGCAGTGTCCTAACATGCTTCCAACTGGGGGTGCCCGGGCTGCCCGCTTAAAGCTAGGATCTATGCTATAGGTCAGGCCGGCTCTTTTAGGCCCTACCCTACTGCGGTGTTCACCTTGGTAGGGGGGAGGTGGAATGTGTCAGGGGCTGCACTCGGTGCGGTGGAGGATCTGTGTGGAAGTAATCGGGTCAGTAGCCAGAGTTGTGAGCCATCCACCCCTAACTGACCTCCAGGCGGTTCCTTTTGCCAACTCAGGTTAATGAGTATGGCAAAGTCAATCCCAGCAGCGTCCTGAAGAAAGGACAACTTTAGAAAAGACCTCCGTCCCAATGTCATAACAGTCATATGAACGTCCCCCTACAGTAGCCAGACAAACAAGAGCCTAACAATGTGACAGTGTTTACATTGAATTGTTTGGACAGAAGTGATTCACACGGCGGTGTTCTGTTGGGAATGCAGTTGTATTCCAGCACCCAGCACCCTAACTAGCCTGGCCTATTGCCATGCTAGCTAACTTTGTCACCCCCCCCTCCCCAGACACCAGCTATGCAGACCTGATGCAGACCATAATCAGCACACCTGTTGCTAGGAAACGCCTAAGTCCAAAGCCTTAGATATCTTTGTGCTTATTTAACCGGCTTAATTGTGCACTCTTACAAAAGGAGGGAGGCCCTGGCATTACCTGATGGGCCATGGATACAGACGGACAGACCAAACACAGAAGAACACAGCATTCACACACACACACACGCACGCGCGCTCGCACACACACACACAGACACATCCTGTACAAGGCAGTCCTGAGAGCAGAGGATGTGCCAGTGATGTTGTAAAGATAATAAAATAATAGATGGAATATATTGAATGCCTGTTGAATAAAGCCAAATAAGGAAATATAAAAAAAAAAAATAGGGGGGGGGGGGGGCAATTCTTGATGTATGAAACTAATCTACCCCCCCCCCCCTCCCCTCCAACAGCGTTTTTTTCTTTCTATCCACCAGTTCTAGTGTGGTGCTGTTATCACTGAGCTTTGTTGACTCTTTCAATAGACTGTCATCGAAAGCCAAACAAAGCTGAGCGGTAGGACCTGTGTGAACCATAGCTGTTGTCCTGCTCCAGGCTTTATTTGATGTAAACATGCTGGAGGCCCACCCCCCATTAGATGTAATCAGCTTCTTTACAGTGAGACAACAGCCAGCGAGAGGGAGAAGCGGAGAGACAACTGGAGAGCGAGTGGGGCATGAATGGGGAAGGGAGGCTGTGCTCAGAGCGCCCTGGCCATATACAGCCAGAGCACACACTAACCGTGTGTGTGTGTGTGTGTGTGTGTGTTTGTGTGTGTGTGTGTGTGTGTGTGTGTGTGGTGTGTGTGTGTGAGCGCGTTGACCTTGTTTAAACAAACAGCCGGACGGCCCCCTGGCTGCCTGTGCCTTGGTGTGCTAGGTAAACAGCAGGCCTATGTGAGTTGTGTGTTGTGTGCAGTGCGTGTCCATAGGCCGTGCCACAGTGGGGACAGCGGCAAAGGCCTAGGGCCAGGCGCTAACCATGACCTTGATCACCACAGCTCCTTCAATAACTATTTAGCCCTTCAAACACACACACACACACACACACACACACACACATGCATAGGCCTCCAGGACCATAGTTTACAGCAATGTGAGTGTGTGTAGACCAGCATACACAACACCCACACTCTCCCATACACACGCACGACCCTTACCATGGCAACGCCAGCGAAACACAGAGAAACAACTTGGCAGAGGCAGGCGCCGCTGTGAGAAAGTGTCGTGTTACCGGGCGAGGGTTACAGCTAACGGAGCAGGGGGAGGGAAGGGGCTAAAGGGGCATGATGAAACACAGCGTTACTGTTATCACTGTAAAGTGTGGTGACTACACTTCTGTTTTGGGTGAGGGAGGGAGGGAGGGAGGCGTGGGCACCATTGGCATTGAGCCCAGCCCAGCCCAGTCCGGCACGGCCCTAATTAGCTCAACCATTCAATCCCTCAACATTTGTTGTGTCTTAACTTTTCTTTTTCTTTTTTTTAACAAATGTCAACCATTTGCGGCAACCGTGTGCACGTCACACTGGGGCTCCACTGGGCTACTTCCCCCCTCTATTACTGGAGCAGTGGAACAGATGCCGACCAAAATAAGCGGAGCTTTATTTAGAACTGAATATGGAGTGGAGTCCAGAGGTTTTATTTTAGGGGAGGGTTAGCCGTAACCTATTCCGACAGCAAGCAACAGGCCAGCACAGACACATGTGACAGGCATTCATGTCAGCAGGTTTAATAGATCCCACAATGCATCGGGCTTACTGACCAGCTGGTCCCACAGAAGACTGGTGCAGGAGGTTCAAAAGGTGCAGAGACCACCCTCACTTGGTATTTCACACCAGCCGGGGATGTGGATTGGGTTCCTCTGACCCGGGAATGGGAAACCAGCTGTGTGTGTCTATGTATTTGAGTCAGCCGATGTGACTGCACGCTGCACGCTCTGCCAACGCTCTAACTTCTGTGTGCGAGTCTGCCTTCAGCGTGCGCAATATTTGACAAGGTGCAGTTTTTCCTCTGAACCCCTAGGAAAATAGTTGTTTTGGCCGCTTGTCTTAATGTCAGGGGCTGACTGAATTAGCCAGTGTTTTTGTTTGACCCGCGGTGTTGATTCGCTGGAGTGCTGAAGTGGGCCTTTCTCTCAAGGCCTCTAATCAGTTTTGCCTGGCTCATTATTTGATTTGGAGCCGCCCCAGTCCGCAGAGCCAGGGTTTGACAACACGGTGTCATCCTAAAGCCGCTCCCTCTCGTGGAGGGGGAGCCTTGCGGAAGCCCCTTTGGATGACCAGGAGACCGTTGGTTTGTAGAATGTACCGACTCTGGGCTGTAAATAGAATTGATCGGTAATGTTGCGATGCCAGAGTGACACGGCGGAGCCTTCTGGCTACTCTAGCCGCCATCTCATCAGGTTGTTTGTCCACTCTCCTCCTTTCTCCTGCAGGGGTGGCGACAAGTCTGTTTAGGCTGTCTGGAACACACATGCTGCCATGAATAAACATTGCCAGCTCCACACTTGCCCTGATTTATGTCCACACTCACACTTTTCGTAGATGCACGTGCACTCGCGGCCATGCCATGCACGTCTGTCTGCACTCTGCTCCGTACAAACAGGACAATTGGGCACACTCCAACCAATAACCGCTGTGCAACTTTGAGCTCTTTGAAAGGAGGATAAAGGTGTCATTTACAGCCGCGGGGCTTTCAAGCACTAATCACACAGGGATTATCAGAAATAGTTACTTATTACACAGCCTGGCCTTTGTTGAGATTTGCGTGGTAGATTAACCCATAACCAGTTATTATAGGTAATCCTTGGAAGAACTTGGCATTCAAATAATATTGTATAAACATGAACAAATTGCAATGGGTTTAAACTGTTCAGTCTCTGCTTTTGTGTGTGCAGTTTCCACATATAATAATGGGGAGATACAGCATGTTACACTTGGTGTTTACTTATTAAAAGTATCCCAGGTCTTCAGGCAAACTTTGCAATCAGGGCAATTCAGGTAGAAATACTGAAATGGTGGCCGCCACTGTAGGGTGTGTGTGTGTGTATCACTAATCTCCTCTTTTATGTAAGCTCTAAGAGGTATACTACCACTGCTGTATTACCCCAAGCCCTGTTGTGGCAAAAAAAAAACACGAAACAATTAAGCCATTACAGCCCTTAACCGTACGTGTTTATTTACGCATTCATAAGTGCAATATACGCTAGCTATTTATAATAGTGTATACACTATAATCAATTTACAATAAACATTCCACAAGAGACTCATGTAGTCTACTGTATTCAGACCAAAAAAAACAGCCATAGCTCCTCACTGAAACTTTACTTCACTGTAATGTTAAACTGTGGTTACAGAGGAAGTATGTGAATCAAAATGACCTAGCATGCTTTGCCCTGTCCCCTAGGCCTCTAGTGTAGTCAGGGTCACGAACAAGTCAAAGTGTCTCCCTGAGGAACACACTGCTCTGTGCTCTGCAGGCCTAACAACAGGCTAAATAGAGTCTAATACACACACACACACACACACACACACACACACACACACACAAGAAGTGCAGGTTGTTTCTTTGACATGGCTGGAGACATCAACATTTACTTATCCCCTCAAGTTTTAAATAAGCCTCTGTGCGTGTGTGTCAGTTCCTGACGATATAATGATTGAGGAAAATACATTTCACAATTTTGTACTTTTTTTTGCTGAAGTTTTAATGGACATGCAGACTGGGTTATGCTAATGGAAAGTCTAGAAAATAATGATCTAGTCCAAGGAAAATATCATAGAGAGGTAAGAGTAAGTGTGTATATGTGTGTGTGCACGTGTGTGTTTATGCCTAAATGAATGGACCAGGTGTGTTTTGGTGACCTAGGTGTACTGCAGCCGGCAGGGCTTAGGGCCATGCTAGCTCCTGCTCAGCCTGTTTATTTTTCCCTCCGCTTACCCTGAAGATTAATTAGCCCAGCCAGCCAGCCTAGCCCTACTGCTTTCAGCCAGTCAGCCAGCCAGCAGGCTAGCCAGGCTAGTGTATTCCCCAACCCTCCACACTGTGGGGCTAGCCCCGGGGACAGCTACAGGGTCATAGGCCCTGGGAACAGCATCCATGGTGTAAACAAAGTCTCTACCCTCTTACCACGGCCCAGAGCACACTCATTTCAGGGGGGGGGGGGTCCCCTGTCTTTATGACCTCCGCCTGGTGCCTTCCCCTGGGACCCCTCCTCCTACAAACACAGTACCTTGTTACCACTGCTCTGTTTGACCCTGCAGGCCCCCGTACCTCTACTCTCATCCCACTGCAAGAATTATTTTGCCTGCAGACAGCCAGAGAGGAAAATAAAGACAGAGTGATAAAGAGAGAGATGCCTACCATTGAGGCAAATGGAAGAGAGGGGGTGGGGAGTGTTGCCATCCTGCCAAGCATAACATTCTAACAGTGGCGGGATTGTGTGGCCCCTGTTTTTTTCTGTCCCAGGAAAGAGGAAAGGCTTTCTGCACCGACCCCTCCCTCAGCCAACCTGTCACCTTCCTTGTAGCCATGTTGGGGTGATGGGGGACCGGGGGGGCTGTTAGCATTTTCCTGGTTCAGATTCTGTGCCACAGCCACAAACCAAAGCCTCACCAAAAAAGGCTCTTTAAACGTGGTGCAGAAGACCTCACAGAGTTTGTTCATTTTTCAGAGCACAAAATGTCCTGGTCAGTTGTCAGTTGCATTGTGAACCTATGGCACATTCATAATTATTTTCCACATCCAATATGCTCTCTCTCATGTTTGCGAAATGTGCCACGGTTTTCTGGCACCTCATTTTTGGGTAACTACCCTTTATTTAGATTTTGTATTGGAAAGACGGGACCTTGAGTCTTCAATTCCATGGATTTAGGAGATAATAGCGCACATGTAGGACCTGTTTCTTTCTACTCAAAAAGGGTGGGCAGGGGAAAGTATAATAAAAGCTATTAGTGGAGAACGTCAGGGCCCACCCCCACTCTCTCTCCAAAAGTGTTGCCATTGAAAAGCAGTGGAACTGTACACTGCTCATGTGACCCCATGCACTCTTCTCAGTTTTTCTTCTATCCTTTTTGCCACTCCACCTCACTCTCCCTTTCCCTCTGTCTTGTCTCAGCTCATTGGCTACAACGAGAAGCCCGTCAACCTACAGATGTTTATCGGCACGGCGGACGACCGTTATTTGAGGCCGCATGCCTTCTACCAGGTGCATAGGATCACTGGGAAAACAGTGGCCACCGCAAGCCAAGAAATCATCCTCTCAAGCACCAAAGTTCTGGAAATTCCTCTGCTCCCCGAAAATAATATGACGGCCAGGTAGGTGTCAGAACCACTTCAGGCCTAATCTACTCAGTTATGAGTACACCACCGTGCTGGAAGTCCCTTCCAGTATATAAATAACACATTTATGATCGTTCCTGGTCGTAATGCCTTCCACCAGGGATTTTATAGATTTTTAATTCAAACCAACAGGAGAGTAAGCGGCGTAGGAAACTTTTAGGATATCTTGGAGAACTGAGAACGCAGTCTTTCCATATCGATGGTTAGACATTCCCTGAATGAATATATATATATATATATGGTCTTGTTTACATAGGAATTCAAAAGAAAGGGTTTTGGTTGTGCTTTTAATGGCAATACATCATGTTAATTGCATTCCTAATTCATTTTCCGTTTGGTTTGTTTCATTGTTGTCAGAAGGCTGTGGTATTTATTATCACTTAAAGCTTCTCTCTACTTACCTTGGTAAAACTCAATGAAGCCAATCTTTGTGGTATTTAGTGCCAGATTTCTCAGTCTTTCCTCTCTCCGGCAGTATTGACTGTGCTGGCATCCTAAAGCTGCGGAACTCCGACATTGAACTGCGGAAGGGAGAGACGGATATTGGGCGGAAGAACACTCGTGTGCGGGTAGTGTTCCGTGTGCACATCCCCCAGCCCAATGGAAAGGTGCTGTCTCTGCAGGCGTCCTCCATCCCTGTGGAGTGCTGTGAGTTTCCACATCCTGGCTACTCTCTTCTATCTCTCACACACTCACACTCACACTTACACACTGGCCACACACACACACACACACACACACACACACACACACACACACAGAGACACACACAGACACACAAATATTAACTGTAGTTCAGCAATCGACAGTCTTCCTGCTTTCACAGCCCAGCGTTCGGCCCAGGAGCTGCCTCAGGTGGAGAAGTGCAGCCTGACCAGCTGTCTGGTCAGTGGGGGAGAGGATATGGTCATCACAGGCTCCAACTTCTTTCCCGAGTCAAAGGTCATCTTCCTGGAGAAGGGCCCTGGTAAGTCCTGTCCAAACACTAGAGCGGAACACACCTTGGCCACCGGGCTACTTAATCACGCTGGGTCACAATTCAGCATATTCTCTGTTGCAAACTGTCTACATTACAGATCCTAAGAAGGGCAAGCTGCACTATGTTTACATACTCCAAACTTAACCGAGGTGAATCGAAAATTACGACAGGCAAAGTAGCGCCCCCGAGACAGAGCATGAACCTAAATCATGTCTCATTGATTCATTGGGGCCTCCTGATTTGGTGATTTAGCGCCGCTGGCTAGAGGTCAGAGAGCCCTTACCCAGGGCCAGCTGGGGAAAGAGCATTCCTGTGTACCCCAGGTCACATGCCTAGTGCCCCAGGGAGCAAACCACACACTTAACCTGCTTGCCATTACATTGTTATATTGGTAAGCAGGTTCTGGACACAGTTTCTGAACTTAAAACTGGCCACTCCAGCGGCGTGACTGGGATTTGACGTTTACGTGATGGCCAGTCAGATGAGATGGGCCTGATTGCACCCGCCTCACTGCACCAGAACCCCCACACACACCTCACACACACACAAGACAGATTTACGGCCCTCCGTAATGCAGTCATGCAGATGTCCCGGGTCGCCCTGCAGGATGTAGGCTGGCCTCGGCCGTAGCTTCTGCTGGCACTGACACCCAAGCCATCCACTCCCACTGAGGGCCTCCCCCCAACCCCCCCCCCCCCCCCCACACACACACACACACACACACACTGTCAGCAGCAGCTGGCGGCCGAACAGAGACGGCCTGGTGTCTTCTATGCCTAATGCCTCGAGGAAATGATGCCTACTGTCTTGGGCTACTATGTCATTTACCTAATACCTTACCCAATCCCATAGTCACACTCCTGCTCAAAGATCTGACGGTTGTTGTTGGTTTTGTCACCCCCATACTTTCAATGATTGCTCGGGCTCAGCTCAATTAGCCCCATAGGAAACTCTCTCTTTGTACCACAACCTACTGTTTTGCCTGTTTCTAACAAATTATCTTGTCTGCCTCTAACTTGCATTGCGCTGTCTCTCACACTTAATAACAGAAACACTTGCAGAGGCGGGCCCCCAGTCTGGAAACTTTGAATAGGTGGCATTCGCCGAACCAGTCTCTGCCTGCCCAAAGTACCTCCTGTGACAGAGAGAATCATGTTGTGTTGTTACTGACTCTGAGAACGACTTGGAGGAATTTCTATATGGTTCTTTGAGGGGCTGTAGGTGCAGCACGGTGTAGGACAGTAGTGCTGTTGAAACAACACTGTGGTGGCCTTTAAGGCCTTTGAGACTGGCAACCACAAAAGGGTGCACCTTGAGTAAAGGCAAGCTGGGCCCCATTGTATAGCATGTGTAGCATGGGGACAGGGAGGAGGAGGGAAGGGGGGGATACAAATGTAGAGCTGTGTAAATTATTCCTCTCATCATTGCTAATCCATGCGCTTACAGCAGAACATTGCTGATTGGAGAAAGCCAGGGAATGGAACATGGAAGAGAGGAGTAATGGTGGATGTTTTTCCGTCTTCTCTCCATAACTACTGTAGTGGAATCATGGCAAGCTGGAAACACTAGCTTATTGTATAGCTTGAGAAATTGGGTGGGGGTAGATAGGCTGTACGGGGGAGGTTTCAGACGTTAGGGTGTCATGAATTGCCAGTGATTAAAGCTGTGGCATTCAAAGCAGACAAACCCCAATACAGCTAGCTGAAACTAGTGCTTCCAATCAAAGAGTTTTTGCTCCTAATGGGAAAGTCCTAAAAAAAAAATAGGGAAAAAAAAATCAAATTAAACATGTCATATCTATCTATCTATCTGTCTGTCTGTCTGTCTGTCTGTCTGTCTGTCTGTCTGTCTGTCTGTCTGTCTGTCTGTCTGTCTGTCTGTCTGTCTGTCTGTCTGTCTGTCTGTCTGTCTGTCTGTCTGTCTGTCTGTCTGTCTATCTATCTATCTATCTATCTATCTATCTATCTATCTATCTATCTATCTATCTATCTATCTATCTATCTATCTATCTATCTATCTATCTATCTATCTATCTATCTATCTATCTATCTATCTATCTATCTATCTATCTATCTATATCTATATTATACAGTGGCAGTATAGTGTCTCCCTTTCTGTTTTGGTAAATCTTACAACACAATGGGTGTATTTTCTTTCCCTCCGACTGTGGTGAGGTGTGAGTGGAGTTGGGGTGAGCAGCACGCCAGCGGGTGTGGTATGAGGTTCTTGTTTGAGCTTGTTGTCTTTACAGTGCATGTGGGGCCCTCGCCCCTGCCCTGTTGAATGTCAACATGTGCTGCAGAAAGACACTGGCCACCCAAGGTCATTTGTTAGTGAAATACGGCCAGACTCCCCGCACAAATATAGCCCAAGAGAATTACAGGGAGTCTAATGCATCGCAGCGTTTAGCATCCATCAGACAATGAATGTGCTTCCGTAATAAGCACGAAGCTAAGAAGAAGAATGCGGCTGGCATTCAAACTAGGAGGCTGAGGAGAAATGGAGCTGAGGCAAAACGCTGTTGTATTGGGGGAAGCCCTTCGATAGTCAGAGAGGAGCAGTAAACCAGGTGCAGGGATGCCTTTGGCCACGACACGTCAGGTGAGCACTCTGGAACAATACCATTTGTTAGTGAGCGAGGCAGATGGAATGCACCGTTGCCTTCCTGCCTGCCTCCAGCAGTTGCGCAGTACCAGGCTTATGTTGTGTTCCATTTGGAGGATTGTGACTCCTCCTGACCACACTATGCCAGTGTTTCCCCATCGTTTTCTCCTCTCTCTAAACGCCCAGCCTTAAAAGTCTGGTGGGATAATTAGATCCATCGTAGGAAAACTGGAAAATCAGGGGATGTTTCCTAGCCAGAAATCTGGCAGCGCATCGAGGCATTTTAAAATAAATAGAGTTATTCCACTGGTCTCTCCATAATTCTAACCAGGCAAGACTAACAGCGGGATGTTTACTCTCTGATTACTTTTTAATAGCTGTAAAAATATTCTCCACAGGGTTTCTGGGCCCATAAAAATGACTTCATTGGATGTCTCTGGTCCCTCAGAACCAACTGAAATCCCCCGCTTTCGGAAGCCTTTGTGGTTCCTAAGCCCTGTCTGCTTGCATAGGAAGTGTGGACTGACATGGCTGTTAGTAAAATGGACCCCTGAGGGAACTACTCCAGATGGAAGAGTCCCTTCCAGAATATTGCGCCAGACTTCAAGCTGAGTGTGGAGTGGAGTGCAATAGATCTTTCTCCTGATTGTGTTTGGCTTAAATGTTTCATGTATGTTTTCTCTCTGTAATGCAATAACAGTATGGGCTATATCACTGTTTCTATAAAGCAGTTGATCCCCCGAGACAAATCTATGTGTGGGCCAAGAGCTGTCATTTCAAGAAACAAAGGATGTGACTGAGTTCTCTTGAGGACGATTCGTCTGTCCACTCCATCATTATTTTAAAGAAGGACGATGATTGTCTCTAGGCCGTGTCCCTTCGAGGGTTTCCCATCATGCATCATGTGAAAACCAGGCCGAGATGCAGATTGTCTTTGGCCAGACCTGGACCTGCGGGGGCTGCTTCTGGTCTTCCCTGATGCAACGTCTGTGTCTGTCAAAGGTGTTTTATGTCTCTGTCTTTTGTCTTTCTGTAGATGGACGGCCACAGTGGGAGGTTGAAGCAAAGATCCTCCGTGAACGAAGTCAAGGAGTAAGTCAAAGAAAATACTGCTTGTGTCATGCAAAACAGCGTTTCTTAGATGTATGGATAATAACGGTGTCTTTGTGTTCAGTCAAGCATCACAGTGGAGGTCCCTCCCTACCACAGCAAGACGGTGACCTCGGCTGTGCAGGTGCAATTCTATGTCTGCAACGGAAAGCGGAAAAGGAGCCAATCACAACGCTTCACTTACCTGTCGGGTAGGAGGACTCCTTGTTTACACCAACAGTCCGGCTTCATTGTCAGCCGCATGTATACAGTCAAAGTTATTTTAGGCCGCCCTCCGTCTCTGTTCAGCTGTCAGGGCAATTATTGAGTTTGAGCTGGAGCAGAGGCCGAGGTAGACAGCAGCTTGCATTGCAGAGGTGCCTATCGGTGCTTTACTAACCCAATCTCTCTGAGCTCTGCCTCTTAGCTTGAATTGCTGTGGTTTTTTTTTTTTTTTTGGGGGGGGGTGCTCCTTAAAGAACCATGGCATGTGCACCTGACACCTGGTCCTTCTCAAGCTCTCTTGAAGAATATTGCCAACCTTTATTTTGGGACATGTTTGCATGGTTTTATGCAAATTGGTTTTAGTATGCAAATAGGCATTTTCCTGAAAACGTTGTCTGCGAATTGCTTTTGATCGTGATTCTCTTTAATTGTCATCTGCACAGTGGAAAAACGTTTCCTCCTGTTTAATACGTATTTGTATCACAATCAGTCCCTTTACTGCTCGATATTGCTATCTCAAACTGAAACCGCGTTGGCGGTATTTAATCACACGTGAGCATTTTTCTGCAACTATCCAAACTGTGATGTTACCACAGGAGTGTGTGTATGTCTGTGTATGTGGCCGTGCCCTTACACCCACCCACCCTCTCTGTTTGCAAGCGCGCCCACTCAAATCAACAGCTTCCTGTTTTTCCCAGTGACAGTCCAGGACAGCCAATCAGAGCTGAGCACAAGAAGCCTGCTCTGCTGACACCACCCTTGTTACCACGGACACCACATACTTAATTGTGGCAAAAGCCTGTCTGGCAATCACAATGCCCACCCCCTCAGCGTGGGCCAGGCCACACTGGCCCTGCTTCTGAACTAGAAAAAGAAAAAATATATATGTTAAACACAACTTTCTCTTTTTACATCCTCCTCTCTTTAATTCAGAACTGAGAATAACCCTGTTAGGTGTCAGACAGTCTAGTCCCTTGTGTCTCAAAATCATTTCTCACTGAGGCATCAGGATTTTTGTAATAATCTAGTCTGGGTTAATATTTTGAACGGGACTCGAGGGCGGTCTGCTCTTCCCATGCAACAGTTAACACGATGGCACCCAAACCAGCAACATATGCTCCCTCTAATTCAAAGCTGGGTAAAAATAAAACCCTTGTCACAAGACACCAGATTGGGAAATGGGCTAGTTATTGGCACACTCTAGTGTGGCTGTGTATGTGCAATGTCCCCATTTATTAATAAAGTAGGTTTAACTTATTAAATAGTGCATCTTCTATTTTATCAGACACATCTTACTGAACATAATCTTTTATTTTTTATTTTTTATGTGATGTCAAATAATTATTTAGAATTCTTTATTTAGAAATTCTCTTTGTGTGAATCTACTAACCTTGTTTTAGAATGTTGTTGAACAAGAAATTACTACCTTTTTTCGAATGGAATTTAGGGTCAATGGTGGAAATCAAACAGTATCTATTACACACGTGTTGTGTTAGTTGTGTTAGTAGCTAGTATTTCTATGGAAAATCTATTTTGTTGTTAGCGTATGTTAGCCTATGTATGTGATTTCACTACAGTATCTATGTTTGCTGCTGTCATAGTGAGTCTTCCCCCTCTGTGTCTTTCTTTCCCCAGTTCTGGTGAAACAGGAGCACAGAGAAGAGCTGGACCCTGCCGCTGTGCCCCCCATGCCCATGTCTCTGCAGCTAGGCCACGCTGCCAGCCTAGTCTGCGCCCAGCTGCCTTCCCCTGAGCAGGTTCACCCATCGGACAGCCTTCTGTCCAGCTCCCCCCGTGGTCTGGCCCCCGGCCCCAGTCCTGGCCTGAACCCCCTGCAGCCTCCCTGCTCCCCAATGGGCTCGCCCTCCTTCCAGCACCTGCCTCACCTCCAGGGCCACGGCCTGCATCATGCTCCTCCACAATGCCACATGCCGTTCCACCCCAGGCCCTCTTACCAGGACCTGCAGCACAGACACCCCCACAGCCAGGGCCATGTCCACAGCTACACCGGCCAGGCCGGCCTCCAGCCCCAGGCCTACGAGAGGATGCCTTTCCAGCAAGACCCCAGCGGCTCGCACCCTCTGGGGCTGGGGATGGTCTACCACCACCCTCCAAACTCCCCCTCTCCCTCGGCTCCCTCCAGCAGCCCCAACCACAACCCAGCCCTGCCCCACTGCCAGCCCCTTACCCACTCCTCCCCTCATCTCCACACACTGGGCTACCACTGCCCCAACCCGGGCCAGGGAGCCTCTCCCAGCCACCCGCTGGGGCAGCCATCTCCCCAGCTGCAGAGGGCCATGGGCTACCACCCTGCTGGCCAACGGTCAGCCTCCTGCCCCACGCCTTCCAGTGCTCCGCCCTGCATGGTGCCCTCGCCCCACTCTGGGCCCTCCTCGCCCCAGCTCCACTCCCTGCCCTACCAGTCCCCCACCTCTCCTTCACCCACCTCAGGCAGCCCTCTCGGGCCTCTGCAATGTTCGGGACAGCCCTCCCCTCAGGCCAGCAGCCCTGCACTTGCCAGCCTGTCCCCGGCAGGCCCCCACGTCCACCCCCAGGGACCCTTTCAGACGGAGGGGGAGAGGGTGAACATCAAGGAGGAGCCGGAGGAGAAGCAGCCCACCTTCCGCTCCATCGGCCTACAGGACATCACTCTGGACGATGGTGAGACCCCTCTCCTTTCTCTCTTAATACTACTCTTGATCTTACTTGGCTCTTTATCTCTCTCTTTCTCCCTCTTTTCCCTCCCTCTCGCTCTCACTCTCTCTCTCCAATCATTTACAATTTAGTCCAATACACGCTTAAGAGAACCACATGTCTGCATTCACTATGTGACATAGTCCAAATTATTTTTATAGATGACATTGTACAATGATCCTGTCCGGCGGTTTGCTGCTGCGCTCACCAGGGTGAATGCCTCATTACACTGATGGTGCTTCAAGTGTCATTGGAGCTGACCGTTTGTATTGAACTGAGAGTATTGGATATCATAATACCATTTACAGTAGAGAGCATCGTCAACAAATAGCTTATCTCCATGAGCAGCACATTGATCAGTTAGAACAGTGTGTGTGGTGTCTTATAGCTTCTGCAGCCCACGGGACATTGCGTCAGTTGGGGCCACTTTGTAACCACAGTCACGGTTGGACCGTGGTGACCACAAGGTTTCAGTAATTACATTGTGTGTGTGTGTGTGTGTGTGTGTGTGTGTGTGTGTGTGTGTGTGTGTGTGTGTGTGATGCACGTTCAATCCTCTAGCAAACTTACATTGGAGTCAAACTTACCTCAAAGTCATCGCCCATGTAAAGGCTAAACTTAAGGCATGTTCATCTTGAACACTGGTTGACCATGCCAAAGCAGCCCTTTGATGGCTGTCTAGTTTGGCCTTCAGCCGCAGTGTTCAGTGTGAACCCTGGTACTCAATTAGACGAGCCCTGAAAAGGCGAGCGGTTAATAAACAGCCCGCCACGGCTCCGTTTGGAGGTGTGATATTGTGTGCTGGCAAGGGCCAGCCTAATTAACACCGACTATTATCAATGGGTCATGTGTGAAAGGTCACTAGCCATGGAGCTCGTGAGCAGCATAATATGCACGAACACACACACGTACATAAACACAAACTTGAAACAGGGGAGGCTATTTTCCCATAGACTCAATGCCACGGCGCTGGGTACCCGGGTTGTGTCTCATGATCACACTCAAGCCCAACGTTCAGATGTTATTGCTTCCACACACACACACACACACACACATACACACACACACACACACACATAGTGCAGTATACTCAGAGTGCATTTCGAGACTATCACCCTCAATCCCTCCTTGTGCAAGCTCTCTCAACCACAAATGACCATCCACTTACACACAGTGTAACTCTAGCTGCCTGGGAGCCTCAATATCACTGAGATAGCTTGCTATGGAGATAAGATAGCTGTGGGCGACATGGCTCACCCAGCATTAAGAGCACCCCCACCACCAGCTAGGGCTATATTTAGCAACTGTGCCACTCGCGCTCTCTGGGCCAAGTTATGAAAATATCGGAGCACCCGGCACAGTTTCAGGAGATTGGAGGACCACCACCTGACAGACCACAGTGCCAGACTACAGCCCCCCCACACACATGCACACACACACACACACAGGCACATGCACCCACACGCCCACGCACACTGTCCGCTAGGTGCATTTAGACACCCTAATTAGAGACCCATTAATGATGCATGGATATCGTATGTTTATTTGGGAGTTGTCAGCGTCAGGCCGTCTGCATGTCAGCCGTCAGACTGCAGGGGCCGTTATGAAGGCCTCGGTGCTCTGTGGGTGCAGTCTCAGGACAGCGTGAGCCTACGTGCGACGTCAGGCTGTAAACCGCCGTGGCTCGCTAGCAGATGGCCCCTGTGACGTGCAGCAGAGCAGGGGCTACGGGGGCTCTGTGTTTGTGTTGGTGAGCGTGCACGTGCATACAGCGTGTGTGGGGCACGGGAGGTGAAGGCACAGACTGACATGCAGATGGACAGACACATTGAGGGCCCTGTCCCACGGCAGGGTAACTCGGCTCATACGTGTAGCCTGACAGGGCTTTTTAGTCGGGTAGGCCATACCAAGAGGTATGTAAAAGGTCAATGCCCATCTACTGTGAAGTGTTCTGCCGTCAACCGATTGAAGACCGATGCCGTACTTCAGTAGAGTCAATGCTGCACTACCGTTGAGTCAATGCCATGCTACAATAGAATCAATGCTGTACCACAATAGAATCAATGTTGTACTACAGTAGAATCAATGCTGTACCACAATAGAATCAATGTTGTACTACAGTCGAATCAATGCTGTACCACAGTAGAATCAATGTTGTACTACAGTAGAATCAATGCTGTACCACAGTAGAGTCAATGCTGTACCACAGTAGAATCAAACCTGTACTACCGTTGAGTAGCGTGAGCCCCAAATGCTGACGCCGTGCGCCGCCCCTCTCTCCCCGGGAGGGCCAGTGCAGTCGTCACGGTGACAGACAGACGGCCGAGTGGTCGCGGTGCCAGCTCATGTGTTGATCTGATTAATCAGCTCCCGCTGGGCCCGTGCAGACGGCTGAAGGTGGGGGGTCAGGGCTAAGCGGCCATTGTTTGCTGCCTACCCGGCGTGAGCGTGGCGTGAGTGTGGCGTGGCGGGTTAATAATAGGCAGAGCCCACTGCTCACCTTCTCCGTGAGACATGAGGCTGCCTCTCTCACAGACGTATGCATGTCCACACCGTGACACACGTCACCTCCTGGTCGATACCAAACCACAGCGGGTGGTCTTTAGAGCGTAGCCTAAATGCGTTGAATCCACACCTCCAGCCTGGTTCTATAGCCTGGTAGTCGTGACAGCGAACCTTTATTAGAAGCACTTGAGCACTTTTCTTAACAATGTCACTAGGTCCAATCTGTTTGATGGTTCGACTACTGTATTGGCTCTTGTCAGTTTCAGGGAAGACGGGATATGGAGCTGGACACTTGGGCTCAAGCTGGGTTGTTCTACGTCATTCATCCTTTATTGCAGAGATTGGAAGGGAGGAGTGTTTATGTTTGGTTATCAGTTTTGTGTCGGATACACGGCCCTGACTGCCGTCTCCAACCGTGTGTGGCAAAATAATAACACAAACTATCCATTCAAAGGAGGGGGAAAAAAACAGCAGTGGTAGGAAATTTCGAGCCTCTCCAAATGCTATTCTGTTAAATAGGATAGCAAACAGTCGCCAGTCTCCATGAATCAAGTGGAATGGGCCTTTTGTCTTTCCATACAATTAAGTTCTTTGGAGGACAGGGCCAAGTCGGAGCCCTTGTCCGCTGTCGGTGCCAGCGTGTGCCTCTGTGGCTTGGCCTTCAGCATGTTGGACGAAGAGGGAGAACCCAGACGTGCGTTGATGAAATCAGCATGTCGAGACAGGAAACGGAAAAGAAGTGCATTTTGGTTTCTGAATGGATTTAGGTTTCCTACTAACATAAGCCCGTGTTTATGTTCAGAAAATGATCGGATATTTACATACTTTGCCCTCGCCAGCTATTGGAACCCCTCATACTTCCAGTTGCATCACTTGTTTTAGCATTGTTTTTTGAATGTCTGTGTTGATTTGGTTGGTTACCAGCGAGCGACAATAGAATGAACTACTGATTAACTGGAAAATGACTGCAAGCTCGCCAGGTTTTGAAAAACGTAACCATAAAAAACAATGTGCGGTAAAGTTAATTCCATCCCTCCATTAAATGTAACATGCGGCCTATGAGAGTTGCTGAAACATGTTGTCGTTTTGCAAGATTTGCCATTGAACTGTTGGTGAGTCACACTTGCCCTCTCCTGTCTTGTGGGCTGCAGGCCCCAACCTTCAGTCCACAGACAGACAGAGAGCCACCCTAGATTTTCTCGGCAAGCCTTCTGGAAATAGGCTCTTGTGGCGGTGCGTTAATTCAAATGTAGCCATAAAGAGTAGATAACAACAACAAGAGGTTAGTGGCTCTTTGAGTGCGTTCCCTACTGAAAGCCATGAGCTGACCGATCAATCTACTCTACTGCTCATCTGAATTAGTTACCTATGTTATTGATTTGATAATTTTTTCCCTGTATTGATCATATTTATTTCCTGCTTTCGGTTATCGTTGGACATTCTTTTAAATATCCATTTGTTATATTTTTTCATATCAAATCATCTGTATTGCTTAGTAATTATTTGCCCTATGTATCAATTCTAATCAGGCTGTAATTGATATACTGTAATTTTGTAGGGGTTTGTATTTGATATCCCTGTTGAATTCATACAACATATTTCCACGCTTCTACATCAAATATTTTATTAAATTATTTTATCTAACTTTTGATAGTACAATTAAGTGAAGATTCACACACAACTGACTTAGTGAAACTCACAATACACTCAGCGCACTAACTCCTCTAGAGATGGTTAAGAGGAGCGCAAGGCTGGAGAAGACAACACAAGATTAAATGGAATCAGTCCCAGAGACTTTAGCTTACTGTAGTAACCCAGGAACATCTGGTACATTTCCATAGCCGACCGGCTATTTCCAATTTGTCTGAGATGAGCCTCTCTCACTTTCTCCTCTTGCAACCTTTCTGAGTCCTTGCCGTTACAAAGCGTAACTGGGAAATGTTTTTTTTTTGTTTTTTGAAAACTCTAGCTTTTTCCCATTGTATATATAAAAAAAAATAATAATTTGTACCTGGGATAATCAGTCCTCATTCAAGTCCTCTATTAATTTTCTCAAGCCACTCTGCTGGTAAGGTTTTTTTGTGTCCTCTAAAAATCTAATTGCGCCTGCCAGTGCCATGATAATTACAAATTTTCCATAAACTCAAGACGTGTTTATCCCACATAATGGCTATATGCCTGTTTCTATTCTGTTTTGCATTACAAATAATGTTTTAAGATTTCTTCTCCGCGCCTTAATTACAGTAGGCGAAAAGATTCGATGTCAGACCGGTTCTTGGAAATAGAAGCGCTGAGTCCTGGAAGCATACACAGTTTACACACTCTATGCAGATTTGACGAAGGCTGTATCTTTCCCTAGTCAACGTGAAGAGTGATTAATGCCACTTGCCCCTTTTTGAAACCATAAAGACATAAAGCCACGGATGCTAAAGGCGAGTCAGGCAGTAGTGGAAGGCCTCCACCTTTGACTGTAATTAGCCCAGCTTGTGTTGATCGAAAGCGTGAATGGGCCTGCTGGAGGCTGTTGTTTGACTGCAGATCAATAGGCCACGTACGGCGGGGAGCCTCCCTCCCAGTCATCTGTGGAGGATCTCCCTCCATATGAGAGAAAGGGGCTCACCTGAACTTTAACACACGTAGCTGAATCATCGGCTTTCTATTGCACAGTCATTCAGTGGCGTGTAAATCTGAGAAATTGATGCTGGTCTGAAACTGTTGAGACCAAGTCAAACTTTCAGTTGTTGATGCCTAGGCAGAATGCTCATTGCCTTCATTGTTAATGAAGCTTTTAAAGATGTAGTGAGGTTCAAGGTTTGTTTAAAACGCTACGTTAAATTATCACGTTTGAAATCATTATTATGATGATTTTTTTTTTTTACATTTGTATTTTCAGCGGCACCTGAAACGTAATAAAGGGGTTCCCAACAAAAAAATGTTTGACCGGGAATGCATACATTTAAACAATCTACATTTAATTGAAACTCGTCTTGTCATAGGGAGTCTGCCGTAACAAATTATCTGATTTGGGTGTTCTTCAATTGTTCGATGGTCTGTTTTTATTGTTATTATTTGCTAATTTAAGAAAGAAATTATTACATTTTTTGTCAAGTTTCCCAGTTGCCCTATGTCCATGATCTGAAGAATTCCTGTCAAAGTAGGTATCTGTTCCTGGCCTTACGTTTCCATCTTTGGTGGACCCATCTCTGTTGTGCCAAAATAAGAGTGTCTTAATTGTATTGAATATGTAGCGAGTTTATTTTTCTGTAAGTGTGTTTTTAAGTGTCAGAACCTGCGGCCTATGAATATCTAGCATAACTCTTTACATCTTAAGCATGCAACAGGCTTCAGAGCATGCCAAAGGAACATTGTATCACTATTGTGGAGTTGGTCGGTTTTTGAAATGACATTTCATCCTATAACTTGTTGTTGTCAGACTACCACAATAGTCATTTTCAAAGGATACACACGCACCTTCACTAAATACATAAAACACTTCAAGGTTGAGAAACACAGTTATATTAAACCGGATACCTGTTGCATGGTGGTTAACAGTTTCAGCCTTTTATAATGGCTGATATTGGTTGTTGAGTTTTTGCTAACTTTTGCTGCAGGTTAATTACAAGTTAAGCGGAAAGGGAGGTTTTCAACTAACGCCCACTCAAGCCACTGAAAAGTGTGTAAACACTTGATTTTTATTCTGCACTTATTCTGGACTTTTAGGGTCTACATTCTTTGTAGCTACTCCTATGATATCCTTATACCTTAGACTTGTTAATTATTGAACAATGTTTGACAACATTTAGGCTAGGCTGGTGCCATTTGTCATGTTCGCATGTTACATGACTTTGTAATTAGAGTTACATGTTATAGTTCTGTTACACTCTGTGTGCGTGTGTGCGTGTGTGCGTGTGTGTGTGTGTGTGTGTGTGTGTGAGTAAAGCTAGCTGATGGAGAGGAAAAGCCACCCACGCTAACAGGATGATGTGAAACAGTGGCCAGGCACAAAGGTCTCTGTCACATCATCAACTAGCACAAACAAAGAGAAATTAACAGCTTCATTTCTGCCATGGAACACTTTCACTGCTTTTACAGTGATGCAGAAACTGATGATTATAATTGGCTTGTTTAATTTAATGTCAATGTTAAGTTGTTAAATATATCAATGCAATTGATTTGAATAAACAAATGCAAATATTTTGCTAATCTTTCTCATTTGGTCAATGTAGGTAACAGAAACATGAAGAAATACATTTCTATTAATTATATAGGTGGAGTGGGAATAGGCAAACATTTCTGTAAATAAGTGTATTTTTCATTCGGAAATACGTTGTAAAGTATGTTAGTCAATCATAGGCTAAAATATAATTAAATTAAATGTAATTTTTTTGGGGTCCAGTAATTAACAGCATTTTTTTTACATGTATATATAAAATATATAAGCTATATTTAAAGCCTAATAATCAGTTTTCTGCTTTCCCAGAAGGTATAGGGAAAAGTGTGATCTGATCATCTCCCTGTGCCAAACTATTCACAACAAAACCCTGTCGTTGGCCTCTTAGAATATTCCTTGCTTGTCATAATCTTTTGGACCAGTTTATTGCAGTAAACCATCCAACCCTTTTCCCCCCTTTAGCAGAGTTTAGCAACTTTTTGAGCCAAACCTTTTTCAACGTATACAGAAAAAATTAATGTTTCCTCGTATTCTTGCATTTTACTGTGCATTCTCTCTCTCTGTTTCTCTCTCCCTCTCTATCTGCTGCTACCACACACACACACACGCAAATATATATATTTTAGTCTAACATTAGTAACGTTCAGTTTTTTACTAGCTCCCCACCGGGCAGCATGTTGCGTGGCACTGGGCTCGCTATGAACAGAAAATGGCCACAGCACCACTACTGAAACAATCAGCCCACTGTTGGAGGTTCTTGCTGAAGAGCCAAAGCACGGTGTGGGAGCTCCCTCTTATATGTTTAATATCAGGCCTAGCAGCAGGGCTGGCCGAGTAATTACCACTCTGTGCTTGAGGGCCTCCAGGTTGAAGAACATGCAGCATGTTTTAACAATGGATTCATTCTATACAGCCTCTTTCCTGCGCAAAGTACTCCAATAACGGGGCTTTAGGAAATGCACTCAAACACCATTACAAGTCCTTGCAAAGTAGCAGACAGTTTGTGCTTGCTAGCACCTTCAATTTCCAATTTGTGGTAATAGATAGATTTAAAGGTCAGTACTGATGCGCAGCCGTCGATGGAATAGTTATCTCCCTCTTTGGATATGTCAGTGTCAAAGCTGTGACTGACATCGTGTGTTTAAGGTTTTCCCTCTCAAAATGTTGACCTCCACCTGTTTGAATGGTTGGCCTTGTAGCATTCACTGAGTTGTATAATGTTGCCACCTTCTGGTGAGATATAATCATTGTCTTACTATAGTGTACTGTACTTCAGTTATTGTTTTGAGTTGTTCAGACATATAGGTTAATAATCTTACCAAAAATAAACACACTATCAAAAGGGAACAAATTTAAAACAATGAATGAAGTGAGTGACAAAGGAAGTTGGCAAATGTTTTACCCCCCCTCCCCTCTTCCTTTGCCTGTACAGTGAACGAGATCATCGGCAGAGACATGTCGCAGAGCCCCAGTGCCCACGGCCCTTCAGCAGCACAAAGTCAGTCGTAACCCAGCCTGCTGCCAGGCCTCCACTCCCTCTGCTGGGCTCAGCATCATCAACACCAGCCCTTGTAGCAACCACAGCTTCAGCACGAGCCCGTGCCTGTCCAGGAGAGCACCAGGCAGGCCATGACAGACCGAGAGCTGAGACCTGGCCATGTCCTACTCATGGACCTACCATCCCAGCCAACTCTCTCCCCTCCACACATACACACACACACACACACACACACAATTACAGTTTAATAGGCGCACAATTCATTCATAAGATTGTAGTAGACCTATTTCTAACTGTTACTAATGAAGCATAGATACATTTCTGCCGTGAAACACTATTACATAGTCTATGAGAAAAAAAAAGTGCTATGCTTAGTGTTGATGTGAGGGGAAATCTTCTTCAGCTCTGTAGAAACAGAAGTTGGTAATCAGGCCTATGATCCCAGGGAATGTTCACTATTTCACAGACTCGACTGGTGCAATGCTGCAGGAAAATAGTTGTATTTGTGTATGCAATCAAACATCCTACAATCACATCACTGCTTATATTCTGCTGTTTGATTGGATGGGGGCTCGGTGTGCCAGAACGATGTGGATGCCCTCATTAGAAGAAAATGACGCAGCATGTGCCCACTCCCCCCAAACCAGCATAGGCCCTCTACCCAATTGCATTGACCGCTCAGTTTGGCTTGCTGAGTGACGTTGTAGGCAGGATGGCTTTAGGTTTGAGGGACAGT
Source organism: Aplochiton taeniatus (assembly GCA_017639675.1). Taxonomy (NCBI): domain Eukaryota; kingdom Metazoa; phylum Chordata; class Actinopteri; order Galaxiiformes; family Galaxiidae; genus Aplochiton; species Aplochiton taeniatus. The sequence continues at coordinate 12,605,938 of CM030173.1, forward strand.
CCAAGCCTGCTTAAAGCTTGACTTGCCTCAGGTCTGCAGGAGCCTTTCAGACGGTGCCCATTGTGATGCTGGGATCCACCATATGCAACATTCCACTACTTCTAGTGACCTTCCAGCCGTGTAGATAACTGTACATTACTTCCCCCCTCTTCTTCAGGTTGAACAAATGCCTTATTCATATGTAGCCGCTTTGGATGCTAGCAAACGCTTTTGTTGATGTTGTTTTGCACAGCTGACTTTGATGCATACGTTTAAGGTTGATGCTTTTGAGTTATTGTATTTTTTGTTTGGGTCAGTGGATATGATTTCAACGAATCGGAACGGTTGAGGTTGAACACACGGTTTTAGCTGAAGACTAAGATGGCCTGATGTATATACTATATATGGGTGTGTCAGAGTATTCATACGATGTTGTTTGAATGATCCACAAAGACATACCTGGGTTCCTTGGAACTCTTGTCATGCAATAACTATCCCTATTTCCAGGGACCCCTTGTGTGCCTTCCACCTTGTAACAACCACCATACCACAGAGGTGTGGCAGTTTAGTCCATACATTATTTGAAATAATGTAATGACTGCAGAGATTTGAACTGCTGTAAAAGTATTTATACATGTAGGCCCATAGGTACTGTATTTATGTAGTATAGTGCCGCCTTCCATGTAAAGAACAAGGCAAAGGCCATATTAGTTCCAAGAACAATCCCAGTCTTTGATACTTTGGGTTCTTACACATTGATTGTGATTGTGTACCATGACAATCATTCTTTAAATTACAGATTATATTAAAGCAAAAAAGTAAATCTATAAAGTAACGATATAAAAACCTGAAACCACTTTTTCTTTCAAGATATGCAGTGGATAGTAGCAATTTAACTATTTTAACTAGACATACTTTGTCCCAGGAAAATACAAGTGTTGTAGTGTTGTAAGTTTTGAGTGTCTTCAGTAGAATGTCCAGTCTCATACTGACAACTGGAAATTGATACACAGAATATTTCAGTAATTTTGGCAAAACATACAACATTGATGCTTTTTACCTTAGAGTTTCTTTGATATGACATGGTACTTTTGCATGCATTTGTTTTTGATTCGTTTTTGTTTTCTGAGGGGCTTGTTACTTATAACAACTGTCAATTAAGTTGAAGTGGAAACTGAATTAATTCTACTATGCACAAAATTCTGCCTGATGCCTTTAAAAAGAAAAAGAAAAAAACAACAACCTTGATGCCTAATACCAGTAGACCGCATACATTTACTGTAGATTTCTTGGATCTAACACTCCAAGTTACTAAAAGTAGCTAACCAGATTTATTATACCTGCATAAAAGAACTGCCAGTTGATATGCCATGTAAAGGAGAAGTGCAAGCGTCTTAAGAGGTCAGTAGGAGTGTGTGGGTGTTTGTGTGCTAGTACCAAATAAAATGTACAGTAGATAAAAACATTTAAAAAATAAAGTTTTTTAAAGTCCAAGTTCAACTTTAATTATGTAAAAGCACATGGATGAATAAGGCTATCCAAAACATGGCAACATAAAGATGGGATATTTGACAATATGATGGCAAATAACCAATTTGTATATTTATGTCATAAGTGTCTGTAAATCATTCAATGATTTCAAATAGATAAAATGTCTCAATTTAACTTCGTAAATTGTGAGGAATGCCTTAACTCATTTTAATAACAATTTCTGGTTTTTAAATGTCTGTACGCTTTTCTGGATTGATATTGTGATCAAGTTGGCAATAAATTTGGACAGAATGTACTAAGTAGTCTGGCCATAGGGCCTTGAGTTCCTCCAGAGTCAGAAAGTAGACCAGCATTTACCGAAAGCACTCATTGCCGCCCTCTTCTATCAAAACCAAAGACCGAACAATATGTTCCCGTTTTACATACAGGTAAAGGAACAGACTATATAATTCTATTTTTGATACATTGAAATGGATGTCATTCCTAACGTTTGGGGACATATATCGTGATTATATATATATATATATATATATATATATATAAATATATATAAATATATATATATATATATATATATATATATAAATATATATATAATGTTTTGTAAAATAAAAGGGAAATACAGGTTTAGCTGATGTTTACGAAACCTTGTATTGTCATTTCATGTACATTTTGTATTTTAACATTTTGTAATTTTTGAGACTGCAGTGCTTTTTGAAATTATTCAAAGGGATTACCTTGCATCATAGGCTCGTAAGTAGTGTATCAATAAAAAAGCTAAATTTCAACAACTTTCTGTTTGGATTTCTAACAATTAGAAACATCTCTAACAATTTGAGTTGCCAATCTTGTTGCAGTGTGTCTATATTTAGAGTGATTACATCCACAATGATTGAATTTCTATAAGACTGTGTCTAGCACATCTGAAATTATTAGATTTAGATCACAGATTTAGACACTGAACTTTTCAGGCGAGTCAGAAGGCTCAGTTAAAGATCTTACTCCATCAAAAGACAATGTGTTAAGTCATAAAGAGACACATTAACATAGGACTAATATTAACGCCTTTAATGTTTTAAGATACTTTTATTTTTATACAAATCTCAAAATTGCTTCAAAGAAAACAAAGTCTCCTCTGCTACCAGCTGTTAGCCAAGCCTCTTTTTGGCTGGTATTGCACTCTGGGCGTCATCGGCACAGCAATATGAGAAACCAAAAACACTTGTGTTCTTAGCAGCCCTCTTGCAGGTAAATAAATTCATGCAGCTTACACAGTTGTCGGTCAAAAATAAGGGACAATCAAAAGAACACTGCAGACTTAATTTCTGTAAATAGTCTGGAAGCATAAAAGAAGCGATAGCTAAGATCAACTGTCTGGCAATGAACATGGCATGCCTCAGTTTTTATACAATTAAATAACACAAAATCTCCAGTTTTGAAAGGATCTTTTGTAGTAAATATAGAATCAATCTAATATGCAAGACATGGGCCTTTTGGGCCTCACTCTTTTGAAGTTAAGACAAGAGAAAAGAAAATACAGTGCTTGGATAGGGTCTAAATAAAATGGCATTATGCCATACATAAATGCTTTTTACAGCGCCCAAAAAAAAAGAGGTTACAAAGCAGTTGTCAAAAGGCACATCTATAAAGACACTGTGGCAGAGACTAGCAGTCCATAGTGTTCCAGCCTGCAGAGCGTAATCCTAAACAAGACAAAACAGTGATAAAGGGACCTACCAATTTTTCTCTGCTACCCAGTACAGTATACGTAAGGCAGTCTATATGGCTTTATTGGTCACACTGAACAGCCCACATTAGAAGGCATGTCAAACAATACAAGATCCACACTAACAGCAGTGATTACAAACAGAAAGACACACTGAGGGAGGGGAGACATCCTTTGTAGTACGAAATGGTAAACATTTAAAACATGTTGGGGAGGGGGGTCTTGTGCTTTTGTGAGGGGAAATAATGAGGGGAACAGTTGTTCTCATCAATAGGCATCAAAAGATTCAGGGATATGTGCATCTCATATATATATATATAATATATATATATATATATATAGATATATATATAAATGTGTATGTAGTGCTGCACTATGGGAAATAGAGTTGTCTGTATCAGCAGCTAAGCACAGAGCGAAGAAGAGCCAGGTGGAGAGGTGGGGCCAGTGGTGGCGGTCCTTTCTCTTCTGAACGGCTCAGTCACAATACGCCAGATGGATGGGGTGACCAGCGAGGGAGAAATTGGACCGCTCGGCCACAGCCTGCCTGGCTGCCTCCTCGCTGGGGAAGGTGACCAGGGCCTCGCCGCTGCGCTGGCCACTAAGGTTATACAACACGAGGATGCCGTCCGGATGGAGCTACAGACAGAGACACACACAAACAGATACGGGACGATACGAAATGAGGACACTTTTGTTTTTTTAAAATACGGCATCATTCCAACACCAGGTGCCAGTAGCGAGGCGGGAATAAAGTAAGTCCTAGAAACTAACCAAACCAGTTTAGTTGGAAAACGTGGAGGGGGAAGAAAAAAACGGGTAGGGCAAAGATGGAACACGATGTGGCTCTTGAGATGCTCCACATTTTCTAAAGTTAGAATGCGAGGGTGGAACCGCAACACTGAGGATGGCATGCATCGCTTGAAACACCGGCAGTTCAAGATGAAAGACGGATCGGTTTGTGATTGTGCAACAACCAACTTAGCAGGTCAACAATGGGTTAATACACACTAAAGAACAGGCCGGGGCACATAAGTGAAACATACAGAGATCTGCAAATGTATTGATTTGGGGTTAGATGGCGACGTGTTGATCAACACACTAAAGAAAAGGTCAGTACACATAATCAAAAAATACAGCAAGAAAGAACGAAGGGGGGGGGGGGGGGGGCAGGCAATCTAACGAGTAGATGGAGACCATGCGAGGGAAGAAGAGGTGCGGGGTCTTCTTACCTTGGGAGTTTCCCTACAGACAGAGCCACTCTTTGGGCTGGATCAGACTCCTGGCCTGATCGTTCATCTGAACCATGCTGCTGTAGTCATCAGGAGCATACTACAGTAATAAGTGGGTTCACAGTCAGATAGGGGCCTCCATATACACACACCCACACACACACACACACACACACACACACACACACACAGGAAGGTTGACGTATACACAGAACGTTTCTCACACACACACACACACACACACACAGGAAGGTTTACGCATACACAGAACATTTTACACACACAGGTTGATGTATACACACAGAAAGTTTCTCAGACACACTCACCTAGTGGGTGTTGACATACATAACACCTGGCTATGCATGGGGTGTAACAGACACCAATGGTGGACTGAACCAGTTTCACAACCAACCCCCAAATGCACCAGCCAGCCAGACTGGGAGGCTCTTAACACGTTAAGGTGAGCCAGCCACTAGAAAGCCCCACTCAAGACGGGATTACATTGGTTAAGCAAACAGTTAGCTCTGGAGGCAGTTTGTCCTGGCCCCATCTCTCGCTCTGTCTCACAACAACAACACACACACACACACATACATACATACACACACACACACACACACACACACACACACACACACAAAAACCCACTCTTTATGAAACAATGCAAGGGAACATAATCAAGACCAACAAAAATAAAAGCCCTCTTAACACTAACACCACCACAGCACATTCCCCTAAAGCTAACCTGGCTCACCCAATCAGATACCAGACCAGCTCATACCGTCCTCTGAAGGCTCCGCCTACTTGGAGTTCGGCCAATGAGATGGGCAGCAGAGAGGGTGGGAGAGCACAAGTGCACACATGTCCCTTATTGAATAAGACTTAGAAGCCTTTTCTACTGCACAAAAGGTCATCTATAAAAACAGTGAAAGAACCTTGGGCAACATCTCTGCTTGATTTGACAACCAAACCTGTTTGATTACTTTATTACACCACAGGTAGTAACCTGCTTTTGGGTGTGGTGGACACATTTGCCATTAGTGTGCTGACACACACTTGCATACAAACAAATGAACTACATCTTAGGAAACGAGGGAGAAGGAGTTGGGTGTGTTGTAATGTTAACTGTTTATTATGGGTGTGTGTGTGTGTGTGTGTGTCTACTGACCTGGTAGCCTTGGAAGAAGCTGAGGATGTCTTTGACCCCGGTGTTGTAGGGCAGGCCGTGCATTCGGACCAGTCCTCCGTGCTGGGGCAGCATGGAGGGGGCAGCGTGGGGCTGGGCTGCTACTGCTGTGAGCGACCCTGGGGGGGCTGCAAAGTAGCTCATTGTGGAGGGAGACACCGGCGGGCTGGGGAACGGGAGGGGAGGGCCTTATTTAGATTGGAAAAGACGACATAGAAAGCCCTTGCTCCAAACATAACATTTAATCCCCAGGCTGAGACGATCTGGGCTACATCAACTTTTAGCACCTAATTATAACCAGGTCGTGTTATATTTAGATTTGTGACCAGCTGGTGGTACGTAGGCAGACACTAACCTGGGGTAGTATGCAGTGTAGTTCATGTTCATGTTCATGTAGAGCTGAGGCTGTGGGGGGTAGTAGGCCAGGGTGGGGCCCGGGCTGTGGGTGGGGGGCCGAGATGTTCTGGGGTTGGCCAGCAGGGGGGGCTGGTAGAGAGCAGCATCAGACAACATAGCAGCAGGGGAGGGGTAGGCTGCATAGGCTGGTGGAGACAGACCTGCAGGACAGACAGGCACTGAGGGGTTACTAACATGGATCTAGGGCTAGACCACCACCATCAGACTCATCATGATAAAACAAAGCTAATGGGTCAAGTAAGTACCCAGTTCCAAAATGCTCATTTTGAATCTCTCCCACAGATAAACGCATTCAGTACATTCTGATGTATCAGGTCAAAATGAGTAGGGTTTAACTTGAGTGTTCTGCTGGGTACCGCCCCTGCAGTGCGTGCGTACACAAACACATGCAGAAGGTTTCAATGTATTTACACACAAACAGGCCGAGCCAGTGAGGGGCTGTGGGCTTAGCTGGCCTGTTTCCACCCAGGGAACACAGTGACACAGAAGACCGGTGACCCGGTGGCGTAAAGGCTTGTCAGGGACTGCACACTTTGCTAACCTGCCAACTGGAATGACCCCCACCACATCAGATTCAGACTAGCCAATAGTGAAACTAGAAAGCATTGCCAAGGGCCTGATAAGCTAGAATCTAATCTCCAAAGCCACCCACTGATAGCAGACCCAAATGTACAAAGTACAGAGGAAAGGACAAGCTCCACCTATCCCTGCATATTACATAGAAACTCACAATGGTGAGTAAAAAAAAAAAAAAAAAGAGAAAAAAAAAGGGAAACTAAAAAAATAATCAATGGAGTGCAAAGACATCCAACCCCTTATTTATTGCAGCCAATTAAAATACAAAGGCAAACTATTTCAGGTCCCTCCAAGCCTCTCTGGAATAGGGCCAGTTAGCCTCTGTAGCAGGTTACAGTATGTGTGAGAGGACCTACAGGGCAGTTTGCACGGTGGAGGAGAGAGGCCACTGCGGTTGAGGGTTCCCCCCATCAACACAAAGCTCATTTCCTCTGTGGAACACTGGAACACTTCCACATAGCGGTCCTTCATCATCTTCTTGTGGCACTTCTGGGCCACAATGAATGCTCGGTCTGCTGACTTCATCTGGATAAAGGCGTCACCTGAGGGCCGCCCCTGGAGAGGGCAGAAATACTCAGTATAAAGACATCCTGACATGAGGCTATCAACGAGTGAAGCTTATTGTAGGTGAGTTGTACCGTGCTTGAAAATGCAACCAGTGGACACAGTCAGCCTGCAGTGTTTTGCCTAAAGAAGTACCCCACACCCCCCTCGCCGAGTCTTACCTGTTGGTTGAGCACCATGTGAACTCCATGGGGCTTGATGTCCACGGTATGCTCCCCCATGAACTCTAGGATGTCCTCGATAGCGGCGGTGTAGGGCAGGCCACGGAGACGTACACAGTCTCTCATGCTGCCCGTGGCCAGGAAGGGTGGTGTGGCCAGGACGGGCACTGGGACCATGGGAGGGCTGGGCAGCGTGGAGATCAGAGGGGTGGACATGTAGCGGTTCAGAACCTGGCACACAAACAGAAAGAGGATGACCCTGCAGTCCAAGCCAAGGCCGGCCAAACACAATAAGAACAACTGAATTCCATGGGTAAACATTTCCCATTGGCTGTGTTGCCGAAGGAAATGACAGCCGCGCTCCATCTGCTGGGGAACTCAGGGAGCCGTCTCCTGTTCTGCTTCGTACCTGCTGCACCTCGGCGGCGGTGCTGCGGAACAGCTCAATGTATCTCTTGCCCAGAATCTGCTTGTGTTTCTTCAGGGCATTCTGGGCATACTCCTCACAGGAGAAGAGCACGAAGGCGTCGCCAGTGGGTCGGCCGTCAGGGTATTTGACAAAGAGCAGACCCTCGGTGGAGTCTGTGACGGGGCTCTCGGGACCCAGGAAGGCCAGCACGTCCTGGGGTGTAGCGGTGAAGGGCAGGCCCCGCATGCGGATTATCACCTGGTTCTCCTTGGACAGGAATTGGGCCACCTCATTGGATGTACCTTTTATTAATTAAAAAAAAAGGAAGACTTTATCACTGAGTGTTGGGTCATGAAATCATGTTAACTCGTAAAAAATTGTTTTAACCCCATTAGAAAATAATTACTGTGATTATGGAATAATAATCACGGATGGGGATAGTGAACTGGAGGACAAAATTTGCACACCAATATAGATTGTTTTGCTAAATATTCTAAACGCAGAATTAGACTGGTTCCTATGGGAAAACATAGCAACATTAGCCTACTGTCTAACTTCCAGTATCTTCTGATAGTAATGCGTGTTGTCAGTGTATATTGATCTCTCCTCAGCTGGCTAAAGTCCGCAGACAGAGTGATACCACCAGTTATCTGCTCAGACTCATCTCTCTTTTCTAATGTCCTCCACTTTCTCTACTGTGGAAGTGGCTGGTGCTCCACGGTCCATAGGACCAAGGCCCTGTCTTTGTTTCTTCACACCCCCATTGTGTGGTCACTGAGCTGGGTCTTTCACTGGCTGGCGGCCCCCATCCCCCCGGGGAATGGTGCTCCGGGCTGCAGTGAACAGGTGAGCCGCTGTCGGCTGGGGTAATGTTTCTGTCCAACTACACTCTGAGGGGTGGGCAGTGGGATGAGAGATAGGGTGGGCGTGGAGCTCACAAAGCACCTTTCATTCCCCTAGGATAAGCTGGGGAGAGCTGAGGCTACAGGGCAGAGACACCAGTAAAGAGAGAGACTCCTTTCTCTCTGTTCAGAGTTTTTAGAATATGAAGTGGAGGCCAGGTAATAGTAGGCTAGAAAAACAGTGAGCCTTTCAACAGGAGTGCTAATGGGGAAGAGAGAGAGAGGGGACAGGGGTAAAAGTCTGAAATCTGACCTCCAGCTATCTTGAGGAATTCCTCCCCAGTGGCTTTGTAGACCTAAGTGGATGAAGAGACACATTTAGCAATTAACAGCAACTCTAAACCATATGCAAGTGGCATGTTTATTGTTACACACATCCATTACTTGTACTTTTAAGAACTAGAATTGGAACTTGATAAAGTCACGTCTTCTCTGATTCCAAGATGTATGCATGGTTAGTGTGGTTACACTATAAGGATGAAAGGCACTGTAAGTGTGTGGCAGTGAAGGATAGAGGCCAACCTCGATGTACCGGCTGCCCATATGGTGCTTATGGCGCTCCAGAGCCAGGTCCCGGAGCTCTTGGTTGACGAAGCGGACCAGGGCCTCACCGTTCCTTCTGCCTTGGGCATTTAGACAGAGGGCCACGCCTCCCCTACACACACACACACACACACACACACACACACACACACACACACACACACACACACACACACACACACACACACACACACACACACACACACACACACACACACACACACACACACACACACACGATAAGCCCATTACTCCTGCCAGCGCTAAACGTTACAACTCCCCTCCGACAAGGTCTTAATGAGCGTTTTGAGTGTTTAGCTGGACTTACTTGGCAATGTTAAGGCCTTTAAAAAAGCGGGCGATGTCTTGATCAGAGGATTGCCATGGGAGCCCCCGGGCTCTGATGACCGTCTCATTGTCCACAGGCTCTGTCTTACTGCTGCACGGGGAATCCAGGAATAAGGAAGAGAAGGAAACGGAGGAGAGCCATGGTCAGCATAGGCAGAGAGGCTACTTAAGTGCTCAACACAGTAACACTCACACAGTAAATGCCAGGGGTTGTCAGGGCAATGGGCTATTGGACGCCTGAGAGAGGGATTTTTTTACAGGGCTATTAGATAGTCGGGTAAGCACTTGATGGCAAAGTTGGACAGCTTTAATTACATGCTTGAGGTTTCCTTGTTGCTGTAATCAGATGCTGGGAGCTTGAGGTTTGAACATGGGAGGGATATGCAGTTAGGCGTGAGCAGAAAATACAAAACAACAGCCTTGGCTAACGCTGTAGGTGTGGCACCTAACTATGGCTAGTGGAGGTAACACGTACCATGCTCCCGATTCAAACTTGTGCTTCACCGTTTCAAAACAGGAAAATGTGTGGTCTGAAAAACATCAAATATGACACTATGAGAAACAAGACAATGGAAGTTCCCCTAAAACATGAAAATGCAGGTTTACTGTTATAGGACTATTTAAGTTCAATTCCAGGTTTTAAGCTCAACCGGTCGCCACTCTTTGATAACCTCAGCATTCCTATTAGTAATTTAACCCATTGGGACGGATGGAGTTGGTGGTTAGATGGGAGGAGTGACTCAAAAGATATTCCCCAAGCGCCGTTCCCAAAGCACCTTCCTGGAGTGTTCGGACATTTCCCTGAAGTATCAGGGGGTCTAAGCACAGGACGGTACTCACTGTAGGGCTCAGCCAGGATGTGCAGGGTGAGCGTCACCATGCTCCTCACCTCTAGCACGCCAGTCACCTGGTCGGGAAAGGGAGGGATACACACATCTGCACAAACAGTTAAGGAAGTGGTGATCAAAATGTCACGTGACTATGGGCCCACATCCAGTCAAAATGAACCAAGGTGTAATTAATTGTGGTATAATCTTTGCACTTTTGGATACATTCTAGCATGGAGGGCAGAGTGAGGTCCTGCACGGGTCCGGCGTTGGGGCAGCATTTGTGGAACTCTTTCTTCAGGTCCACAAAGGAGTAGAAACATTCAGGGAGGACAAGGTTCTAGAGAAACGAAACGCGAAATCCCTGTTAGCGAACTGGGAACCAAGATGTTGTGCATATGTATGAAAGAAAGGACAGAGGCATGAGATCATGGACAGAAAACAAAAAGGTGGAGAAGGAATTCAAGTCTACTTTGCTCTTTACCCAGTGGGGATAGCACGCATTCCAGAGCAGATTACAACATGTAAAGGCTCAGCACTAGACAGTTAGTGAAGCAGTTTGGCCGAAATCCTGCCATCTTTACCCAGAGTTCAAGATATGACTCAGAGGATGGAGCGAGTACCTACCTTTTTGGAAGCCTCTGGGTGGAGGGCCTGTCGTATGATGAGTGGCCCGTCAACACACAGTGTATAGGAGCTTCTGCCCAGAGCTTTCACTTCAGTTGACACAGACTGTTGGAACTGCAGATACAGAAAAAAAACATTTGAGAGATAGGAATTTAGCATATCAACTGTCTTCAGAGTCTGTACTTACTAGTGCTTGAAAGCATGGTTTAGGCCAAAGTATCAGATTTTTAGGAGCTGACAGTATTACAGTCAATACTGCATGTTTAAATTGTGAATATTATTGTTAAAACATTGACTAATTTGGCTTGTTTTACATTTAGCCAGTTAATAAGTGAGTAGACAAAAGACTTGTCACCTTGATCAAGGACTTAACTTAGACGGCTGTTTTTCCTTATGCCCGGTCATGGCTGTTAGTCGAGCATACATGACTAGATTGTTTTCTATAAACACAACTTTTTAGACACTTATCCAATCAGCCTGTCACTGTCCTGGGAGATGACACACACATACAACTGTGTTTTGTTATAACCAAAACCTTCAATGAGCCTCATTAACACAGTTTTGTAAACCTGCTGGTGTCTTTTAACTGTCAACAAGAACCATCACTGTTCTCTCTGGCCTTTTATTTGGAGCAGCAACTCCTTCACTTATCACAAGCACTCAACGGTACGCCAGAAATCCTTTACAAAGGCCATGTAAATCAAGCTCAGTCATACTCTCCTTAGCACGAAGACGGTACAACAACGAATTAAGTGAGTTGTAAAAAATGTACCTGTGATTACGTTTCATAAAATAAACAAATGTCCAATGATTATTTAGTGACCCTTTCATCAACCTTAAATAAACTCAAATCATCCCGCCTCCTAGCATCTCCAAAAACTAAGGTGCTGTCTATCCAGAATACATTATTCCTAGGAGTGGTTAATTGGTGGAGGTAATCGAATTTGCCCAGTGGCCATATAACACACTCAAAGAGAAAGATTGTCTCGGGCTGCATGTTGTAGCATGCTCACAATCAGATCTATGAAACATTTAGGCCTATTAACCAGCCCAAGCAGCTGGTGACTAGAAAGACCAACCCCATCAGGCTGTCCCATAGTTCTCTTTGGATATTTAACGGTATTGTTAAATACAGTACTGTATTGACTTTACTGAAACCCTGTGACATACTAACACACCAATTATTATATGTTTCTCCCATGAATATGAGTATGTAATAGTAATAGTTGTGTTGTCATAGCTCCAAGATATTGGAGTTTATTGAATGACATGGTGATGCTGCTACGTATATGCCAGGGAGGCCACATGCTTTGTAATATTAATAATATATTCTATTAAAAAGTGAATTCAGAAAGTATTCAGACCCCTTGACATTTTCCACATTTTGTGATTTTACAACCTTATTCTAAAATGGATCAAATGAATTGTTCTTCTTCAAGCCCATGATGACCAAACGAAAACAAGTTTGTAGAAATGTGTGAATCCAATTTAGAACAAGGCTGTAACGGGACACAATGTGGAAAACGTTAAGGGTTCACTTTTTTTAATGCAGTGTACACAACACTTTCAGAAAACCCAAAGATGCTTTAAACTACGCCTTGTCTACATCCCAAAGATGGGATAACATGTGAAACACAGTCATTTGGCCCACATTGTATAGTTGTTATTAATGAGAATTGGCCCCTATAGGCCTGTCAACAGTAATGTATCCACAGAAGTTAACTCAAGTCCATTAATGCCACAGACAAAATCCCACACAGCACCAATTATCAGGAAAGATATTTAGCATATTTAACACAATAAAGTTACTTGATATTCAGATAGCACTTCAAAATCCAAAACGATATGTTTGAGGATTGAAATAAATAAAATGTTCAGGTTTTGAATAGTTCTACATTGTGATAGTGGAACAGGTTAACATTCCTATTGGCAGTGCTAAGTCTTGTTTGCTTATGGCTGTCACCAGCTTTGCAGCCCCACCTTACCACACTAGCATAATCAGCCAGAAAAACGAAAAATCGTTTAGGAGAGCTAGCAAGTGGCACACCCTGTCCTCGTTCAACTAAGTGCTGGATCACACTGTTGGTGTAAACATGTCAAACAGGATAGGGTGCCTAAGATAAAGAAAGAGGTGCATACAGAGAATAGCCCTCAATAATCCAAAGTAAATTGGGAATTTAAAGCCAAAGAAAACGCATTTACCTGCCTGACATTTCAGCTTCCAACAAGATGTATTAGACAGATTTAATAGCTGTATTTGAACAAATTGTGAAATGAATTCATACATGTCTACAATTTTGACTAAAATGTTATAATTTTCTGACTGAGAGGGCAATGGCTTAGAGGAGCTGTAGCAGTCCACTATAGGTGAACATGATGACCTTTGAACCTATCACCATTGATGTTTGCGCTGCGCTACTGATGGATTGCTTACAGGATGGGAAGGCTGGCTGTGATGGGAGTGCCGTCACACAGCCTTGCCAAATACATTTCTCTCTGACATGAGCCGTGAAATTGAGACTACTTATAACTGGTGAAAGACTATCTTTACATTAAGATCAAGATGGCAGGCAACCACTGAACCCAGATCAATTGATATAATCAATTTAAAGAGATAGTTGTAGTAGTGAGTTGCCTCAGATCGGTGCAGAGCTCCACATGCTAGAACATGCAGTCCGCCAGCCTAAAGCCATGCGTGCTCAGCAACACCGTTCCAGCCTCATAGGTGAGGCAGCATTACCCCATTGCCAGGAACTACGCTGTATTAGTAGGGCAGGTGCACAACATAAGATAGAGGGGGCAGAAGTAATAAAATCATGTGTACACACTCAGTCCATTTTACTCAATGGACAGAACAGAGGCTTGTAAACACCAAGTTACTGAAAGTAAGTTGCCACCAGATTTCAGACCACATAACTAGCCTTCATTGAACTGATCATTTCAATTTCAGAATCTGCTTGCAACTAGCAAGAGGGTTGGTTCAGGTTGTATGTGAAAACCAAACTGAGTTGTTGAAAGTCACCCCTGTAACCTCTCTAACCTTCCTTCCTTAATAATCTTCCACCAAATGGTTATCCTTGCCTGCGTGCTTTGGTCACACATGACATTCACCTACAGAGTTTGTCTGCATTTTGGGATTAAAAACTTTTGGTCACAAAAGCCAAATGAAACATGAACAATGTTAGAAAGGGGAATAGGACAAATAGGAGAGCAAAGAGGAATTGATTGTGCAAGTTAATATTTAAAGGAATGGCACACAAATGAAACCACATTGGAATGGGGAGACTTTTCTAAATACGAACTACACTATTCAAAATAAGTTTCTTAAGAAAGAACACTAAATACACTATTCAAAATAAGTTTCTTAAGGAGGAACCCTAAATACACTTGGTTTGTAACAATACATATGTATAAAACTAGTCAGAACAAGAAAGCAACAAGGGTTAACTTTTAACGCAGCCAACCTGTTTGTACTTGACTTGACCACAGGACCAGAAAAACAACACTGGTTCTTCCCCCAAACAATAGGTAAGGATTACTTTAAGAGGTGCTCAATTATGAAATACTGGAGGGAAGGGCAGGGTGTTCAGACTGCAGAAAAAGACTTGTCAGAAAGCTTGAGAAACATGTTTGTCAGCATAGACCTTTATGTCAAAACATACCTGCTCAAGGTAGTGGAGGAACATAAAGGAAAATTCACATCGTCATAAAAAAAGGCCATCCCTTCCAAAAGAGCACAAAAACCAATGGGCAGTAGCTATGATTGGCTGTCTAGATATCTTACAAGCTGTGCTCCTACTAGCTGGTGAGTTCCAGGCTAAACATTCCATCTTCCAGATGTCTGCAGCATGCAAGTGTCCGAGACAAGACTCGACCTGCAAGTCTTCCCTTTCCTTAGTGCCAGCCCAGCCACAAGCCTTAACCCCTCTGAACTGTCAGGAGGTCGAATTGTAGGCCACATTTTTTTTAAGACAGTTGAATACATTTCCAGGTCACTGCAGAGCAATTGGACACCCGTTGCTTTAACCTGGAGATTGACTGCCAACCAAATCTTGTAAAATTTTGCTCCACGGTTGATTAAAATCCATATGTTGTGCAAAGCCATTATCATATCAGTATTAGTATCATATCTAAAGAGCTCATCTTAAAAAAAGAAAACTAGAAAATTATTAATACATTTTCTTGTTACATTTATAGTTAGTAAGTGGACACTGGATGTAGATACAAGCAATTGTTGTAATAATTTAACAAATATTGTGAGCCTTTTGGTATATTTACTGGTTTCTTTATTTCTGCATTAAACCTAATATTTGAAGGAAGATTGAACATGTTTGATCTAAAGTTAGTCATGTAACACATAAGGTACCATCTAGCATGTCCATGACATAGCTTGCACAGAGCCAGAACAATCACATTCATCACCAAAGTTAATTACTCAAATTAGTCTCACCTGTTGCAGAACTTTGTCCAAAGACTCTGCCTTGCAAATTTCATCCGAATTCAACCCTGTATCTTCTTTACATTGGTCTGTCAACTCCAAAGTATCAGGACAGACAAGCCTTCTCTGAAGCTTCCCAACCTGAAAATGGAATCAGTGTGTCAGGGCACAGAAGGCAGCCTAAACACCACTTATCCAAAGTCATCCGTTTTAGTATCAACAACTAAAACAATTGACAATAGGTTGCAAAAGCAGTTCATTGTCAATATGTTTTGGTTTTTTTTTCAGTTGAAAAGTTGGCAATTAGCAAAAAGGTATTAATTCAAACACCTGCATTCAGATTGCACACCTGATACCAAAAGGTCATATTTAGTAGAATATTATAGCACAACCCGAATGTCCCAATCAGATCCCGTTATTTAGTGCAAAGTCGGTGAGCGAATAACGTATGACAATTACAGAGAGAATACCTTCTTGATTTAAATGCCAGCTGTCAAACCCTAAACACAGGACTATTTTAAAAGGTAGACGTTGACACTGTGCCACGAAACACTACACAAGAAACCTTTAAACGGGTCAGAAAGGTCCGTACCTTTTTCTCATGTAGGTCCACAATTTGCCACACCAAGAGAATTATTTCCCTCTCATCCGAACCCAGTTTACCCCCATTTGCACCAGCTGTTGCCCCAAAGAACACCACCAGAGTATCACTGTGCGAAGCCATCAGGGACCACAAGGGTAAAAACTACAATTAAAGCAAAGATAGATCAAATGAAATAACACGAGAGTTCACCTTTTTCCAAGTGATAGAGAAGAGCAGACAAAAGAAATTCAATTGAAGTAAACGAAGAGCGAAAGAAAATAATTTTCAAAGAGGTCACGAGAGAGTTTGCGGGCAAACACTCTACCTGTTCCAATACTTGAGTGTGTTCTATCCGGAGATACTGGTTTAACTGGTAAGGAAGGGTGGAATAATATTTTTTTCTCACAAGAACTCCATAACGAGCCCCGGAGGTTTTTCTCTCTTCTTGCGATTTTTCCCCGAGTTACCTGTATGGCTCGGCCTCTTACTTGAGTGAAGTCCCAGGGGAGTTGTTTATTGGCTGTATAGAAAAGGTGAGGGCGGGCCATAACTGTTGCGTTTCACAAACCTGACCGTATTGGCCAGGGACGATAAAAGAGGAAGTTGGCAATAGATTATCTTCTCGTCTCCATTCAACCACCACATAACAAGTAACATACCGTAACCTTTAGGGTGGGTTGTACGACAACCCATGATTAATGCTACGTTTCATACACACACAAGCACGCGCGATCGCGCACACTGGCAAAACTCTCGTTTACGAAATAGTTTTGTTTTAAGCCTTAAACTGATCGACATCTAGCCCATATGCACTTGAAGGTTAATCTATTGCGTGTTATTGCTTATAGCTTTCTGACAATCATTTCACAAATGGTATGGAGGCATTTGAAAGAAGCAAAGTAGATTAAACCCAAAATGTTGAAAATGCCTCATGACAGCCCACAACCAGGTAGGGAAACATTATTAACTCTGGACACAAACTACACGTGTCTTTTGAGTACATTTCTGTTACACTGTAGTTCAGCACTCTTTGTGTGGAGGGAGGGACATGCCTACAATTTAAATGTAGAAAATGGTTCAAGAGCTTGGTGAGAATCTATGTAGAAAACCTATGTAGAAATAGTAATGACTGGAGTGCGAACGTAAAAAAGCAGTACGTTTTGTGAGACAATTGATATAGGCCTAGTAAAAGACTGGAAATATTATGTGCAAAATAATACAATAGTTTAGTCACAACAAAATATTGACACTGCCATCTAATGGTAGCTCCAGGGAAAACTATGGTGTGATTAATTTGCCCTTAATTAATTTCAAAGGAACCGCCAGTGGTCGGAGATATTCCAAATCTAAATACATTTATCTACCTGGATTTTACAGTGTAGTATAGTACAAACAATAGATTGACTGAGATTCAAAAGAACCTGGCGGTTAAATATCTAAATGGCTGAGGCAAAGACTATTACACTATTCTGCTTTTTATAGTCTGGATAGAGAGAACACAAGCAGTTTTTGTTCCTCAATTTCGGATAAAAGGAAATGGTGAGCATCACAGAGTTTATATGGCTATACAATGTTTTTTGAATTACAAGAAAATGCAAATCATGTCAAATATATACTCATAAATGGGATATCGTTACTCTAAGTTGAAAAAAGGTCACAAAAATGTAGAGTGTATTTATTGTTACCTTCATAACAGCATGGGTCTACAATACAATAAGACTCATCTCTTAGTAGGGTAAAAATAACTGGTTTGAGGACAGGTTGGGTGAGCTTTGTACACACATTTTTATTACAGACACTAGAGTTTTTCAAATATATGTATTTAACAAGACGTGATGATGATCACACATAATGATTTTCATTATATTTTAAGTCACATACATTTCTCTAATTGTAGCGATCTAATAATAATAACAAGAAAACAAATTATTAGTTGCAGTCAACAGAACACACAAACTACATCAATGTGCATAATGTAATACAATTAAAGTGTGCCAATATTTTAATTCCAAAGTCCAAACAGCTTAATTTGGTCTAGCACAGAAAACACACAAACACATATGCGAACAAACAACAACTGTTTATAAATAATCATATTTTAATCTATGTATCACACACGTTTTCAAATTTAGGATGAACTATTTTCACAAAATGCTTACGATTACATCTGCCCGTTCTTTGGTCTCTGAAACAGACTGGGAATTGCTAGTCGGAATGCTGTGTCTCTTGGACACAAAATAGATTTCTTTATTTCCCTCACCTGGGGAAGTACTAGAGATGTGGTGGAACAACCTTTGGATACCTGTTTCCCTTAGTGAGCTCCTAAATGAGCGTGCTGCAAACACATAGATCATGGGGTTGACTGTGCTGCTGATGAAGACCATGGCTCCTGCTATAAGGGTCATGGCAAGTATTGCACTCTCTAAACCTTTTGCAGAATCAGGATGAGAATTCATCATGTACAGCGAGATGAGGGACAGGATGTTAGCCAAATGGTGTGGAGTCCAGCAAAGAGAAAACACAACCACCACGCTAGCAATCAGGCCTGTGGACATGCGCTTGGACCTGAAGGACATCTGGGCGATTCGGCTGCATAGACAGCTATAGCAGACTATGATGATGCAGAGGGGCAACAAGTAGCCCATCAACGTCTCCAGCAGCAAAAATACAACCTCCTGGCCTGTAGAGGTGTACTGCCTGTAGAGACACTGCTCTTCGCCTGAATTACCATCCAAAACCTGGGTGGGAATCACTGGTAGACTCAATAAGAATGCTGCAGCCCATAAAATGAACAATACCTTATTTAGTGCCCTTTTCCTTCTCCAGCCAGCAAAGGCAAAGGGATGACGCACAGAAGCGAAACGTTCCACACTCATAAGAGTTATAAGGAAAACACTGCTGTACATACATACATGAATTACGTACACAATGACCGTACAGGAGGCCTGTCCAAAGACCCATGAATAAGCCAAGGAATATATCCACAAGGGCAGGGTGATGAGCACCATAAGGTCTGCAGCAGCCAGGTGAAGGATGAGCACCACTGTGTGGGAGCGCTTCTTGACATGATTCAGGATAGTCCAGATGACCAGCAGGTTTCCTGGAGTTCCTACAAAAAAAGACAAGCCCATGATCACGCATGCCACTGCTGTCCCGGCAGCAAACTCTTCATGGTCCATAGCGTCTGAAGGCAAAGCGCTTGTGCAATTGAAACTGTCTACGTGATGATGGTCTGCTCAGACAAAAAATGAAAATGTTGCACAGACAAGTCTCCACTTCCCTTTAACCTTACAGAGAGGAACATGAATATGTTTTCTCACACGGCTATCTGGGTGTCTAAGCTTAATCTTGAAAATCTAAAACTTTGAATCAATTCAAGAAACAAAATATAAGCAACAACTTGAATTACTATGAAACACTAAACTTTATCGTCTACCACCTAATTTATCCTAAACTTACACTTATTTAAATAATTATAAAATAATAATAATAAAGATAATTAATTGTTAAAAACAATGACCAAAGCACTAGTCATATGACAAAAACCAGAACAACAAGAAAAGCGGAAATATCACAACCTATTGGCCCCACTAGCCTACCCTAAATGAGACTTCTTATGCTCTGGCACTTCCAAGGAAGTACATATTGGCAAACCCCTTTGGCTTTCTCATGTTGTGAGTCAACTTCGATCTGACCAGCCCATTCTCATGAGTTCATGTTGGTTAAAGTTTAGAGCACATGATTAACTGAACCTGACCTTTCTATGTGCCACAGGCCTGGCCTATTCCCAATATTTGTATCTTTTAGCATGGTACATACAACTTCGACATTCTTAAGAATACGGTAAAAGAGCCAACAGACCATTGCCAGTATATATGAGCAACAGACAGGCATTCTCCTCACTAGTATTGCAAAAAAAAAACTGAAGGCCTACTTGATGTAAGAAATGTCTCTTTCTTGGATGGCAACTCTGCAATACGCCAATGGCATATGTAATAACAGGATTCAGGTTGTAATAAAGCATACCAATGTATCTCTACAGTAAACGTAGATAGGCTATCCCTTCATTCTTTACCTTTTTGTTTAATGAGAATAGTTATTTATTTGCATAAAAGTATTGATTTTTGTCATGACTTTTATTTAGAAATTATGGTGATGACGTTGCTTGCATAGCTCTTCGACTACTCTGGCTGCTAACTCACTCACTTCAACGTGACGACGTTGTCAACATAGCTAAAAATAATCTCGGACTGACATATTTTCAGATGCCCAAGAATAAACAAAGTGTTTCTAAACTTGTAAGTATTTTGTTCGCAAATATTTTTCACATTAACGATTTGAGTTTTCGTTACTTGCGTTAACGTTAGCTAAGCTAAGGTAACTTGTTAGCTAAAGCGTTTAATCAATTATCGTTCGGTTAACATCCAGCAATGACATCTTGGTTTGCTACTGATCAGAATAACCACCGATGATCATAATAGCGTAGCTGACTTTATGTAAGGTTATCATTTTCACTGTTTTGAGTGGAACGTTTTAGCTATCATATTTACTAAAGTCGTTAGCCATTGGCTCACCACACCAGGTTGTCTAACGTTAGCGAACTGCTGTCTTCCACGGCAGAGGAAAATGGAGAGTGAGTTTGTCGGACGTTAGCCTTATTCAAGTTACAGCTGGGTTACTATTTAAGGGACCGTTTGCCAACGCCAGACAGACAACTTTAGTTTGTTAGCAGACATTAACATTCGCTGACGATTTAAATATTCTGCAAACTAACGCTAGTTCGGTAACTATTGGTGTTCAATTTGTCAATCCTTGGCCTAACGTTAGCTAACTAGCAGCGATGTCATGTGACGTCGTTGGATTGCAATCCATGATTCTTAACAGTTAACAACGTTAATGCTGAACATTTCACCCCAACGCACAAGCTTTGTAGTGATATTAACACTACACGAATACGTTTGTTAAGACAAATAACGACCTTGTGCTGTCTTTGCTTAGACTAGAGGTCTTTGTGGGATGGGCTGCTATGTCTTGTTTCCTATCATTTATTATTGTTATTATTATCATTATTTATATAGAACACTGGTGCAACTATCATTTTCAAAACAAGTTAATGCGAGAACCACAGATTAATGGAAGTTTAAATTGGCTGCAGCCAGGCGATGCTTTACGTTGCAGGGAGTGTATAAAGATCCTTTGTTTTTTTTGCAAGTATTGTCTACTGTAAACTCGGTTTTGGCTATAGCCCTTATCCAGCTAACTTCATGTGTAACCTGTATTATATTAGCAACTCAAGTCCAGCAGAATCGCACAGAAAACTGAACCATCTTATACCATTGCATTGTTTTCAGATCCCATTCAACTCGAGTGTTTTGGGAATCAGTCTTGTGTCAAGCATATACTTCTTTTTAGGTGAGAGAGCTTCACCGTCAAAATTGCAATGCCACTGCTGTTCCTGGAGCGATTTCCATGGCCAAGTCTACAGACATACACCGCACTGAGCATTGCTCTGCTTGCTGGTAGCATCTTCAGTGGTTACACCACTGTGACAGAACCAGGGTATAGGACATCAGATTTGGAAGAGCCCCCACCTCCCCCTGCTGATGTGGATATCGAACCAATCACAACTAACATTAGGGATGGAACATTGGCAACCAGGGTCCTTTTGTATCTCGTCACTGACAGCCTTTTTGTATGGGTGAGTCTCCTAAGATGTTTCCTTAAACTGTGGAATTGACTGTACTTGGTTTTAAGACTAAGGGGGTCATTCCTTTTTACATTCCGTTTTATTGTACATTCCTCAGGTGTTGGTGAATACAGTTTGCTGCTCCCTGATGTTGGTTGCTAAAATTATCCAGTGCATTGTCTTTGGACCTCTCCGGGTCAGTGAGAAGCAGGTGAGTTGTAAGAAAATTAACCATGGCAACATTTAATTGTTTCTTAGAAAGACAACACATGTTCATTGCCCACGCTGTGTAACATCATTCTTTTGCACTCCTCAGCACCTGAAGGATAAGTTCTGGAACTTCATCTTCTACAAGTTTATCTTCATCTTTGGTGTGCTAAACGTGCAGATGGTGGAAGAGGTGGTTATGTGGTGTCTGTGGTTCTCTGCCCTGGTCTTCCTTCACCTCATGGTTCAGCTCTGCAAAGATCGCTTTGAATATGTAAGTTTTATATTGCGCAGTCTGCTGTAAGAAAATTACAGGAATATGTGACTTCATCTGTGTTATCCTAATAATTAAAGGGACTAAATGGGGTGTTGTTTACTTGCTAGACGCTGTTATGCTGTGATGGTTATTACAGTATCTTTTTTCAGCTCTCCTATTAATAGTTATCCCCACATTAGCCGCATACATGTTGTCATAACTCTCAACCTTGTCAGCTTCATAATTGAAAAACAAATGACTATGTACTGCACTGTATACTCAATGGTAGTTGCATCAAATGATGTCATCCTGCAACTTAGAACTATAGATTTCTGCAAAGAATTGGTAAAGCATCTGTTGTACAATTTGACCTTTATTACCGATGGTTGTAAGAGGTCTAGTTATCTGGGCTAAATGTTTCTACCTAATCAGTGACGTAATGGCAGCGTGGACTATTGCACTTCGTTCACCAGTACCTATTGCTGTTTCATAAGTGGGCACTGGATTACATGCAATATGCAATGTTTTTGCTGCAGAACAAGCCTGATCAATCGGTTTATGTCAAAAGTGATGACTACTTCTCCATATGCCATGTGTTCAATGGCACACAAGTTGCAGATTTATAGGTTCATTTGGTTTTGTCTTTGTCTGCAGCTTTCCTTCTCCCCTACCACACCTATGAACAGTCACATGCGTGTGCTGGCCCTGCTAGTGTCTCTGCTGGTGGGCTGTGGTGGCCTGGGTGTTGTCTGTGGTCTGCTAGGAGAGGCATATGGCATGCATACCCTGTCCTTTATGGCTGCTGAGGTAAGACCCCTGCCAAGGTTTAATAGTATTTTCCCTTTATTAGGGAGATATTATTAAAAGTCAATTGCAAGAATAACCTCATATTCGTCAATGTATATGCATGTTAATTTTGTTTATCTCCCTCACTAAAGTGCCTGCTTGTGACTGTGCGCACTGGACATGTCATCACGCGGTAAGTGCCCTCTATGGAGCCTTCAGCAGGGCGGATGATATAGCTCGGCAGACTTAGTAGGATCTGAATCTAATATTAGCCACACAGATTGTTTTTTGTCTGTTGCCGGGAGCACTAGATGAAAGAAAGCTTTGTGCCAAAGAGGGGGGAACCGGATTAACTACAGCTATTTTTAGGGGACACACTTATTAAACTATTGGGCATGTAAAATTGTTTGGATACAACACAGCATATAAACAGCGCTTGATGATGCTTGTGAAAATGCATTTGGAATATAAAAAAAGTGGAAGTTGACTTGCAGTTTAAAAGATTTTTGGCATTACACAGATTGAGTTCCTTTTTTGTGTGTGTAGTGTACTGAGACCTGACTGATTAAGGCCATGTCTCTCCAGATATTCTATACACCTGTGGGACCTGAATCACCCAGGGACCTGGGAGAGTAAGGGCACCTATGTCTACTACACTGACTTCTGCATGGAGCTGGCCATGTTGTTCCTGGACCTCATGCACCACATACACATGCTGGTGAGACCCCGGGATGTTACCCCCT
This sequence comes from Aplochiton taeniatus, assembly GCA_017639675.1. NCBI lineage: Eukaryota > Metazoa > Chordata > Actinopteri > Galaxiiformes > Galaxiidae > Aplochiton > Aplochiton taeniatus. The sequence continues at coordinate 12,629,625 of CM030173.1, forward strand.
GTAGACTAGGGTTTTTTGGTGTGGTAGAATGTTCCTCACCAGTGCAGGACTCACACGATGGCTTAAAGTAGGCAAATTATCACGGTTTTCAGGAGCTGGTTATGGCTGTGGCTATAGCAGGCTGTAAAGTGGTCTTTCTGCAGCTCCCATTGATGCTCTGCTCTCTCTCTCTCTCTCCCCTCAGCTCTTTGGCAACATCTGGCTGTCTATGGCAAGCCTAGTCATCTTCATGCAGCTGCGCTATCTATTTCACGAGGTCCAGCGTCGTATCCGCCGCCACAAGAACTACCTCCGCGTCATCGACAACATGGAGGCCAGGTGCGCCTTTCATCCTAATTTTCCGATCGGCCATGCATAGTTTAGTTTTCTTTGGTGCTAATACCCTCTCCTGTAGCATAACAACCGACTTCTGGCGTGCAATACTTTGCCCCTCACAGGTTTGCGGTGGCCACAACAGAGGAGCTGGTGGCTAACAACGATGACTGCGCTATCTGCTGGGATAATATGCTGACGGCACGCAAACTGCCCTGCGGCCATCTTTTCCACAAGTAAGTGTTTGACCTAGATGCCCACTGAAGAATGTAACCATCCGCCGTTAAGAGCCAATATATCCATTTACGAAAGTGTGTGTGTGTGTGTGTGTGTGTGTGTGTGTGTGTGTGTGTGTTCCCCAGCTCCTGCCTGCGCTCCTGGCTGGAGCAGGACACGTCGTGTCCCACCTGTCGGATGTCTCTCAACATCAATGGGGATGGGGGTCAGGCCGGAGGCCCGCAGCAGGGGGTGCAGCTGGACGAGAACATGGTCCCAGGGGCCCCCACTGTAGAGGCCAGACCCCACATCAACCAGCACAACCACTTCTTCCACTTTGACGGTCAGCCAGTCTGAACACGTTTTTATAATGATAGTCATACTAAAGACACATGGAACATGCTTGATTTTTCGGGGGGGTTCTACATACGTTCTTTGTGCGTCCTATAGACGTGCACTGTGTGATTGCGTGCATGGTTTCTTTGTTGACAGTGCTAATGCGGTTTTCTAATCTTCCCCCTTACAGGGTCCCGCATTGCCAGCTGGCTGCCCAGTTTCTCAGTAGAAGTCATGCACACCACCAACATACTGGGCATCGCCCAGGCCAACAATTCACAGCTCAATGCCATGGTAAGCTAGCATCTGTAGTCTTCTCTCCAGGAAGGCAAGGAAAAGCTGCACGTCTTTCTTGCTCCTCAGTTCTACCATGCCTACCCAAGCTATGCGGGATGGGATGAAGATAGTGTGGAATCTAATAATGTGTCCTCCTTAGGCCCACCAGATCCAGGAGATGTTCCCCCAGGTGCCCTACCACCTGGTGCTGCAGGACCTGCAGCTCACCCGCTCTGTGGAGGTCACCACCGACAACATCTTGGAGGGGCGCATCCAGGTCCCATTCCCAACACAAGTAAGTTCTTGGACGCTCAGTGCTGCTGCTGAATTCCCAGCTGCTTGGTGTGGAGAACAGACACAAGATTGTATTGTTTGAAAGCATCCTTTGTAGAAAAAAACTAAAACAAGAATTTTAACCATATTGAAGTGTTTCACACATTTCTGTGTTCCCCCAGGCCACTGAGCGGACCCCGCTGCAGATGAGCGCCGCCCCAGGGGAGCCTGGGGTGGACGGAGGATCCGAGGCAGGCCCAAGCAGCGAGCTGGACAACGTCGAAGTCCGAGGCAGCCGCTTCTCCAAGTCAGCGGAGGAGAGACAGAAGATGCTTATGCAGAGGAAAGAGGAGCTGCTACAGCAAGCGCGCAGGTTTAGCACCGTTTCATTTTGTTTTCTTCCATTGGACATGAAATGACTTCGATCTTTGATCATTTAATGACTGCACACTTTTTTTTTTATTGGTGTTGTTAGTTACGTGTTCAAGTCGTCTCATAACCAGAAGTAGTGTAACTTGATAGCACTAGATAAGAATACAAAAAACACCAGTGCTATGGAGGACTCCATCACCAGTCAGGATCGGTAATACAAAGTGACTTGTGTTATCTGCCACAAAGTTAACGTGTCTGTTATTTGCCTGCAGGAGATATATGAGAAAGGCCCCAGAGGTGGGAGAGGAGGATTTGCCTGGACTGGAGGGGGATGCCCCAGACACGGACTCTACTACGGTCAGACGTAGAACCATGGCGGCAGCTGCAGAGAGACGCATGCAGAACCCATAGGGATGCGGCCCACAGAAAACAGGGCCTACAGACTAGCCTGGAAGCTGAGCCTGCTACACTGGCAGAGCTAGTTTCCTCCCTCCTCCTTTTATGATTAAAGGAATTACCCAAACAATGTATAACATTAAGAGTGTTACAAGCATGGCTTTTGGCTGCAACGGGGCTCTGCTGTTTTAAGCTGCCTTAGTGAGACTAGTCAGTTCTGAACGGTCTCTGCATCAGAGCTGTCAGCAGTGGCTTTCTGAGGCAGTGTGGAGTGTTGTCGGTCTCAAGAATACACCACAGAGCGGTTCTCACATACTTGCCACACATCCAAATAGCGGATTTTAACAGTAGAGCCGTATCTGCTGTTTCAGCGAGCTGTGAAAAAAAGCATGCACTGCATCCACAGGTTTTTTTGTTCCCAATTCAGTTCAATAAGGTCATCATAATAATTTACTTGGACTGTTTTGATAAGTATGTTCTAGTGGAGGCATTTATATCATATGGGGTGAAGTTCAACCGTGTATTATTTTATCAAATTAGCTTTAACTGTGAAATAAGAGTAGACTAAGTGACGATAACACAAATTGCAATGTGTTTTTTTTATTTTTTATTTCTTACCACTGAGTGAGAGAATGTCACTTTAGTATTGCGTCATCTGTGAAACATGAATGTATCTATGTAACGCTGCAGAGAAGTTCTGTTAGTGACCATTGTGGACACTTCATTAAGTTTTAAATGTGTCATATCTCCTTGTGGAAACTTACTAACAGGACAAATTGATTTGTCTGGCCAGCTTGTACACTAAACGCTGGCATCTTCTGGGGGTGTTCAAACTTGCTGATACAGTGCTATACCTACTTTTTAAATTGCAGAGATGTGCATTTGTTTTCCTCCATTTTGTCCCAAATAGTAATCCCACCAACTTCAAGAAAGAAAACTGACACTTGCTAACCTGTTTTTTTTCCCTTCTGTTTTCTGTCTCATATGGTGGTTTTGATAGGATACTGTCTTGTTTTCATTTTGCTGTTTGAAAGAATATTCAGAAAATATAGCCCACAAAAAGTTTTCTTTGATTGAATAATTCAACCACTCATTTTCATATCTGTAGCATATTTTCCTATTCATGGGTTATTTTTGTAACCATTTCGTATTTAATGAAATCATTACCGATAACTTTTTGGACAGATCTTTCCTGTATTATTGTGCCTAAATCAAGAATGGTTCTCTCTGGATTAATTCTGTAAATAATGTAGTTTTTGTAAAAAGTTATCCATGATTAAGAAAAATGAATAAATACACGCTCTCAACAGCTTTTTAATTATCAAAAGGGATTTGATCCTTTCGTTTTTTTCTATGTTGACGATAATGTAAACCTGCATAAATATACTGCCATAACAGTCATTTATCCTGACGTCTTCATGTAGTGACCCAATGTAACAAAGAAAACATCCCAAAAAATAAACGAATTAATACAATTTCGAGTTAGAAGAAAATAAATATTAATGTTGCCACATTTTTGTTATTATTTTTACGAATAAGCAAGTTAATAGAGGTAAGACTCGTGATAAAGTGACACATTTTTGACAAACATTCAAAATCACAACCAATTCGTCTTGGCCATAATGCTAAGGACACCTCGGTATATGTTAGCACAATCCCAGAAACGGGGATTGTAACTGTTAAGGGATCAGTTACTGGACCATAATCACACCTGTCTGCAATAAAATAAAATACAAATAATCATGCAATGTTGGCCTGCTACCCAAATATGACAGGAGATGGCAGCAACACGCTTAACCCAATGGTAACCGAAGTCTGGATTCTCGATGCATCGAGACAAGATTCTTAATTCAGGGGCAGGTTATTCCTGTTTACGTCTATCTGAAGCAGTTTTTTTTAATATGTGTTCAAGGAATTTTGGAGAGTTGGACAACCTCACTGTCCGTTAGTTGAAGGACCTCTGGCAAGGCTAAGACATGGTGAGACTTGCGTATTACAATTTCTACTTCCTTAGCATGATGATTCTGATGCAAACTGGCGAATTATTTTGATTTGGTAAATAAATAATTTCAACTACACATTACTCTCAACCTTATTCAGTTTTATCATTAAGCGAGGTAAGCGATATGGTTATGTTTCATGTAGGGGTCATCTGGTTTTATTAGTGAGGACCCTAGCTCATTAAAACATCCTCGAGGTAGAAGCTATACTTTTTAATAGGGGACCACATTTCCCATCTGCTATGTTTTTCACGTAGGTCATGCTCTCGCCTATATTTCCTATAACTTGTTTCGTCAATTGCGTGAATTCTATGAGCCTGATCCTCCTTCTCTGCGGGATGCCCTCTTACGCTCTGCTGAGAGACAATGTTCTTAACTTAATGGATAAACATCCACTGATTGATGGGTAAGATTTCGAATTCTTCACATTTAAAACAAATATTTTAGGTTTTAATGGAGTAAGTTGTTGTAAAATTAAGGAAAAAACTGTAATCGGTAGAACTGTACAGTATGGTCGTTAATTAAGTTTTACCCCTGTCTTACATACATACATAGGCACTACTTGTTTTCAAAGCCAAATGTGCTGTCTGTTTTACCTCTGCAGAAGGTGAATCTGAAATAGGTCTTCTCTTTTAATTTCTCTCCAGTCATAATGATCTAGCTCTTCAGTTGAGAATCCTCCACAACAACCGCCTTAGTAGAATTGACCTGCATAGCCTCAGCAAACTGGCCACAGATATCAACAGACTCCAAGCTGGCGGTGTTGGTGCTCAGGTTTCTTTGCTTATGGGCCAATTTTCCAATGTTTTTCTTCTTAAAATGCCTCCCTGAAAAGCCCATTGATTGTCTCAGCGCTTCAAATTTTGACCCCCTGTGGTTAGATGTTTGCAGTGTACGTGTTGTGTCAAGCCCAAGACAAAGATGCAGTGAGGCTAACCCTGGAACAGGTGGATGTGATTCGACGTATGTGTTCTAAATACCCGGAACTAGAGCTGGCCACATCTGTCCAAGGTAGATCATTGAAATCCCTGGCGTAGACATGCACATACGTATCTGCAATACTCCCAACATGCTGTTCAAATTCATAATTGATTCTTTATTGTTCTGCAGAACTTAGGGACTCCGCAATGAGAAAAAAGATTGCATGTCTGATCAGTATTGAAGGAGGTCACTCTATAGACAGCAGCATTCCCACCTTGCGCATGTTTTACCAGCTGGGAGTCCGCTCCATGGCCCTGACACACACCTGCAATACTCCGTGGTGAAGTTCAGTCACACAAATCGAAATAAACTTCACCCCTGTTGTCTTTTCTTTGTTTGCACATGTCTTTGACACTTTTTATAATTGCTTTAGGGCAGAGTCATCATCAATTTTGTATAAAGAGTATCAAAGAGAGAACAACAGCCTAACAGACTTTGGTGAGGTAAGTGTGAAAATGTTTGCGACTTCCATCTAAGCCTCATAAGCCAGCCCTGGCTGTGCCAGAGGGAATGTGAAACCAGGAATATTTGTAACAATTTAAGATACGAATTATAGACAATAGAAATCATCTCTTCCTTCAACCCATCCAAGGCACCTTAATCTTTAATTGACAGTTTGCATTACTAACTTCTTGTCATTAATCATGCTATTTGTATTATTATTATTATAGGTCAGCAGTGATGCAGTAGAGTGAATTGAGTTAGTTGCACGTCTTTCTTTCCCAGGCTGTGGTGGAGGAGATGAACCGTCTTGGGATGATCATTGATCTCTCCCACAGCTCCTGGGCCACAGCCAGTACCGTCCTCCAGCTCTCTAAGGCTCCGGTCATCTTTAGCCACTCCTCCGCTCACGCTGTGTGCAACCACAGCCGCAACGTCCCAGACCAACTGCTGCGTGATCTGGTTAGATCCCACTCAGTGCCTGACACTCTTCCTATGGGCCCTTCATTAACGTGACAACCCCCCCCCAGCCATTTTTGACTACAATATCTGTCGAACAAGCTAATAAGCTATATCTTTTCTGTCTTATTGGCCTCAAATTTTATTTCGTAGACTTTATTAACAGGTTTATTGTATGAAGAACACTTATCAAATGTATTATTAATAGCTATTCTGTGAAACCCTTTTGTTCACTAACCCCTGGGGGTTTCTGTTCTGTAATGTTATGTTTTTTTCTAACCTCTGCATTCTTCTTTGACTACTTGGAGTGATTTGTTACAGAAAAACAACAATGGTCTGATCATGGTCAATCTACACAGTGGGTTTGTGGCATGCAGTAGCCAGGCCAATGTTGCAAACGTGGCTGGTAAGCAAGCCATCTTTGAAATGCAGTATGTTGTGAAAGACTTTGTGTGTGTTACTCTCCCATCATTTACTCAGCTGTTGCTGTTGTTGCTTTTATTTTCCAGATCACTTTGACCATATAAGGACGGTTGCTGGTGCTGGCTCAATAGGAATAGGGGGAGACTTTGAAGGGGCTTTAAAGTAAGCCCCCACTCCTGGCAGACAGATGTTGCAAAAACTAAGTGGTTTTAACGAGGGTTTAAGGGTTTTACTTGCACTTTTTTGTTTGCAGCTTTCCTCTGGGACTGGAGGATGTGTCCTCCTATCCCAACTTGATCCAGGAACTCCTGCTGCGGAACTGGACAGAGGATGAACTGTCCGGAGTTCTTAGACTCAACTTCCTGCGAGTGTTTGAGGCTGTAGAGAAGGTTAGCTTAAATTGTGCCCTGTTAAAAATGGGCTCCCTTATCGATATGTTTTGTTTAACTTAGCATACAACTCCGCCACCTACACTTTTTTCATCTTTTACATCTAGTGCTCATGTTTTCAAATTGACGTTGAGATTCAATTTGTTTTAACGATAACATGGTTGCAGATAATACCACTCCTTTTCTTTTTCATCTCTCAACATCTTGTGCCCCAGGTTCGCGATCAGCTGAGAGAGCGCCTTCCCAGTGAGCTGGAGATCCATGTGGCAGAGGTACGCCACTCCTGCAGACTGAACTTAAATGCCCTAATCTCACCCAAAAGGCTTCCTGATGTCAGCTTGTCCACTGCCCGGGCGCATATCGCACTACCGAACATTCTTCTCTGGACTATACTCCTATTGATCCCAAAACTTATTGGACTTGAATGGCAACAGTAGCACATGTAGACATGTTCAATTTAGTGTAAGGACACACTTTATCATTTACTATCAAGGCACTTTTATTCAACATATGAATGTAACTATCAAAGCTCTTGTAGGTCTATAACATATGCTCTAGTTTTAGGTTTAAATGTTTTTATTATATTGCACAATGAACTATTATCTGAAAGATAATTACATATAATGAAATAAAATGTGGGTAATATATGCACACATGTACAGTGCGGGGCCAGCATGAGCCAACAGCTTCGATGAGGCTTGGCCATAGAATCCTCCGGATTTTTTTGCTCTACCGAAGGCTTGGAACACCATTCTTCCAAAAGATATTCCATCATTTGGTCTTTTTCACACTCATTAAACCATTCAGTGCCCCCTATGTTCCCCATGGATGAGGGGAATTGAAGATGCACATGGGTGACAAATGAGAGGAAAAACAGGAATAAATGATTGGAGAAATGTAAGGAATGAAAATGCTTCATTACATGTGCACTTCATGCTATAGTGAAATTATTAACAGATATGGTTTTGGATCAAGAGGGAAAGAGAGGCCTACGATGACAGTGCCTCCATCCATAGGGCATACGAGATCACTGAATAGTTTTATAAGTATGAAGATGATGTAAATCATAGGCTATGACCTTGACGTCACCTGACCTCAACCCAATTAATCACCTCAAAAACTCTACGGAACATTGAACATTGTTATATTGTTTTGGAGAATGTACCTTTCTGTGGAATATGAAAACTGTACGTGTTAAAGTATTATATTTTTATTTTCGGAATATGTTTATGTTTTCTATCTGTTTTGCTTTTTGATTAAAGCTGACATACTGCATGCGGTTATGTTTAAAAAATAGCTTTTAGCTAATAACAATACAAATCTGAAGGACATTTTTATTATTGTTTTAAATTGTTTTATTGACTCATACAAAACATGAATGAGCCATACGGCTGCTGTTTTGCTCTTTCAAGACCCTTACCTGAAAGGTTGTCTTCATTCTCTCATAAGGACTAGTGCCATGAGATGCACAGCCTACCTATACATTGCAACAGACTTTATTTACATCCAAAACATACAAAAAAATATCAATGAATTGATAAACCTTTTAATCACCATTTGAGGCATGTTCAGATAAAAACAAGTCCACATTTTTTGTTCGTTAACATCAATCTCTCTTACCACATTCGGTATGGTTGAGTAAATAAATAAGAAAATAAATACAAACACGATTTTCCAACATGTAGATGCTGAGAGGGGATGGATTTGGCACTCTACTGTGATCAGTCTGGCAAGTCATCTTGGATTCAAGTCTACAATTAATACGTGGTTAGCCACAGCTATACCAAATACATACAGCCTACAGCTATTGAAGGCCAGCCAATCAAACACTTGTTGTCAGCAATAACAATATTTAAGAAAACATTTCGGAATAGAAGGGCAGCCTTTCGGTAAAATGTGTAATGAAGGGCCCTCAGCAGGAGGGCACAATAAGACCATGATGGATATGTACTAAAATGAGACACAGAATTCTAAATAATATGCAGATAACAACTTTGAGTGGTCCCCACTTCACCAGACAAATATTTTAAATATTATTATGAAGGTATCAACAGCTTCTGCATCTAAGATAGGAGGAAGCTGGTGTTGTCCCTTGTGGTTGGGGGGTGGAATGTCCGTACATGGGGCTTCGTGGAGAACTGTGAAGTCATTTTGGTTGGTCAGGAGTAGATAGTGATGACCTCACACCCCCCTCCTCGAACCAGCAGTACTCTCTCCAGCCCCTCAGTCAGAACCTCCAGGAACTCCATATCTGGAACATGGTTAAGGAAGAACAGCCTAAAACAATTGAATACTTCAGCCACTTTTGGAAAAACCTTTTCCAAAGTTAGTTAAATAATAAATACTATAATATATAGAAATATTTCTTTTGTTTTAGTCTTCAAAGGATACAATTCTCATCTCCGTCTGTGTTCCGTGGTGGCCCTGGCATGTTGAGCAGCACTAGTCGTGCATCATGGGATCTGGTTACGATTACCTCATTCAGTTTAACAGCAGTGTGCATTCGACGCACATTAGACTGATCCCTGGATAGCACACAGAAAAATTAAATTTGAATTGTGAGACAGGAAGAACCCGTTTTAAGCAACTATTTTCTCTTTGAATATAAACTACTATACATAGGCATCTTCCGTGGAAGAAGGAAAAAAACGAAGTAGCAAGTTTAACCCCAAACACCAAACACAGAACTCACGGTTTGAGGCTGATTAGCTCTCGGAAGTTCTCTGGGGCGTTGCTCCTGTTCCTCCTCTCAGCTTCCACCTTCTCCTTGGTCCAGGTCATCTGGATCTTCTCGGCTACTGGCTCCACCGCTTCCTCCTCTTCATCTGAGTACAGACTACCCATTCGCACCAGCGAGTGCCTGTCCTTCACCAGCTGGGCCTAGGGATAGAGGAAGAGCACGTGTGCCAATGTTATGCGAGTTCCCATAGTGCTTACTTGAGAGATTAGCTAAGGGGCTCATGTCAAACAAACAGAGCCCTACGACTTGGATTTGTATACATTACAGAGGGAGAGAAGGCACACCCACCTCCCTGTCCCTCTCAGCACTGGAAAGCCTCATCTGCCTCAGCATCTGGGACCTCTGCTCCATCATCAGAGTTCGCTCGTAAGTATAGGCTGAGATGTCACTGTCATGCTGAAAGAGCAGCATTGCCGTAGAAAATATGAAGTACAATGTGAGCGCGGTGAGAAGGAATACTCCATGGGACCGTTGCATTAATGTGATGCTCACCATCTCTACTACTTCCACCTCTGCTTCTATTCTCAGCTGGTACAGAAATGTGGCTAGATCTTTCTTCATCTGGATACTGTTGTCGTCCATCTGGGCCACCGTGAAAATACGCATCTTGCATTTCCTCCAGACCTAGAACAAACGACGAAGAGGTTTGAGATTTTCAAATGACCGGAGCCCAGTGTTGGTACGTAAAGTATGGAAAGGAGCGGGAAAAAAAGGAATCCATATCCCTACCTTGTGCTGTTTCAGCAGGAACGGCAGCAGCATAAGCATGCCTCCATCGTGAACGATCCACCACACGTCGATGGTGCCGTCTACAAAGCGCTCGTGGTTGCTGGGGTAGAAGGACACGTTCTTGGGTACCATCAGGGCCAGGTGCGCAGCCGTGGTGCAGCGCACTGTGTCTTAGGGTGGGCAAAGGTAATCGTCCACATTAATGTATTAACTTTAAAACACATCGTTACCATTAGTCTATAGAGGATAATGGATGGGGAAGAAGATGTTCTCACAAAGCCCAGGACATTCATGCACAAGGTCGTGAGAGTATAACTGATAATTACTTTAAAAATAAAACATTGAGGCTTTAGCGTGAGGCTCTTACTGATGAAGGTCTTCCAGGCGCGGGGGTCCTCACTCTGTCTCCAGCCATAAGGCCAGCCCATCACCACTGTGTTGTGCTTCATACCCCCCAGACCACATGACTGGATCATGTGGGTGATGCCCTCCCGTACCTTAGACGCCACCACCACCTGGCAGAAACCTTTTACCCGCTCAATCTCCATCATGTTCTTTATTGCCTGCCAGGGGTGGGAAAAAATAAACAACGGCCTTGTTTTAATGCACTTTTGTTATAATCCTTTCGGTAACTTTAAGAGGAAAAACATCCAGAGAAAAAACTATCCAGTGCTACTGTAGCACAGTTGACAAAGCTGCATACGGTATAGTCACCAGAAATACTGCAGGTTGCCTCCCACCTACTTGCTCAGACGCCTGTGTTTCCCCATAACTGTCGAGGAATTGCCCCTGAATAACCGAGCCCACAATCGTGAGGCCTTTCCCCGCTTTCAGTTGGGAGGCAAAAGTGAGGAGGCGAGGGTACTTCACATGGAGTTCCTCGTCTAGCTTCAACAACACCAGCAGCTGGGGTCTGGGATAGGCCGAGATATGTGGTGTGGGGTAGGACAGAAGAAGATCATACATTTTGTCTCCATTTCCAGAATGTTCTCATCGACAGACATGTTAGGGCAAGCTGAGGGGACTGTGTTACTGTACCTCCAGTTCTTTGTGTGAGGCGGGCCAGCCTCTAGTCGTAGTAGAGCGTAACGAGCTGCACTCAGGGACAAGCCTCTTATCCCATCCCCCCACTCCTTCTCTGCTCTGTGTATGCAAGTGTGTTGGTGTGAAGAGAGAGACAGACCAATAGAATAGATCAAAAGATATTCTGACAAAACGTTACATCCATTCCTAGTCCTTACTCAATGCTTCAGTGAGACAAGTTGGTACAGTTGATCGGACATACCCCTGATATTCGATGTACTTGTAAATCATGCCAGCTATGCCCATGGCTACGATGGCATAGTACCAAGAGGAGATGAACATCAGAGCCAAGCACATGCTCATACCGAGGAATGAGAGAGCCCTGAGGGAACACACACACACACACACGCACACACACACACGCACGCACGCACGCACGCACGCACGCACGCACGCACGCACGCACGCACGCACGCACACACACACACACACATGCGCACACACACACCTCCAATTATGTGTTTATATATGAACATTACCAACAACAGATTTGTGTGATGATGCTACAGTCATTATCTGGTATTTCTGATAACCAGTACAATGTTTTTTGAATTGGAGAATTCATTGGAAATAAAAGCAGATATTCTGGATGTTACTTCCAAGTCTTTGTTTGTCAAAGCCCCAAATAAGCTACAGGAGCATATTAAACATGAGGTGCATGCTCAAATGAGTAGAATAAAGTACTGTATCCATGGACAGAATGTACTAACACATATCTGAACTGAAATGTTATCTCATGACAGCTACATGAACCCTGTTATTTTACTCACAACACCCCATACACCCACACACATATATATATATATATATACACACACATGCACACACACCAGTGGCCTACTCACCAGTGGTAGTACTTGAACCTGGGCCTCCAATTGGGTGTTCTTAGAAGGGTTTGCACAGCACAGGCTAAGTTAACAAACAGATAACACATCAAGAAGAACCTGTTGAAGAAGCACAGAACACATTCAGGATTTCCACGCTCTACCTGATGTCACAGATCTGTTTATTCAGTGGAGGTGCATCTCTGTCAACGTATTCAGAGTATGTGGTTGATTTGGTTTCACTCACATGGAGAGGATGGGTGCAACCATGTCTAGAGAGGCAATAAGGATGCCAAGCTCGGCTATGAGCCCAGTCAGCAACAGAGCCCATGTTGGCTCCCCATTTGCCTTGCCAAGGCCAAACACCTATAACCCAAACGAAATGTCTTTCATTCGACACCAGCCAAATTTTACATGACGAAATGCAAATGTGGGTGTGCGTTATATTCAAATGATGAAACAATAAGGGCGTCATATTCATAGTCAGCACAGCCTGTAGGTGTGAAATAATATTTTCCTATCAAAAACGGTACACAGTGTGTAAACAACTTCTTCCTGTATGTGTTTACGTTTGTCGAGCACTCCAGCGGTACACTGTCCGACCTCCACTAGGTCTGCTATTTAGGTGGGGAGCCGTACCCTGAGGAAAGGAATGATGCTGTCCTTGGCGATGGCCTGCAGGAGACGAGGGGCTCCAGTCAGAGACTGTAGACCCGCCCCCACAGTGGAAAAGAAAGAGCCAATGACAATAACCCAGGGGGAGGGCCAGGACAGAGTTCCCACCACCAGGTTCTTATTGACTGCATCTCCAAACCTAGAGGACACCGGAGTTCACAGGACACACAGACAAAGGTTGTTTATGCACCAAACCAAAATCCTATCTTACAGCTGTTTCCCAGGTATAAAAAAGGGAGCCTTATTTGCAGTTATTTTAAGAAAACCTTAAAATAATGCTTGGTATGTGTTGAAAAGCCTTGACTTACTTGTCTCTCAGGACCACTCCTTCAATGCAGGCCCCAAACAGAACCACTGAGCTGAAATCTGAGAGAAAAACACATTAAGGAAGATAAATGGACACATGATGTGACTTTTATATGACTATATTTCAGGAAAGGAGCCACAACGGGGTTCAACATTCACTCTCCATGACTCACACTAACAGTGCAGGACCAGCTTAAAAGGATACAGACTAGGGAGGTGGTTGTTATAGCCAAGATTGTTCCCACTGGGATAGACTTCTGGGCATCCCGCAGATCACCGGATCTGTTGGAGCCAGCCATGATACCTAGAGGTAAATGAAGGTCATGCAGTTATTTGCATACAGTACAGTATGCGAGACAGTCATAGCACACAGCTACAGAAAGAGGTTCTGTCACAAACAGTTAACCCAAGGGTTTGAGAGTTGTATAACAAGAGGAGAAGACGTGGCTGAGGACTATCTGGCAGTATTTAGCATTTTCAGACAGGCAAAGACAGGTATGCTTCTCATCCTACCTGACTTGTTCTGACAAGTTATTTGTTTTATTAGGGGCCTGTTAAGTTGTGTTACCTGTTGCTGAGGGAAAGAAGATGCCCACCAGTAGGGTGAATGAGGTAGCGATGTCTGCAGACACGTACATGCTGAAGCTCTCCATGGCTCCATGGCCGTTTGATGACGGAAGGCCAGCCTTCTCCAGGATCTGCCCTTTGTCCATGTAGTCTCCCCACATGTTATCTAATTGCACAGCCCAAGCGCATGGTGTTTACTGTGGCGTTCTGGTTAGTTTCACACACATTTTTATATGTTTTTTTGCAGCGCACATAACAAACTTGCCCATTCCAATAAGGGTCTAAATCCTTATAGTGCCCTGAGGCAAAAACCTAGGGTTAGTAGTTACCTCGGAGGATCCCGCTGGCCAACCCAGGGATGCCCTGTATCTCCGTCACATTGTTCTGGATGAAGTATTCATCACACTGGGAACTGTTCCCGTGCTCTGAAGTGCAGAAGTTCTTCCAGAGTTGGCTGGTCACTGTCTGGTTGCCCTCCATCACCGTCTTAGCACACACATCAAACATATCTCTAACCAATGTCCTGTTTCCCAACATGCAGATCCTGGGAGTGGGAGGGAAGGGAATGTTTAGACTGTTATATCATTTACATTACCTTAAGCAGACGGAAGTCTAAGGATTTAACTATTGCTATGTATCGACTGCAGTGAGCAGCACGTGCAGAATACGCTTAAGAACAGGACTAGGTTTCCTTTTCTCTAATGGGTCTTGGACACAGCTCAAACTCATTTCATCCCACTTCCTGTTCACCCAGTAAACAGATTGTTCTGGCGAGACTTACGAGAACTCTGGTGGATGGAAGATGGATTTGACTGCGCCAGCATAGATAGACACGATAGAGATGATGACGCAGGCCAGGAAGAGGGAGGCCAGTTTGTTGACATATTTCACTCCGACAAAGACCACAACGGCCATCAGGCTGAGGCAAATAGTGCCGTATACTCTCATGTTGTTCAGCATGGCGCTGTCGCCCCCATGTTGGTTGGTGGCATGGAAGATTGCAGCCTGCGGTACCAAGTATTTCTGAGGAGACAATTGTCCTTTTTGTGAAGCTGTGTTTAAGTTTAAAGTGTGTGTGAGTGTGTGTGCAGTGAAATATGTTTGTCATATGTTTTTCCACAAGTGCTGTGGACGTTAGATTTGACACTTTCGAGACTTGTCAGTTCCAAATAGCGCGGGCCTCACCAGGAAGATCTCAACTGCACCCAAGATGTACATGGCAGAAGCGAAGGTAGTGCCCAGGTAGAAGCACAGTCCGACAGCTCCTCCAAACTCAGGGCCCAACGACCGTGAAATCATGAAGTACGCTCCGCCCGCTACAGAACAAAGCACAAGATTCATTCAACTGGAATCTTCACTAGACGAATGCAGTTAGGAACGTGATTTTAGAATATTTCCATATACTTTCAGTTCAATACCTGGAACAACACCATTTGTTGCAATGGCACTCATGGATATGGCAGTAAGCATTGTCTGTGGAATAAAACAATGTAACATGAATGGCAAAATGAGGAGTGAAAGCATGGCATATCAGCCCCTTTGTAGGTAGTGATATGTGGGTCAGGACCCCAAAGCACTAAGGCTATGCATAACTGTTGATAGTGGGTGGTATGCGGTGTTCAAGTTCAGGATTAATAGTCAAAAGAAAAGGCATTTTAATTATCCAAATGTCCTGGGTATAAATTATTCAATTCTTAGATAAGGGGAGCCACCATCTCAAAGTCATAACGGTCCACCACAGAACATAAATTGAATGGTTGTGGGAGGTAACAAAATGTACAAAGCTGTGACATGAGAATAAATGAAAGTGCAGAGGCTTTTATTGATTGGTGGGTACAGCAATTGGCTGACCCAGATTCATGTGCATGTTTGCAACGACGGCAAATGAAACAATGTTTGTGAGTGTGTTTGTATGAGCGGGTTTACTGACACAGGAACAGCACATGAGGACGATGATGAAGGACTGGACCACGCCGGCTGTCCCCACAATCCAGGTCAGCCGAAGGAAGAGAATCACACCGAAGATGTTCTGGAGGCAGGGCAGGTAGACCCCCATCAGCGTGCCCATATTGGGAGACTGCAGACCGAGTGACAGAGGGAAGGTTCGAGAAAGAGAGAGCATGAGTCAGTGTGACAGAGAGAGAGAGAGAGAGAGAGAGAGAGAGAGAGAGAGAGAGAGAGAGAGAGAGAGAGAGAGAGAGAGAGAGAGAGAGAGAGCGAGCAATGAACATCACTTGTAAAACAACCTATTGATTTTAGGTATTGATCTACTCTCATGCTATCAAAGTGGCCCAACAGTGGCGAGGGTGTACAACGTGAATTAGCAGCATGCCATTTAAAAAAAGAGTAGAGGAATGAACTAAACCTAAGGGTGATGTTTTGAGGATAAAGCAAACGACCCGTCACCTTAGGGGCCTTCTTGCGCGTGGACGCAGCACTGTCAGCCTCCTCATGCTCCTTGGCCCCCTGGGTGATGTTGGTGTAGTTAACCAGCCGGCTGAGCAGCGACGATACTTTGGGGCGGATGTCCAGCTCCTCCTGTGGGGAAAGAACAGGACAGGGGACGCAGGTCAGCAGTATCCTGATGGTGGTGTGGGACTCTCTGTCACTTGGGACCAGGCCTAATACATTCCATACAGAGATTCTGAAAATGTCTATTACACACTGAAATTGATGAAAATGGTCAACTTAAGACTGTTAAACAACCTCAAATAGGGCCAAGTTCCTGTCATAGAAGTCATTCTTCTTAACTGCAGCATCTGCACTGTTCAGAAACGGACTGTCCTCATTGTGATTCCCGTGTCCTAGGGAAAAGAGATTGTACATATTTATGACATTAATAGTGGCTAAATAGGCTATGCCCTTTTATCTCTCAATTCCTCCAATAACATGATGATCCAAATTGATTTGTGGAAACGGAGAAACAGCTGAACTTAAGGTGTGATGATTTTTTCCAAATAAAGATTTTTTTAGGGTTGTTACTTTTGACTAGTTCCGAGTCTATGCATCAGTACGGGGAAAAATATTTTGATGCACTACATGAATGACGTAATATTTAATATAAGTAATATGAAAACAATAATAATTTTGACTTTACTTTTTAATCAAAACAAAACTACCATAATGTTAGGTTTACCTCCAAAATTCAAGTTAAATATTCAATTTAAACATGACATAATTTGAACTGCTGGCAATACGCTATGTTTAAGAGTATTGAAAGTACTGTCATTTTCGTTCCAGTTCATGTTTAAACATCCTTGTGCTAGCTTAAATAGAAACATGAACTAAAACCAACCAGGCATAGGTTAAGCATACACGGATATGATTTATACTTTTGATTGTTTTTTCCACACCACGCAGAGACATGCACAGGGCCTGGAGCTCCCACTGTATGCATAACAGTATGAGGTATTGTATACCCCTACCTTTAGATTGTCAGATCATGCCAAGTTCAATGGCAAAACATGTTCAAACCAAACCTTCGTGCTCCATTTAAGGGTTGAAGAACCCTATGAAATGCATATGGTAGCAGCTGATCTCTATCAAACCTACTACGTTGATATTCCTGTCTACATTATTTCTTTGAATGTAAGATGCTCCATTTCTTTCTCCCATCTCATCTTATTTTAAGTGGATGTAATACATTTTTGTCCATGGCTTTTCACTCACCTTGCTCAAGGGCCTTAACGACAATAGTGCTGCTCAAGGTGACCATACTTCCACACAAAGGGCAGGCAGCAGTAGCAGCAGCAGCAGCAGCAGCAGCAGCAGCAGTCTACTCTGAGCTGTGTGTACTAGCTAGCCACCATCCAGGACTAGTTCAATCAGGGCTGCATCTCGATGGGGGGTCATGTCTTGTACATGCCACACACCCAGCAGACACAGGCAGGCATGTGTGTACAAACACACACGTACACCCACCCACCAACACACACATAGATACGCACACACGCGCACACACACACACACAAACACACACACACACACACACACACACACACACACACACACACACACACATACACACACACACATGCACACACAAACATTGATCAATATTAACATACAGCAATAGCCAGGGGTTTACTGAGCAGGGGGCATTTTTGTAAAGTTTCAGATAAATTCTGCGCGGGCAAAACAATGTGATTTAAGATTTTGAAAACCTCTATGTGGTAGGATCCCTTGTATGGCTTATTTGCACAGTGCAGTGGGCTCCATTAATCCTATCAGTGAATGTGACATAATAACCTATACCTGGAAGGTTTTTGATGCTACCTAGCCTTATGATATGAGATATGAGTTTATCCAGTGATCCTGACAGAAGTAAATGGATACAAAGTATACACTAATTTTGGTTGCACCAATGGTAGGCTGGTAGCAGAGTGTAAAGACAAACACATCCATGACGTATTTGCCGGAGATGTTGGCCATGTAAATCTCTGGGTTGTCAATGCTGTCCTCTAGTGTTAAGTGGTTGTTAGTGCTGTGATGCTCTCTAAATAGAAAAATACTGATTCTAACAACAAATTATGATTGCACATTGTGTCCCCCAAAAATACTCCAACCAATCTTTAAAATTCCAGAAAGGCAAAGCAGGTATGTCTATTTTGAAATAGGGTAACAAATTAAATCACCACCATATTGGCTTTACAAAAATGAATGGGAACTTTGGCCAATGACCTAAAAGAGACGTTTTGTTGAAAATAACCAGATTAAAGCTTAGGCTCAGTATGAAGGCACACAGACTCCTGCAGTGGAGTTGGATAAGTTCTGACAAGTCAGCAGTGCCTCAAAAATGCCTCTCCAGTTTTAGGTTGAATTCCTGGCAACAAAGTGAAAACACCACTCAACATCTCGGCTTGTGTGTTCACCTGCCACTACTGCTCTCACTGTTACAGAACAACATTCCCGTTAGGTTCAGCTGCTAAGTAAACAAAGTTAACTCTTTAATATACAACGTTTTTAGTCTTTGATCGCTGTCACTGTCTTAATTATAAACTGCACGAAAGGGTCGTAAAGAAATGGATGGTAAACATATTTTTCAGAACTACTTCAGTTTTCTTGCTCATGTGCTAACATAGGAAAACCTTTTTCTTATGTTGGGTCATTAACATATTCTACTGGGGCTTTAAAGTGTAGTGTTTGAGCTTAAACTAAATTAATCTAAATAAGGAGGGATTACTGATTACCTAGACCAGCTATCCATGGTTTTTATACAGCAAAGGCATTTACATCCCCCAATTTACGTTGCATTGCCATAATGTAGTTGTTGATGGACTTCTAAGCTTGAAATGTCAGAATACAAATTGATAATTCACTTCCATTCTACTACAGGCGCTTTAATAAAAAACAAATGACAGAAAAGGCAAGCAAATGTGATGCCTGCCTGCCTTTCCCAAGTTATGCAAGGTAAACAAAAGGAGATATCGACCTGATTCTCAGACACACTCCAGTAGGCCCACAGCGGACGATCAACATATGTAGTGTAACCATGTCAACCGTACACCAAGAGGTGTAATCATTTCTGATTATTTCTATAATCATCATTGTAATGGGTTTTAATAAAGCCAGAAACATCGATATTTGAGCAAACCTCAAAGCTGATTAACGGTGGAAAACAATTCTCTCTCCGTTAGCGCCTTAGTTGGGAAAGCCTCTTTTGCTAAACTTCCTCTTTATTGAACATTTAAGACTTTATTAAGTGGGAGCGAAGTCATGCCGCTTAAGACGCTCTACCAGCTCTACGCCGTGTGGTTAGTTGGCATCGAGCTCTAATTATATTTCAAACAGTGAACTGTGTGTGTAATATGTGCCAAAACAAGAGAGAGAGTGACAACTGAGTGTGATGAATGTATATGTGTATTTTCACACGTGTGAGTGGGTGCACATGATTGCTGTCCCAGGAGCACAGTGTGTTTAAACAGTAAACGCGTTTATATCCATTGCAGGCAGGCATCTGTTTGTGCATTTGGGGGACTGCATGCGAGCGTGTTCTGGAGACAGACTTACTGCATGTCATGAGCAAGTTGTTAAGCGTAAGATGGAGCAGAAACATAGCTGGGCTAAATAAGGAAAACAACCTGGCTGCTGCAACACAAACACCATTCAATTAATTTGCAGGTGGGTACAACATTCTAAATAAGATGGTGTGGTTCAGATATGCAACATTTTTTTTTTTTTTCTTAATTTTGTCTAATAAAGATAGACACCCATTAATTGTACTGTAATTCAAGGTTTTTAAGTGGAGAATAAACTGTCATGTAATTTCAGATTAAACACACTCATAAGGAATTCCTTTTGGGGATGCTTGGCTACTGAAACCACAGAGTTTGCATCTTTTGGTCTTAAGAGGGAGACTTGGGTCCAACTAGTTATGCGCAACAAGGAAAATCAGATTCTACTCAACTGAACTTGTTGGCAAATTGATCCATCATTTGTGTATTTAACCTCGCAAGTCTGTACATGTTAAAAATCAATGATGTTTTCAATCTTCGAAAACACAGGAAGGCGCAGTCTAAACCAACTATTCCTAAGCTAAATCCTGTGCTGTCATTGAGGGAGAAATTTGAGTTATTAATAATATCACAGCCCGTCCTGTTTCCTGTTGAGGCGAACTCAGTGTCGGCATTAACAATAGACCTATCATTAATCGTAATGGTTCCTGTTCATGTGGAATTACATCTGAGGAATTTTAACATGCTGTGTTGGTGCGCGGTGTTCTAGCTTTGATGTGGGCTAATGATGAAAGAAGAACAGTCGAACCGCAGGTTATTGGGGCCCCCAGGTGTTGTAGGGGGCCGACTGTATAGCTCTGTGCACATGAGCAAAATCTGGCCAACCGCAGGAGTGGAGAAACAGATGGGCATCAAAACCATAATCATAATCAAACGAATTACAAACGCAATTGGAGGGAAACGACAAAGGACCCGACGCAGTGTTGTTCTGAAAGCTTTGAAGACCGAGCCAGGGCCGCGATGCCCGTCTACAGGATGGCACTGTGGGACGGCTGGGGAACAGTTCCAGTGCCCTGGCACAGCGCTTGCACACAGGTCTGGTGTCCGTCAACAGAAGCTTACACAGGGCAGCATGAGCACGAGAGGGAGGCGATTATTTGCCAAGCTGATGGATGTGGAAAATAAACATAAAGGCCTGCCAACGCCCTCTTGAGCATAGCATTTTGTTGTTTTCACGTTTTCCACATGGTGGGGAAAAAAGTCTAGCTAGTGTAACTGAATAGCAGCGATTGAGGAAGAATAGAGCATAACAATGAGACCCGAAGCTCATGAACAGGACTCTGTGCGTCCCAGTTGGCAATGCACACCCATGAAAACTACAGCGCTGCTTTGTATTGGGTTCTGTTTGCTTGACAATGCGGTGAGAAATAGGACTAACTTTATAATCAAAACACACTGCTCAAAATGACCTTGTCGTCAATAAGAAGGCCTTAGGACATGATTCGGCAGCATATTTCTGTTTAATTTCAGTTGGTAGCCTCAAGGACCCCCTGTCAACAACAGGCAGCCTTTGTTGTGCTATCTTATCTCTACTAGACATGGACCTCCACCGTCTTTTTGAGGATCTGTTCTAAATCAGCTGTCCAGCTGTCTAACTGTCTCCCAATTCTCTTCCCAAATCCCCAAAGTTTCCGTCGTTCACGAACGCATGTCTGTTTACGCGACACGTGCATGGATGCATGTTGTCATCTCTGTCAATAGCTCAATGTGTGTATTTTATGTCATGATCATGTTTGTTGGACCACACTGGCTCCATCATCTCAGTGGCATGTGGCAGAGAATACAGGAATGGACAGCATATTCCCAGGAGCACGGGAAGGAAAACAAAGAGGCATTCTCCAGCCGATAGGCCTTATACGTAATGCTTTTTGACCTCTAAGTCTATTATTGTACAGCCAAGTTTAACAGATGTCTCTGTAAGAGACGAAATACAGATAGACTACAGTGGGTACACAGCCTGTGCTAGGACGAGATTAAGCAAAATAACAGACCACATCAACACAATAATATGAAAAAGGAACACAAAGTGAATATAAGCAGAAGGCAAACACACACACACATGCACGCACGCACGCACGCACGCACGCACGCACGCACCCACGCACGCACGCACGCACGGACGCACGCACACACACACACACTCTCACACTCTCTCTCTAATAAGCTAAACCCAACTGTGCCTTATTTGATCAAAATCATGTCATGCGGACGTGAGGAATAAGGCCTTGCCAGATCCCCTGGTGTGGATGTACTGACCGGTTGGCTTCTCATGCTAACCTTCCAACTGGAGGGAGCTCTGCTACAATGGCCACAGTGTGACCAGTCGACAGAGACGCTGAGCTCACATTTGGGAACAGACATAGCACTGTGGACAAGTCCTCCACGCCTCTGCAGACTACACTGTAGCTTAAGTTAGCGCAGACCAAGCCCACCACTCCCCCTATGAAATCACCCACCACATTCTACCCCATGACGCAGTATTCCAATGCTCATCTCTTCCTTAGGTCCCATATGCCACTCCAGTGCACTATGCCTGGCTAAATGGTCTCGTATGTTTGTTGGTGACCCCGCTTTTTGTCAACTGCCTCCATCTGCCAATCTGTGTTTTTTTCTGAACGTCCTGGAAGTGTTTTATGACCGCCCCTCTTTTCCTACCTCCAGCTCCGTTCCCCCTCTCACTGCGCACACATGTGCAGGGAATCCCTCGGTGCTGGGGAATAGGAGGATGGTGAAAGAGAAGAACACATCTGTCACTAACCATGTGGAGAGAGAGGGGGAAACACAAGAGGCCTGGAGAACCTTCCAGGTCATTTCAGGCCACCTTCCTCCAACAAAGCCCCCCCCTCCGAGAAGAAAAAAGGGAACAGCTGATTGTATGTTTAAGGACTGCAGCAGACTAATGAATGCGATTGCGTGTAGTATTTTTCTATTTAAAGAGTTTGCTGGCATGAGGCACCCACAGTACGCTCAAGAATCATGACCTTCATGTGTGACTTCATACATTCCAGGCATATACAGTGAGACAACTGGGTCAAGATGTCCTGGGATTCCTGTGTGTTTGGATCAGGAATGTCGGAGCTCCTGAATCCTCATGTCCACTGAGGCGTGGGTCATACTGTATACTACAGTTTCACTACAGTCAAACATGACCCCCCCCTCTCACCCCACCCCTACACGCAGACACACACGCAAAAACTCCACAGAAGACAACAACTGAAGTAATAGAACTGCAAACATGTCTAAGAAACACTCAATGCACTGCACAGACTCGCCCTGACTCATAACCTGCCCAATCTCATTTATCTAGTGTGTTCCAGTGGTGCACCAGTGGCCTGACGATGTGTGTGCCCACTCCCTGCCTGGCTTGTGATGGTGTGCGTTGCTAACTGGCCTTGTGTCTTTCCTTTGAGCCACCCACAGAACAGTCCTGCCTGGTTGGAGCAATAATCCCAGCAGTAATAAATGACATAATCCTTCCCAGCAGCTATAAACGTCTCGTTCTTGCCCTTTTTAACAAGGAGTGGTTTTGCTACTTTTTTTTTTTTTTCAGTTCATACAGAGGCTAAAAGGAAAGCTAAAACAGAGACAGGCTTAGCTGCGGAGGGACGCAGAAGTTTTTGCCCACTCCCTCCCAGCTTGCCTGGCCCCTTTCTCTGAAAAGAAATCCTTGTCAGGCACAAAGAGAGCTCCGTCTTTTGTGAAAGAGAGCACTTGGGGTCTTTTCTTGTTTCAGCTGGACTGCTCCTCCCTCACAAGCCCCCTGCCTTTCCCCCCTAAACTTCAGCCCCCCCCCCCCCCCCCCCCCCCCCCTTGTCTTCGCTTTGTTGCCATCAAGACATCCATGGCATGAGAGAAAGGACACATGACGTGACAGTATTCTTTCAAAGTTTGTCTCAGTCTGAAATATACATCTTATGGGGTTCCTGATACATTCCTAATAGGTTGTCAAAACCGCCCAGTCTGTCTGGAAAACATAGACCGGAGTATTGCCATGGTTACTACAAAGCCAGCTGTTAGGGGCGCCCTCGGGACATTGTAAAGCGTTCCCATGCTTTGTTACAGCCTTCCAAATCACATTCAGGCAAGACCTATCTTTATCAGCCTCTAATCGCGCCGGGCATTAAACAAAAGTCAACAGTGTCCTGTGTCAGGGCTAAAGTAACAACCTGGCCCTGAACTCAATCACAAAAGTAACTATTGTGGTCTGAACACGGGGCTACTCACCATCAGAGCTGACAGTGTCTAGGTGGCCGGGGTAGCCTTGTCCAGTGTCTCTGTAATCCACCCAGTTGATCCCCTCCAGGCTGTCATACTTGGCGCTGTCCTCCACCGGTACCACTGTGAAGTGAGGCATTCTCTCATCAGTCCTCTGGCCTCTGCTGTTTTCAGTCTCCTGTCAGATAGGGCTCGTCTCGCCTCCCCGTCACAGCCAGCCTTTACTCCCACTAACCTCGGCTGCATTCCACTACACTGTGCTCACTTCCTCTGGAGGACATCACCACAGGCCCCGCCCCCGGGCCGGCCCTCTTGGCCCTGTCGTGTGAATAGCAGGGAGTTGTGGGGACACACTCTCACGCGTTCACCCCGGTCCGGCAGACCACGCACCGGGCTCCTAGTTTTCCTTTGCATCACTGGCAGTATCACACCGCTTGGTCGCCCATGGAATACAGGGGAAGAATAATGTCAGGAGGAATCTTTGCTCCATCCTAGTGGACGATGGACATTCTGCACGTAAGACTCTGTTTAGAGTCAGACAGACAGCCTTGTGTTTTGGAACATTCCCCAAACCACCAGCTGAGACGTGGCAGTTTGGAAAATAATCAAGCCACGTGTGACAGGGGATGATTGAAAGAGAGAGAGAGGGAAGAGAGAGAGAGAGAGAGAGAGAGAGAGAGAGAGAGAGAGAGAGAGAGAGAGAGAGAGAGAGAGAGAGAGAGAGAGAGAGAATAAGAAAGCGAATGAGTAGGTGAGTGAGTTTCAGTGTTTGTGTGTGACTATACGTGTACTTTTGTAATTTGTCAAAAGCGGCGTACAATACAGTGGCACATAGTCCACTAATCTAAACCTCCCCCCTTGAGAAATATCGGTTGTTTGAGGTCATCTCAGCCTTTGAACCCTGGCACACTCGGCAGTATCTGTTTATATTAGATAATTTTAGCTACATAACCATTCGTTCCAATTGGTTAAATAGAAGCTTAGCTTTCAATATGCCTATCTCGTCTCCCACCATACACAAACTCGTGGGAAAAATGACCAAGTATTTATTTGACTTCTCCTGCTTCTTTTTATTCAAAACCCATCCCATAAGTTTGTAGGCTGCAGCTGCAAATAAATATCATGCCCTTTCTTGTTTTTGGAAAATGTCCCTAGCCTCATATTAATGTCTTTGACATTAAAATAATTTTAACTGGTAACACTTTGCAAATGTGCCGAATACAAATTAAATGTAAATGTTTTTAAATAGATAATTATTTGAATCTAAAACATCTTGCACACATCTGTTTTACCTATATGCTCTGACATCTCAAAGCTGGCCTTCATGTCTTTCCAAGAAAGGCAACTCCCAAAGGCAGCAGCTGAAACAGGCCTGTAATTAGAGAGGCCCTGGCTCTAGTCATTTAAGGTCATCTGCTGTTTTTGTGAGACTTAAGGGCTCGTTGGTAGAAAACCATACCACAGCAATATTAAACATACAAAATATTTTTGTTTCTTATGGATTGTAAATCATGAATTTTGTCATTTCAGGCTCACTTTGTTTTGACACTGTTAAGCTTGCACAAGCCAGCCTGTGCTGAAACACAGTGCCTGGTATGTATAGTTATAGAAGAAATAACACTGGCGTGTATCAATGCATTATCTCAGAAATTATTTAATCAATGCCACAGATAAAGAGAAAACAGACAAAAGTGTTTAATAGAGACTTTTCTTGCTTTTCACTTTAAGTATAAAAATCTATTCTCTATATAAAGTACAATGGTATTGCACCCACTAAACTATTTGACACCTATATGCTTCAGTCCCCATTCGACATCAAACATTTTCCAGCCCTTAATCCGAGCAGCCCATACCATATAGAAGAGGGGTACTTTCCTGACTGGCTTGCTTGTACAGTGCCGGCTTGTGAATATAACTGCCACAAGCAGGACAGCGCCCATATATGGCCATGTCCCGCTCTCCCAGTCCAGAGACTGTGTGGTAAGTGTGGGTCAGCTCCAGGCAGGCAGGGCAGGCCACACTCAACTCTCCCACTCACAGTGACTCAGTCATGGGGAAAGAGAGCTGCAAAACAGGGACAGTTTCCTGGAAATGAGGCCCAGAAGGGTCAGCTTGTTTACAGACATTTCACAGCAGGACGAAAGTTAAGGAGCTACTGGAAGTATTTGTGTCTTCTGTGAATGAGGTTAAGGACAGAGCCACCCAGTGTATGAAACATGGTCTGAAACAGGCAGCTAAGTTTTAAGGCCACCTGAAGTGTACAATTACATTTTTAAACTGAAATTCAAACACACCGAAATGTATCCCATAGAAGGTTAAACTAATTTAACTAATAGCTAAGTAACTTATTCTGTGACTATTTGATCAAAACCATGCAAATGCTTGCTTATGTTAGGCTTACATTTTGCATGCTGTCGTTAGTTTTGTAGACCCGTGACTGTGTATATTATCCAATAGATGGCAGCAAAAGCATTCTTGATATGAAAAGCGCACTAAGGTTTATAGCGGTAGTTCTGCAATGCTGCCAATGGAAAATTCAAGGCAAAATCTCTTCCTTCATGCATGACATTCTGCTTTGTGTTAAGCAAAATATTTGTCTTGCACAACTACAGTCATTTTGTTTGTGTTAGAGAAGCATATGAAACAAATTGTAGCCTGACATTTGAGTTGAGTTAAGTGTGGCATATGTTTTGCAACAGTTTGCTGTATTCAAAACAAATTAGGTATCAAGTTTATGTTCCCACAATTGGGGGTATACACTTATCTTCTGGTTTGCTGATCCTTTTTTGGTTGTTGTTGCATAGGTTTAAGGTCATTCTGAAGAATGTTTATCTGAAATAGAATAATAATAGACATTTGAATGAATAGGATTTAGCTATGCCAGTAAATCTAATCGCAACTCTGTCTCTCTGCCAATGACATTGATTGACATTTTCTAATACTGCACCTAAGGGGGCTAAAGTCGATCCAATTACCTTTCACTGCCATCATTAGCTTGACAGGGTCCTCTGGCCCTTCCACATTGTCTCCTGCCCTGCAGATCCCACGAAGGGACAATGGCTGCCATATCCAGCTAAGCTGTAGTGACATAGTGCTGGCTACGTTAATACTTTTCCTGCAAAGCAGCTTGAACATGGTTTGTGTGGCCTGACTGAGGGTCTCTCTAGGTTGTCTCGGAGAGATCTCCCTGCTTGAGTAAAGAGCCAAGGGAGGGCCTGCTCTATAACTAATACACGGTTATTAAACTCTCTGTCTAGACAGTATAGAATCTCCCACTGTCCATGTAATGCATTATCTGTTTGGACAGGAGCAAGGAAAAACACAACTGAGAAGATCCTCTTTCATTCAATTTCTATCCTACACTACTCTGACGATGACATTTCATTGAAAAATGGAGCCTTGAACCTAATTAGGCTTATTGGCTGTATGGACAGTTGTTGCTTGTATAATGTTTTGGAGATGGATGCACTTTGGAGATTAGTGACCTCTTTATCCTTTCTCGAAGAGCCTAATCATGTAGCAAAAGATGAAGGATTCGAAATGGTTAGCTACCATCACAAAAGCTACTAAACACACAACAAATCCGCACCTGTTGGATCAAGTCCATGACTACATAAATGTCGGAATGTGGCTGTGCCATGGCACAAGCTGTATGTGAATGGGACTGACTTAAAAAACAGGATTTACAGGCTTAGGACATGCTCCAATGATTGGCAGCACATACACTGAATGGCAATCTCCTCTTTGGTTTTGAACGAACAAACATCTATGAGTGACCAATGAGCGGATTCCAGGACCAAAGCTGTGTATTTCTTGGAATAAGAAGTACAGTTAGCCTGCTGCTAATGTCTCTACTCACACAGCTAATGAACACACTTTATTACAACACAGGTATTCTTTGGCCCAGGATAAACTCACTAACAAATACAGTACTGTATCCCACACACGTATTCTACGAAAAAGGCATATGGGGAGACAAAACCTGTTGTGACGAGAAGGCTGTTTTGATCATGAATAGTTATCAAAGTTCTACAAGTGTAGAATCCTTTTTTTCACAGATGTTGTTGCTAATCAGTTAATCAGGCATTGTATTTATATGTTCCGTGCTAATGATTGGGAAGTGTGTGGATTTAACTTTACTGTATCAAGTTCTTCCTTTGTTCTCTTTTCCGCCATGTCAGAGGTTTCCTGGTGAGATGGACAGGATGAGCCTGATGATGCTCCAGGGGTTCTCTCTCTCTCTTCCATGGACTCACACTCACTATCTCAGCACATAACCCCCCCCCCCCCACACACACACACACACACGCACACACACAGACGCACACACACAGACACACACACACACACACCGACACAGAGGGAGCTGGGGCCACGGCCTCCCAGGAAATCAGCTGCAGATGGTTAGGATAACATCAAGATCCACTTCCCTCTGTGACAGAGAGCAGAGCATGGAGGCCTAGGAACCAGCCCAAACAGGATTACAGCTGGGAGAGAGATGGAGATCTAGCTCTGACTCGGGGAAACGAACCCTCTGCAAGACCTGTTTGCGTTTGGCTTGTCCTTTTTCTCTGCCCGAAGGGAGAGAACCGATTGGCATCGCACCTCGGAGCACGGCGGCGTTCAACTCGTCGCCGCCACCAGCCGCCACGTCTCCGCTTCCTCTTCCTCTTCCCCCCCCCTGTTTCTTTCCTTCCCATGCTTCCAAAACCTCTGCGTGTTTGCCTTGTATGCCGTCAGGGTTGGATGTTGTTGCAGTGTTATGGTCTTGTTGCCACTCCGGTTCAAAGTGTTCAAAGGGTTATGAAAAAATCTCACCAGCCCATTAGATGGTGGGAACCTGATAACACTGTGCTGGAGATTGTATTCAGGATTCCCTCTTCCTCTCTCTGTGGAACTGTTAATGAGGTTTTTACACAAACGTTCATTGAAGTCCTGACACAAACATCCTTGGTTGGTATTTTGTTCTCTGGGTGGTGATAAAGTGTTCTGGTTTCTAATATAGCTCTATTTAAAAATAACTTAATTCATTAGATTGTGGACACTGAAAGATGATTAATGAGTGATGAGTCTTGAAGATTGATATGAAAATGAATTATTCTGTCCTGTTTGATAAAGTCTCAAATAGACGGTGTGCATTTGTGGACCATTGCTGCCTCATGCTTAATCAGTGATGTGCTGCCATTTTGACTTAATTGTTAAAGAACATATTTCATGAGCGTCATAGCCACATATGAAGCCCACTGAGCATAGCATGAAGTATTTATGAATTTGTTTTGTTTGTGCATACAATATGTAGATTAGGCAATGCTGCATTTGTGAAGTTGTCTGTGACAAGCAGGTTTTGTAAAAAAGCCCTAATATATAATCATAAATATTTTTTTAAGTTGTTGATGACCACTTGAATCTCAATGAATGCTCATTTGCAAATATGGTATTTCAACCTGGGCAGAAGTTTAAAAGTAAAGACATATATTATTATTATTAAGAACATACACGACTGGTTGAAACTGTTACATTTCTGCCTGTGTGCATCAGTGGGAAAACAAGAAAGCATTGTATGGCTTATTGATTTCCTGTTGATGGTGATGTCATGCTGGAAGTATCCTAAATGTAAGCTGTTTGGTAGAACAACAGTTCCTCTCTCATGTTGTTCATGTTCCCTATTCAAGTCTCAACGACACCCTCCCTCTCAGCACATTTGAAAAAAAAACGTCTCAGGCGCTCCCCGAGTCCTAGACACACATCGGGGGGCCCCATGCTAACGTGTGACTAACCACATTAATGACACCGCGGGCCCATGTGCTTGGTCATTTTGGTCCCTCACCCCCCTGAATCGTTTCCCCTTTCCACCCCTTCAGCCAGGCTACGGCTCCTACCAACTTGGCCGGATGCACACTCAAAATGGTGGCTGGAAACAATAGCACTGCCTCAGTGCTGTCAGACTTTCTTGGCCTCTGACAGACGTTTACACCTTTTCTGCAGACAAAACAAGACGAGGCTGCACAAACATGTAACAGCTGTCGGAAATCAGACGTGCGACAAGCCCCCACTGTGGAGTTTCAGAACGACAAAGGGTTACAAGTAGCATGCTTTCAGACACCATTTCATGCAGATGTGAGGGCTTACTCAGGATGCAGATAATCTGTGAAGGGGAGTGATTTGTAAACGATCCTCGCTAACAATTTATGTTACAAAGTAATTCTATTCCCAATACTTTGCTCAATAAACTGTATCCAATAACGAGTCCTGGTAAGATTTACATTGACTTTAAAATAAAGCACATTACCTCAAATGAGAAATAAGGTAAAACGTGTCCAGTGTCCAGAATTTATTTCCTGCTGATATTACGTTTATAACGAGGAGATTTGGGTGGGATAAGTTCCATTCTAAACTGGATTGATCTGCTGTATGTTTGCACAAAGTTATTACTCTATATATTGTAACCAAACCTCTCAAAGTATTGCAAATCAACTAAACCCCAATATATACAAATCATTACCAAGAAGTTTGCTATGGTTGGGATACTCCCAGGTGTGAATCCATTGTTATTTCAAACAAGTACATAAGGATTTATGTCTAGCTAACAGACACAAGCAGTCCCATGGGCAACCGAGAGAAAATGAAACTTTAGATAAGCCAGTCTTGTTGTTGCATCTACTGTGTACAAACGCCATGGAGGATTCAGTGTTTTAGCTTTCTTCACGGGCGTGCTGCAACATTGTTGAATTAATCGTCAAGGGAACCATTTGGGCCCCTTCTAATTTCACCCCGCCTTGTTCTGACTGTACGATAAAAGGTGTTAACTTGGCTGTGGTCCTCCAGTTTTAATGTGTACACACTAGCAAAGCTTCATTGCTCTATTAAAACCATCTAACTGCAAGGAAAATGGTTTAACTGAAATATGCAATTTGTCCCAAACTTTCCCTCACAGCAGTGGAAGACGAAAGAATGAAATGCTAGGCTGGATGTAGAAAAAACATGTGCGAGGGTGAGGGCTGTGCTGTGCAGAAAAAAGAAGTCCAATATGTTACATGCATCAAGGGTCTAAGACCAGACTCCATGTGGGGCCTCAATGCAGCGCAAAAAGACTTTCCTCCTGGAAAAGAGGTTTCTGACTACACCTAAGATAATGAGAAAAGAGATTAAAAAAGGACCCCATGAGGGTTGTGATATTGCATTGATCATGTAGGCCTATTGCCACTAGTATGAAAATACTCGTTGAATAACATGAGAATGAGATCCTTTGGATAACGCTTTAATCCCGCAATTTTGGAAATGTCGGACATGCTGCAACAAGTTAAAGTGTCCTAATGGGTTTATTGTCCTAATTCTTGATGTGCGGTAATAAAGTTCTGTGGGAAGGGATTTCCAAAACATCAATTATTTACTACGACCCATTTCTTTAAATAAGGATTTTTCCTAAAACAAAACAAATCAACTGAGCTTCACACAATACTCCATGCTCTGAAGTAATCCTACATAAACTTCTTGCCTGTTGGTAGTTCAAAGATGTGTTAACACACAACGTGCTTGGCACACTTTGGTACAAGGGCGAGAGCAGGATAAAGTAGACAGGGCATATATCAAATCCCCCCCAAAAAGCTTTATGAAAAAACATTAAAAAAACATTGTTTGTACTTGGCAGCCATCAACTCACAAGGGTGTCTCCGTTTGAATGCACATAGGAAAAAAGCCCATCCTCAAATTCACCTCCCTACCCAATCCAAAAATAACACTACTGGGAATATTTATTGTGCTAAAGAGGACCATACATCCCCCAGTTAGGGTGGAGAAACCACAGAGTGACCTTTTCTGCCCCATATTAGACTATTTCCTTTCCACTGCATAGATTACAGAAGACTTCAGAAGAGGTCATTTACATCCTAAAGGATCATTCCCACAGGACGGAGAGTGCACATGGAACTCTGGTAAAGCTTAAGCCCTATATCTGTCCAGAGAAAGACTACATTTATCCCAATGTGACAGAAAGCACTGTTCGCTGCTAACTAGATCCCATGTATCAAAAATGGGGTCATGAATAGAGGAATGGCACAACTGTTGTTTTCTTATTCCGCTTGACAAATATGATTATACGGTCATTTAGAATGGCATGCAGCACAAAAGGTAACCTAATTGTTCAAAGCGATCAGAGCGTCGTTGGTGCTACCACAACAATGCCATGTTTAATCCTCTGAAAAACACATCATAAAGGACCCCTTCATTCATCTCCCCGTAACGCCACCTTCCCCATACTCCCAATGGCTTCATGTTGGAGTCCGTGCCGCCGACAAAAGGAAAGATTGGTCACGTGGATTCATCAACAGCAATTGGATTAAAAGTAGAGAACTAACCCTGGATATGAAGAGGCAAACCAACAAAAAAAAGAAGAAAAAAAAGTCCTCCTTTCCCCCAATCGCATTAGTGCTGCACAGATCCTACAATTAGGAGGCAGTCTGTGGAGGGCCAGTTTGACTTTTATTGGCTAAACAAATTGGATGAAACTTTGTGGTTTGGACCTTTTTGCTGCAGTGAGGCAGGGGGCTCCTGTGGAGCAGGGAGAGATAAGACGGGCCAAAACGAGTCAGCTTCTTATCAGGACATATCATCAAGGACAGTGAGCAGGAGAGAGAGAGAGAGAGAGAGAGAGAGAGAGAGAGAGAGAGAGAGAGAGAGAGAGAGAGAGAGAGAGAGAGAGAGAGAGAGAGAGAGAGAGAGAGAGAGAGAGAACAGAGGAAGAGAGGGGTGTCATCTTCTGTTCATATATATATTTATATATATAGAAGTGTCCAATAATGGACTTCCATGTCAAATGAAAGACGTCCTGGCCAGTGGAATTGTGTTATCTTCCATTTGCAGGCCTCCTGTCCCATTGCATGGGGCTGACTTGCTAATAACCATGACACCTGGGCTTATAAGGTGATTTTGTACAAGCCACCTGAACTCTTGGGGTTACAGTATGCTGTGTTTCATACCTTATTGTTACCATTATGAGCAAAAAGTCAGCCAGATAGCGAGAAAGGCCTTCGAGGAACAGGGCAACCTATCCGCAACATGTTTCAGTATTTCTCTGACACAACATAACACAACAGAACCCATGCAGTTCCAGAAAGAAAGGATTATTGCTGCCTCAGCTGAGAATTTGATCTCTCAGCTTCAAAGTCTCCTTTTTTCCCAAGCCCTGGCTCACGTGATGTTTTGTCTGGCTTTGAAAACACCCAATGGAGAATCATCACACCTCCCTATACATTGGTTCACCAGGCTCAAGCTCAACTTCAACCAAAATGGTGTCCTTTCTTCAAAGTGAGTCATGCCGTGAAAAATCAGACAACATTTCCCATGCGTGGATATGAGGGAGAGATTGATGAGCATTGCCAGTAACACCGCCATCAAAGGCAGCTGTGAAATTGAGATGAAGCAGCACAGACAACCAAGATGTGTTCCCTGAGCAGGGAAGTAACAAGGAAAGTCAGCATTTTTCTTTTGGCTGTGAGAAAAACAGAGTGCGGCAGCACTGAGTGTATGTGAACATGCCACCTCGCACGAGCACAAATTCACCAGTCACCGGGCTACTACAGGCCACTTCAGGGGCAACCTACTGAACTGTGTAGTGCACACCCCCGCCCCTCACACTCCTACATACCAGTCAATGTGCAATGCTTCCAAGTAAAAATGCCTATGTAGTGTTACATTGCCATGAAACCATTTCCCTTTCTTGTGATTAGAGCGGCCTCACAGGGTCGTGAAGATGATCCCTTTTCCATATGGTAGCTGTGTAAGCGATAGACAAGCATGGGCTTGATTTGGACATTTATCAGGCAATTATGTGGCTTGTTATCACTGGCAAAGCTTCCCATTTAAATCAGAGGTTTTAAATCATTCTTATTAGGTGTTTTCTGGGTGGAGAGAGGTTAGGACACTGGCCAAACGCATCCCAGGTCATCACCCTCACTGATAAAAAAAAACAATTCAAATGGAAACTGCTGACAGAACAAGACAATTGAAACAATGACTTATTCTCCATAGCAGTATATTTAGGGTGAACTGCCTACCTCAATACACCCCTGAGAAACACAATAGAGTGTTATTCAGTACTGTTGCTATTTGAAAATGCAGAATCACATTCCATCCTAAATGTTACATCAGTAGAAATATATGCAATCCACTGGTAGCCTTAGTTTTGACAATAGAGCATTGTTTCATAGAATAGATTCAGTGGAAACTTCAATGTGTCAACAAGCTACTTTAATCCATAATTAAAGACGGGTAATTTGTAGAATATGTGGCACAAAAAGGAACTGTGTGAATTCAATTTGGAAGATGGCTGATGTGTGCTGTAAATGTTTTCTTCTGAGGTAACCAAATAAGAAATTCATTAGGCTCATTTAATTCAATATGATCTAATTGCACCAATACATTAGCAAAGGAAAAGGACCACTATGCCTCCAGACAAAATGTGGTGGTGTGAAAGTCACAGAGTCTGAAGAAAGAAAAGTAAGTAAAGTCAAAAACAACTTTCGGCAATAAGACATAATAAAAGACAGGCTTTTAGAGTCTGACAATTTCATGGGATTCAAAAGTGTATTTAGTTTTCGCTGGCCTGTGTTCTATTAAAGGCAGGTCTTGCATTTAGATTTTTGAGTCACGATGGACTGAAAATAGTCCATTCCTCCAAGACTTCTAAGGACACGCATATATGTCACAAAAACAAAAAAAAGGAAAATGCAGTTGAATAATCATGACCAGCAATTGCTTAAACAGCTATTAGATTACAGAGTCACAAGGACACAAAGATGACCCACGTGAGACAGTAAAAATGTTAAGTCAGCTACTGTGATGAGAAGAGTGCAGTCCACAAGAAAACTATATTATGCTATTCACCAATCATTTCTTATTGTGACTATGAGACTTGAACATATGACCAGCTGTATCAGCTAAATATAATTGTAATCTAGTTTACTTAATATTTTGCGTAGGAGTGGTTGGTAGCAATAGCGTTATGGATTTGGAAGTACAATCCCTAGCTGTTTTGGTAGTGTTTAATTTGATAGGCGTCCTGACAACAACAAGAGACCTGCATCAAAAGGTGCACAAATGTCCAGGATTCTGAAGGACCTGAAGATATTCTTTATGGAACAAATTAGGTCAGATCCCTTGATTCAGGTTCTCTTACACCACCATGCATTATAGTTGAGAAATCAGTGATCCTATCTCAGCCCAGGAGTTGTGCCAAAATCTTTGTATAGATTATTACTGTGAAAGATTAGATTTGAGTAATAAGGCTTTGTGCAACATCATACTGATGAAGGTTGAAAATCGTATTTAATATTTTAAGGGCTCTGCGTGCCATGAATTTGAGGCCAAAAAAAAATCATATTTTCTTGAGGGAAATTGTACATTGTATGAATAACAAAACAAAACATCCCCCAAGAGTGTGCGTAAAAGAAAATCTTTATTTTCATAGTGTGCATATTTTGGACTTCTTCATAGATAGTTGTCACTCACGCTCAACAGGACATTGGTAATGTACACAGTATTCTGCAAACATAGAGCAGGAAAAGCCAGAGCTTATTTGTCTGCATTTACATAAGACAAAGATGCTCCAGGTTACAGTGAAGAATACATATCTATTTAGTTAATCATAGCTATACATCAAACACCATGATATAACAGATAAAAGTTACATTTAAAATACTTTACATTCACGTCTTGTTATAAACAATTTGATAAATATAAGATTAGATATATAACAAAAGAATATATTCATATATTTCCATTATTTTATATTTCACCATACGATTTAATTTCTATGTTTGGCTTTCTTCTTGCCCTTATTTGTGTTTTATAATATGTCTTTTTATTCAAAAATGAAGACAGAAAGAGAAATGAAGCAAACAAAAAGGAAACTTTTCTGAGGGGAAACATTTTGGCTTTTCCTTCATGATACATTGTGTCACTTTCACAAATATGCTTCAACATATGGCAATATAACTTAGAAAAGACAAAAGCCATGCATTGAACAAAACAAAAATTAAGAGTAGCATACAAAACATTACATGAGGCATAATAAAAATACTTTATACCCTAAATGCACCCCTGCCTCACTGCAGCAAAGACACAGACATGACCTGATACATCATTTAAGGTGACAACTGTTTTAATGTCCATTCACGCATCAGTGACTAAATTGTTCCCTGCATATTTAAGTCTGAGTCACAGAAACATAATCTGTCAATGACATTCTATCTTATCAGATTTTAGTGTAAAACTAGTCTTTGCTTGGGCAATACTTACAGACTGCTCAGCAGTTAAAATAAAATACATTTCCTTCAAACAGCTTTCAGGTTTACTGAGTTTAGTGCCAATGTAAAGCATTGTCAGTAGATGTACACTATAAAATCTTAAGACATTGCCTTTGAAGCTGACCTGGACTTGCTGTAAATGACTCAAACAACAATTTGGAATTGCCAGTCTAAATAAATAAAAAAAGAATTCAAAACATTATTCCCTTTTGTGTGACATCCAAAACATGTAACATATATTTTCGGAGATGGTTAAAGGGGAGCTCTGAGAGGGCCTGTTTAGGAGTTATTATTTCCCCTTTTAAAATGTTTTAATTGAAACAGCCGTGAAATGGTTTTGGGATTAAAACAAGTCTAGTCTATCAACCTTAGGTCTAGGCTACTGACATTTTGTTAGGATATTTTAAGTTTTGTTAGAGAGTTTTGTTAGAGTTTGTTGTTAGAGAATAACAGTGTGCGAACAATATCTTACAAACATAGTATATTTCTCAAAATCTACAAATTATGTAGCTTATATTAGCTGAGTTATATATGTAATTAATCATAGTGAGAACTGTATTAGTGGGACAGTTATGCACTAAACAGTGCACTTATAAAATCCACAGTGCCTTCATGCTCAAGCAATGTCTTCTGTATTGGAACCCTCTGTAACCTGTCAAATAACTACAATTGGTAGTACAAGGACAAACTATGCACGATTAGTCTCCAAAAGAATTATCGAAAAAAATCGTAACATTTATGTTGTCTACAGATGTCAGTATACGAAAAATGAGTAAAGACGCAATTTGCATGCAATCCTAAATGATAATTTAATCCCTTCAGATTACGGGGTGGCTCAAACAATTTTTTCCTATACCTGTGGTGATATTCCTTCAAGTATGTTTAAGAAGCTCAGGGGGTTGATGAACCATTCTAGCTTTTTAACCTTTTCTGTAGAGGGATGTAACCAACGTAACGGTTCAGACATCCACAACCTGTCATTTGCAGAAGCGGGGTTCCTGAGTGAACGGGTTGATGTCATGGAAAGAAAAATACATTAGGTGTCTAGCTTGATAAGGCACTGACACACATTTAAACTGCTGCTTTAAAAGCACATCTAGAATTCCTTCATATGTTCTAGTAATAATTACTGTTCGCTCATCCATCTACTTGTCCATATAATTAAGAAAAGAAACACTTTTACGAACAATCTAAACAATGTGAATAAGTTTGCCATCCCCTTGCCTTAAGTGAACACACTAAGTATTTATTTGATACATATTGGTCTGAGCTACAGTTTAAATCAAATCCTTTTGTTGTTGATAAAACCCTTAACTGCTGCCAAGGGACCACTAGCACAAGCGTGTGTGCTATGAGACAGACTGTCGCACATCTATAAGACAGCTGCATTTGAAAGTTGAACATTTTCCAACTTTGTGCGCACCTGATGTCAATGCCATTCTCCCAGTGTAATAAGGCAACCAAAAGTGTCCTATTAACATCGAAAGCGAAGTTTGTTAAAAGCCATCGTTTGAAAGAAAAAAGTCCCCAGCATCAACAAGCCCTAACTTCTTCTGTAGAAATCAAGCAAAGCACAAACAAAAAAGAGGTAAAAACACACACAGGGAGTGCCCAGTCGTGCAAGTGGTATGAAGTGGGACAAAGGGTTGGTGAAGCATAACTTAAAGAGAGATCTATATTTTTTAGGCATTTAAATCAAATGCATGGAGAAGAATATCGACTATATGCGATTTAAGTTGCTTTATGATGAATGCCATACACCGTTTTGAGATAGAGAGGGGTAGAAGATGCACGCACAGGATAAGAACATAGAAAGGCTAGGGCATTGCATTCTCCCTGTCCATCCCCTCACCAGAGGCTTGGAGGGTAAAAATGTCTACCACTGGCACGCGACAGCTCCAGTGATGAATGTTTGGTTTTTGCTGTCAGATGGCCAACCAGTGCTTGAGCTGAAATTCAAACGGGAATCAATTAATAATGTTCTGTATGTGAGGACTTCAACCAGTTCTATTACTTTTTGAAATCCAATAAATTGTCACACACATGTCCCACCAGACCCTTAAAAGTATCACCACACAGTTATTTCAAAGAAGGATGCCATTATTTGATTTACTTCTCAGAAG
Organism: Aplochiton taeniatus; assembly: GCA_017639675.1. Classification (NCBI taxonomy): domain Eukaryota; kingdom Metazoa; phylum Chordata; class Actinopteri; order Galaxiiformes; family Galaxiidae; genus Aplochiton; species Aplochiton taeniatus. The sequence continues at coordinate 12,668,077 of CM030173.1, forward strand.
GAGCTTGTAGATTCCTTACCGTGAACTGTCTGATGTTGCCTTCAGCCACCAGGTGATGTTCATGTTCTGGTGTGATGCAGTAGGCTATCCTCTGAAAAAGAAAGTTGACCAAGGTATACAGTACATTCACTTATTATACTTGAATGAGAGGCATAAAACCACAAGAACAAGACTGAGCCATTTGAATGATCATTGGGCTTGAGATGGGCCGCTCAATTAAAAGTTTTATCTTGTAGAGCCTTCAAAATATGAATACATAATATTGTTATTGCAAAGTTATTTGTAAATTCAGCCTTTTAACCTATGTGATGGCCAAACTTGGGCATCCTAACGGATATTGAAGTCTGAGCTGTTGTTCAGATGTGAGGGAAGGGCCAGAGTGAAGGCCAGAGCACCAAAGAGATAACATGTGCCTCTCTGAGACACTGAAGGCGTAGTGTTGTCTGTTCGTAGCCATCATAATGCGAGTTGGCAAACGTGTCCTTTTCAATACTGGGAAGTAACACGTGTTCCTCCCTTGAAAAATGAATGATTTGTTTAGTTTAGACTGATATACTCGTTTCCACCTTGTCAACAAACTATGGTATATGTTTCTAGCCTTTTGGATCTAGCTTTTTGAGGATAGACTCAGCCTGACAACCAACTCAATCATTCCTGGAACTTGGAGACTAATTTGGGACTCAGAACCACATTCACAAATCACAAGGAAATGTCTTTAGAGACATAATAGCATGGTGCTGAGTGACGAAACTATTCTATTCTAAACTACTCTACGCTCGTATGATATGGAGCATATCTTATGCTGTCGAAAGAATCATATATTTCCATATTATGATTTGCAAAATTATTGTTTACTGATTTCCATATCAGTTATTACAGTAACAAAATTATATTAGGCATGTTCTAAGAATACTGCTACCACCATGTCTGGTCAGTTGATAAGGGCAAAAACTGTGACTGTTTCACCCAAATTTTGTTATCACCTGATTATACTAGACCAGGGCCATCTCGTCTCCTAGCGTATAAGCATTCTGTGCAGATTCAGGTGCAGGGCTCTCGACCTAGGAAGTGAACCTCTATCATCGGGTAGTTGTTTTTTATCGGAGAGCCGATCAACAAACGAGTTATCTTTCCTTTGTCCGTGATTGTATTCTGTTCAATATTGAATACGTTCTTACAACCTGATTATACATCCAAAAGAACCAGAAGTTTGTTTTACTTCCACGATTCCTTAAATAGATGATATCAGGTGCAAGTTCAGTTCAGCACTAGCACTGTAATTCAGAGGGAAAAAAAAATCACTCCTCATGATTTGATCTGATGTTGGTTTACTATTCCTTTCTGAGTTTACTTACACAAAAACAAATAAACGAGTGCATTATTTCTCATAGATTGATTTCATGCAGCATGAAAATTACTCTTTGGTTCTAATCTATACATCATCCAAAAGTGTAGCTTGAAGGTGAATTTAACTGATGTCAGAGGACAGAGGCCATATAAAGAGAACTGGTTGATGGTGTGTGTGGTACTGACCTGTTTGAAAGTCCCTGAAACACTGCAGAACTTGTAGATGGCGTAAATTGGGACAAAGATCATGGAGGACATTGCCACAGTCCAGCCGACCACATTGGACCACGAGGGGAAGATGTATTCGTCATACCTCAGGCCGGTGGACGTCACTATACTGGCAATCACCACAAACTGAAGAGAAAAGATGGATTGGAGAGAAAGAGGGAGTGAGACAGAGACAAAGAGTGTAATGGAGAGGGCAGAAAAAAAGAGAGGAAAGTTACCATGAACTCAAACGCAAGCCTGTGTAAGAAAACCCATACCCCACAGCCATTATTGAGATCCAATGAATTGATGTGAGGTAATGGACAAAGAAGTAAGAGGGCATGGTTTTCCCTCAGGGGAGTAACAAAAGCTGCAATAAACTTTACCTGTGTCATGATTCACCTTTTGCACACTAACCTCTGATCTAAAAAAATCGGCGACATCACTGACAGATAAACATCACTGGCAGGTCAGTGCCCCTTTCCTCGACTTCAATTGAATATAAAAGGCCAGAACATTCCTATGTGCCCCGGTAAATGCCATCCCCGCTGAAGCGATGGTGCGGCATTCAGCCCCTCTGACATCCAACTATTTGCTTTGAATCTGTGACCATTTGAAATATAAATTTCCCGGAGCAGAAATATATAAGCTAGTCCAAAAAGCTAAAGCTTCGTCTACAGTTCTCCGACTAGGGATCGCGGATAAACATTACAGTAGGCTACAACCGTAATTCCCAAAACTGAAGAGAGCCAGCTCCCAGTGGACAGCTAATATCTTGATCTAAAGGATAAACTTGTACTATATTGGGAGACCCTTTTCCAGTTTGCCTCCTGCTTTTCCCAGAGGAAGTTAAGGATGAATACTGACTTAAGATCCCAATCAATAAAGACCCTTGAGGGAGTAGGAACATTTCCTCTCGACCTACCACGTGATTTTACTAAACATGATGGTAAATACCCACATCTGTGTTTCATTGAAAACATGGCATAAATAGACATGTGCACTTAACATGAGACTTGGCAACATGCCTCAGGTGCTGCGTATGGACCAACATGGAAAGTATCATGCAAAGGAAGAACATGCACCATAAGAAAACATATCCTATAGTTGGAACAGGAGTCATTCATTTCTGCGCAGTGAAGACATAGCTCAGTACACTCCACTGGGAAAAGGCCATAATATACTATAAAGTGTAACCTCTGCAGTGAGGAGAAGAAAAAAAAACATTTATCCTCTGCCATATTACAAATAATAATTTACTATCCAATATTTCCTCCTGCCAAATGCTTTGACACACCCAGCACTCCATTCATCTCTCCAGGAGCTTTCCCTCTTACCAGCAGGAAGGCTGGGGTGACAAATTTCCAGCACAGCCGCCAGTAAAGGCCGGGCTTGAAGCCCATCATGCGCTCTATATCCTCGCTGAAGCGGTCCACACCTGCAGTAGAAATATGGCATATGTTACTGTAGGACTTCACATACCCACGGTACATTTACATCGAGACCGTCAAGACCCCTGGATTCATCCAAGTTATCCCAGCGTTCAGATGAATCGATCAGAAAACATACCATACCCCAGCTGAATGCTTGTTTATATGAGGAATATATATATATATATATATATATATATATATATATATATATATATATATATATATATATATAAATATATATATATATATATAGATAGTATTTTAGAAGCACCACAGATTTAACAGTGAATTATCATGATCCATTATGTAGACCAATGATGAACGGATTGACAAGACACACACACTACACCTGCGTAATGACTCAGGGGGCAGATATTGGCTCCAGTGAGAAGCTACATACTGCAACTCTATCTGAGAACTTCAGGTCTACATTCCTTAGTTTTGTTTTTGTTTTGTCAAAAAGGTATTTTCCTAGAGATTGAAAATGAGCACATTACATTAAACGTCGAATGAAACAATGCAAGTTCATATAAAATACCCAACTCTGTGGAAAAAAAACAAACACCCTAATAAAGATAATGTAAAACTATTTGACAATAGTGTAAACATACTACTGGACTGGACCAAATGTTTTTGCAGCTCAGGTCATAATACCAGACTGGATCCTCTGTGATTTATTGTGTAATAATGTTTTTATCCAATAGAATTAGCGATTAATGTAACTAAATGTTCACTGTTTGTGCAACCGATTTAATCAACTTAATTAAGTTCCCCAGAGTGTCAGTTTGTGGTGCATGCAATTCTCAAAAATTTTCTGGACAATGCCCAGAGCTCCACCAAGCCCCAGTGGGAACGCTGTCCAGTATAACACATGAGATCTGTCTACAACCTTAAAGCTGAGGTTGGAAACTCAGTCCAAAAGTAGTAACCCAAGTCTAACATTTTCTTTTTGAATAAGTATGGTTATTTATTAAAGTTAGAGCAGCGTGTGAGTGAATCAGTCCCCTACAACTGCACTCGTCACAATTGTACAGAGACATGCACTGGAAAACACACCATTGCCGTTTTCCAGAGTGTCTTTCTGCTGTCTTCATGAAAGCACCAAGAACAAGCACACGTGCTCACTAACACAAACAGTCTTGAGAAGAATCCGGCTAGCGTGTGAAGAACTGGGATACAGTTGAGGTGTCACTGCGGGCTGTCTGGCAGTGGGAGCAGATGGAGCGTTTGAGTGGGTAAAGAGAACGAGATGTAAACGCATTGGGACGTTGTGGCGCTCCTGTAATGTCAACAGTGGCTGCAGGGCCTGGAAGGGATGATGCCAGGGGGTAGAGGGCTGGGTGCCCAGCTGGAGGGGCCAATGCAGAGCGAGAGGGAAGGGCTAAGGTTTACCGCAGGGCTACAAGCTAAAGGCCACGGGGGGAAGAACTGTACGCTTACAAAGGCTTCAAATACCATACGAAGAGGGAGGCCTTACCATAGAACCAGGACACTCCGATGCACTCAATCAAAACCCCGAACAATATGGAGGTCCCTGCAGCATAGTTATCCAGCAAGGTCAGCACATAAATCCCTCCCTGCAGAGTGGAAGAGATGAAGGGTGATAGAGAGGTCAAGACGGAAATGAAATACAACCTCAAAACCACATTGCAATATGAGCAAACACGTCAGCCGGCTGGACACAGAGCAGTGAAACAAGACCGTGACTTTACAACACTCCCATCATTCCATCAGTCACATCCAGACAGTAGTCACACACATCCTACCCAGCACTAGGGGAACAACCAAATGAACGGCGACATTTTGATTTTCATTGGCTCTACCTATCTAATTGTAGCAGATTGGAAAGCTGTGCAAACGACATACTCTGTGGTAGCTTTAGTTATCCATATTTTATTGAGGAGACATTAGCAGCCTGCTCTCAGGTACCTAAGTGCTAGTGAATAAATAAATAGGGGCCATAGAATGAAGCTACCTATGTTAACTCAGATTTCTACTATAATACACAAACACTGTGAAAAAAAGATCCCATCGAAGCTTGAGGGAGGTAAACATGACAAAGTGTAGCCTGTCGAGGAGACTCACATTAGTAATGCAGCACAGGGCGACCAGGAAGGTTCCAAAGGCCGTGGCAAAGGTGAACAACTTTCGATTTCTCTTGAGGATTTTGAAGTCATCCGTGAGGCCTGTGATGACCGCCTCCATACCACCCATCTTAAAATATATAGAAAACAGGAAGAATTATCCAGATCCTTAACATTCCTTAACCAACAACAACAGTAGGCAGAGGTGCAGCAATATACTAAAGAGGACAGGTTTGCCATCACCTTATGGGTATATTGGCCATGTGGAAAGAATATTTTAAAATGTAAATAAATTATGCAATGATAATAATATTTATACTACTATGAATAATAACTCTGGAGAGGTAACATAAAACTTTTTTGTTAAGTGGTCTACTATCAGACCAAATCTTTGCGCAGATTAGGTCCAAAGCTTTACTTTATTGGATTTCCCTGGATTTAGTTTATGACAATGTTTTCATTCATTTGGCTATTCCCATAACGTCATCTCCAATGTAAGAACAACAGATTAAATGGGGATAAAGTTCAATCTCAAAGAAGTTTAAGTTTCTTTCTGTTTGGGTTGCACGCGATTTTTTGGACAATATCCACAACTTAAAGCCCTAGCGGGAATGCTCTCAAACCCAAAGATGAGCTCTTATCTACAGCTTTTACTATGACACAATACACAATACTGTTCGGACAATAAATTAATACGATCATTTGATAAAGTATCCAATGAGTTAAGGTTGTTCATTTAAATTAGTGAAGTGTAGCGAAGGCGTTACCGAGATTTCAAATAAGCGGAAATGAATTGGATGTTAACAAACAGTACAAAAATCAGCAACTAATGCAATCAATGTCTGGAACAGAAGATGGCGGAAAAGTCTGTCCTTTGCGGTCAAACTCACGGAGCTGTCGATGCCCAGAGTGAGCAGCATGATGAAGAACACTATGGCCCAGAAGGTAGAGCCAGGCAGCGTAGCTATAGCCTCAGGGTAGATGATGAACACCAGACCAGCCCCTGTACGCACGCACGCACGCACGCGCACACACGCACGCACGCACGCTCGCACTCACGCACTCACACACACACACACACACACACACACACACACACACACTCACCATAGCAACAAGTATGATTTAATGTAAAGTATATAACGGACCCATCATAAGTGTGCATGTATACATTAGCAGACGGATGTTTAGTAAATGGAAAAGCAAAAAGGCCTTGTACTTGGTTTTTCCTTTTTAATAGCCCAGGGTTGGAAAGAATATGAAGACAAGAGTGAGAGAGAAAAAAAGAATGTGAGAAAGAGTGTGAGAAGGAGGATGGTGAAAGAGGAAGACAAACTGAGAAAGACGTGACACACCGCTGAGGGAGAAGGAAAACATCTGAGGGAGAAGATATATTTTTTCCAAAAGCCAACTCTCTTTGTATCGCTGCCAATCTCTTCTCCACACTTTAATGTGCCTCAGTGGAAATGTTTGGGTCAAAACACTTTTACTCAAATAGAGTGTTATGACGATCTATACTCCCTCCCTATTCTCCGCTCTATGGCAGTGGTATCCAGCATGACGTGTGTGCAGAGGGGGTAGAGCATTTAAAGTCCTTAAAAGGAGCCCCCCTACTTAAAAAAAAACATTTCTATACAGAAAAAAAAAACATTGTCAAGTGTCCTGGCAATTGCGAAGAAATGCAGTTGTGCAGAACTGATGTGAAGGGTCCATTATTTATGCTCGTCAGATCGTTTCTAATTTATTCAGTAACGTAATCATCCATAATGCTCAAATCTCCCATCCAAATAAAACCAATTTGCTGATGATACAAATTATTCTAACGTTCAGATTTCCAGGGGAGTTTGAGGAGGAGGCGGTGCTCTATGCCTACTGGGACACATTCACCTGGTCAGAGAGAACAGATGCTTCTGAAGGGCCCCATCATTCAAAACAGAGGAGGACAAAAGGTTTCATGGGGATGAGTTAGGGAGGCTCTGAGGTCACGCGTTTGACGTCCATCGCTGCTCTATGACCACCTCTTTTCTGTGTTAGTGTTGGTGTGAGCAGTGCACACGTTTGCATGCAAGTCTGTGATGTGTCCAATCTGACCGCCGCTTACCCTCCGTGGCCACATCTTCAATTTTCACGCCATGTTTGTATGCCATATATCCCAGCACAGAAAAGATGGCAAACCCTGAGAAGAAGCTGGTGACACAGTTTACGGTACTGGTTAAGAGGGCGTCCCTACGGAGAAAAGAACACAATCCCTCATGAGAAATGTCAAAGGCATCACAGAGAAGACAATCCATTTGTAACACCTATAAACCATCAGTAACACGATACTGACGTATGCTAAATCAAGCATGTTAAAAGTTGGTCTTGCTGACTTGTCCACGCCGGTGCTAAATTTCGAAATCATAAAATGTGTAAATCAGTAAGGACATTTATATTGGATACATGTCTTGAACAGCATCATAAGGCCAAAAGGTGTGTTTAAGAAGGACACGGGAATCTCCACCAGGGGTCCCCTCCTGTGCTCCTCTTGAATTAGTCCACACAGCTTCTGGCCCCCAGACTGAGTTTAACCAGATCCCTTCAAAACACCTCCCTTTTGAGAGATCAAAATGTCATCTTTTCACACTGGCCTACCCTTTGTAACTGTGTTAAATAGCCGGTTCATTCCCTTATTTGATATTCTGTCGTCTTTGGGTTTTAGAAAAGCGCAATATAAATAAAATGTATTAATATGAATACAATATTAATAATTGTTAATATTATTATTATTAAAATTTGCCCTGGGAGACAACCTTCACAACTTTCTTATCCAGCCTGTCTCCTGAAACTGTCTCACAAATAAGGCAACAGGCTGACTTACGTGCTCTCTCTCTCACACACACACATGCATGCAAACACACAGACAGACACAGACACAGACACACACACACACACACACACACACACACACACACACATACACACCAAGAGAAAGTCACACTCAGACAGCAAGCTTCAGCTGTGTAAACTGTAGGTAAAGTTAGGAAAGAGATTTAGAGATGGATGTAGCGTAGCTCCAGCCTCCATAACCATAACTCACAGAGCACGTCATAGCAGTGCTCTGGCAGCCACCCGACAACCCTCAAATATGGCAGGCACTATTGTAGCAGCATGTCAGGGTATCTCCGTTACTATCTACCGCCAATACATCTCCATGATCAAAACCCCAGATACTGTCCCTTGCACTGCTCTCCCTCCATGTTGCAACCAGAGAAGAAACGAGCAGAGGACAGGAAACTGGCACAGCCCAGGGTCCTGATGATGGCACCATGGTAGTAATGAAGCTCTGAAAAGACAGCTTTATTTAGGAGTATATTTAACAAATTGAAAATGCGAATATCGCAGTGCCCTTTCCCCCACATCTGGTTCACTCCTACCCCACCCAGTTTCTAATGCAAATCCCACCTGTCATTGCTCTCTACAGTTCCACAGGGAGAGGCAAAAATAAGGAGGAGGCATGGAGGGGAGGGGAGGGGAGGGGAGGGGAGCCATGGAGGGGAGGCATGGAGGGGTGAGAAGTATGGTAGGGGAGGAGAGGAGGCATGGAGGGGAGGAGAGGAGGGGAGGAGAGGAGGCATGGAGGGGAGACAGAAGGGGAGGCATGGGGTTGGCTTTGGCACCCGGCCGTGCCAACAGCTAGAGTGGATCGGGTGGGTGACAGACTGCTGGGTAAAGACAACACAGCCCAGCTGGACAGGAAGATGGATATACAGTGTATGAACCCCAGTGCACATGACACTCAGCAGGAGATTTACGTGGCCCAGTTGGACCCTGAAAACAGGTGAGACTTAATCCAGCACTAAGAAAACGGTCTGTTTTTATCATATGAACTGCAATGGGATACTCTACTAAACGGCTTTACACACCCACCACACACACACTCACAAAAACACACACATACATACATACATATATACATACATACATACGCACACACAGTAACACTTTTCACACGCATGCCAGAGGTCTGATTGGGCCATTAGACCCGCATGCCCTACTGAGCACAACATGTTTACCAGCAAGACCAGTCGATTTGGCCTGCAGACCCAGCCTCTTTTCCTTCCCCAGATCCCTATTTAGACTGGATAAGAATCAGCAGGGCTCACTGCCTAATACCTGCTTCTCTCTGAGGGGGTTACAAGATGACAAGACAGGCGACCCATTGCTTCAGGCTGTTTGTTATCTATATCACTGCCTGCACTTACTCCACCTTGTTACACTGTGGCCAGAAGGGAGACTGAGCAGATTCTCACCCCCTTTTCAAGCAATATACCACAGGAAAAGTGATATTGTTCTCAAAACACATCCTCTATTTTTACACTGTGTCTCTTACAGCTCTCTCAAAAATGGCACTATGTGTTATAATTTTATACATATATATATATATATATATATATATATATATATATGCATTTACTCTTACCTGTAACAGTTGTTGTCAAATTTGTTGTAGCTGGCAAATGCAATGAGCACCCCAAATCCTGCTCCTAGGGAGTAGAAGATTTGCGTGGCAGCGTCAATCCAAACCTACGGCAAGAACAAAAGGTGGTGTCCATGTGGGTATGAGACCTGGGGAGCTGGCCCCCTCCCAAGACACTCATAAGGCAATACACTTCAGCCACCCCACTCATCAATCAAATGGTGGGTATATTTTCAAAGCAGAACAGAGGGACACTGTGTACTGACAGTGGACCCTCCTCTATTCACCACTTCTACTGCCAGTCTACTTTTGCAGACATGGCTCCAAACCCAGTGAGGCAGTGTGTAATAACCTTGGGGTTGTTGAGCTGTTTGAAGTCGATGTGGAGGTAGGCTCTGATGCCGTCCATGGCTCCCGGCAAGGTGATGCCTCGGATCAGCAGCACAAACAGCACCACGTAGGGCATGGTGGCCGTGATATACACCACCTAGCACCACGGAACACAACCCTGAGACACTGCGGCAGCACACATTACTCCATAAACCCATTTTCTTCACCCTGACGATTCAGGTAGACCTCACGTCATTGTTGTATGTCGAACAGTTTACTGTGTGTCTGTGTGTGTGTGTGTGTGTGTGTGTGTGTGTGTGTGTACTGAGGAGGGCCGCACCTTGCCAGAGGACTTGACCCCCTTCCACAGACTGAAGTAGAGGATGAACACAACCACCAACAGACAGAGGCTTAGCTCCCAGCGTGGGGTTCCCAGGTCCTGGATGCCCTTGCTCTGGTGGAGGTGCAACACACCTCTCCTGTGGGTCGCAACACACAACACATTCACTGAAAAAGAAACACGTTTTATTCCCGAAAGGAATGCCATATTCAGCAGAAACCCTACAAAAGATAAGATTCTTGCATAGCTATATATTACTCAAGATTATTATCCCTGGCAAGCACAAGTCAGTGAGTGGTGTTTTTGTGTGCTGCTCCACCCAAGCAATGCTTCAACTGGGACAGACTCAACAACACAGCTGAAGTCGGAGAAAAAGACTGAGGGGAGGCACCTGATACAGAAACAACGTGACGTATTTGAAGACCTACATTCCTCCACAAGTGAATTATTCCCTAAATAAAATAGCTACTTAAAACAATAATACATTTTGGAACACAGAGTAATTGCTTCTGACAAGACACTTTCTTAATCAATTTATCAAGCAAGTTCCCACACCTATACACAAAATCACACATATGCAAGCACAAACAGACACTTGCTAACACAAACACTAATTCAGGTAGAAGATTTAGCAAGGGCCGTTTCCTCCTTTCCGGACCTATTCCCCCCAGTGAACTGACCACCACTCTCAGATGTCAGTATTCAAACGTTCCAGTGTTTTATCATCACATAAATTATTTGGGGAAAAAAGGGAGTCTCTTCCTTCCACAGATAAATATTGTGCCCTGCTGTGAGCTCAAGTTCTGAATCTTTGGCAGAAGCACTGAGCCAAACCCGTTTCAGCTGCTCAGCTCTCAGCACAAAAGACACATGCCACATAATGTCAAGTGGAGAGAGGGTTCATGGCACCATTGATGCCAGTCAGCTGTCAATGTTAAGCAGCACTAACAGTCAAAGAGGCTGTTTACGTAAGGTTTCAAAATGGATGGTTAACTTCAAATGTCCACATTTGTTTCAATTTCTTAAATGTAATGTAAAGGCATAGTGAAACTGGGTAAAACTTGGATTTAATAAATGTGCACTAATGTGCGCACAGTGAAAAGGCAAATAACCATGAATCACAAGTTTACCAGATTTTGGTACAAACTGGAGGGCCAGTTATTCCCCGTAAAGGATAACCTAAGGAGCACTAAGGTGCCTCGTTTAGCCTTTGAAAGAGGAGGAGTAGCCTTTCAGCCCAGCTGAGGGCTCAGCCCACAGGCTCACTGGAGGGATGCATTGCTCTGGAGCGCAACAGGGACGGAGCGCAGAGGTGCCCATAGTCTAGACCTGATATATGGTAGGGAATATCTCCCCGATCCCAAGTGAGCCATAACAACACAAACACATTGCACATTATTTCCCTATCCATATTCCTCCAAGCTATTTCTGTTTCCCATCTAATTCTTGTTTGTTTCATGCACTTTGGAGTAACCTCAGACAGTTTTTGGCGATGGCGCTGGGCGATAAGGGGAGGCCCTCCATCTGGATCTGATACTCAGGTCGGTTACACAATCTTCTGGCGCGGCGCAGGCACAGGGACACGAACACTGTGGCCAGACTCCAAGCCCCAAGGGGCTGTGGGATCTGTCAGACCACTTGTACATATCTCTGACATGCTATTTATCTCCTCTTGATAATAGATTCAAAGCTTTGAGGTCTGGGAGGGGGGGGAACAGACACAGAAGTAGAAAGGGAAGATTGTCTGACTAGGACAGGACATAGTCAATGTTTCTGGCCAAGGATCTGGTGTAGTCGTGTTGCCTCAAGGCCCTTTAGTGCATCTGATAACACGCCACCAGTAAACACAGGCTGTGACTTCAATCTAGGTCTTTTGGCCAAGTTGTGCTACACAACACGATCACTGTTATCTTCCTTCTTCAAGTTGGCTCGACACAAGTGACCTACAGCGATTTGGCTCAGCGCCAGCTGGTATGCAACTGTACTGATTTGTTTAACACCGTGTAGCACCCCTGAACGCATTTTTTCCATTTACATCTTTGTTGTCCAGGCTGACAATTAAAAAGAGATCCTATCTTAGTCATGGCCTTGTTGGTTTCATGGCCAGGTTTCCGGTTCATTTGCGCCACCAGTTAAATAGTCTTCAAAAATAAAGGTTTGGTGACCAGCAAGTGTCAGAAGAAAGTAAAATTCATAAACATTTGAATTTTCGAGTGATTGTTGTAGAAATGCACATTAAATAGTCCAAGGAAATAGTATCAGTATTAATTGCAGCAGAAGAACATTAAAATGCAACCTTTTTCCTTCATTAATAAAGTTTGTATGTGACGCACGTCATTTACATATAAATCTGTTATAACTGCGGTGAAACACAATTCAAATTAAACCTAAAGATCAGTGTTATAGTATCAATTCATTGGAAGTACGTTTTTTTTATTCACTATGAATAAATCTAGTTAATACTCAACTCTGTTTACATTAACTGTTTCCTTGTTTCTTTTCAAGAAATAGACAGATTACAGTAAAAACATCTGTGCTCTTACTGATGAACATCATAATCCTTTTTGAATTCAACACTTGCAACACATTTTACCTTTAATTTAAAAGGATTCATTACTTAATGTGAAAAGGCCATTCTGGTGGCCATCCATTTAAAACAATGTAATCCTCGATGGATAATTAGAACAGAGAAATTATTCTGGACACCATCTCACACAATGTTTAGAACATAAACTGTACCAACAAAGTGTGGAATGTGTCTTTCTCGGAATGTTACGAAAAAGGAAACACAATTAAATCGGTTTTGCTAGCCACATTACTGTAGATTGCCTTTTTTACATATTGGTGGTCTTTAGCACACTATAGGGAGGCCAACTAATGATAGCAATAGCAAAAGGTTAAATTTGGACCAAATATGTTATTCTGCCAGTCCATAAACACTTTGATATTTGAATCTGGCTGGTCACACAAGGCTAGATGGACTGATCCAGGCTAGTGTTACACATTATATTCATATATCTGACACTTTTGAAATGGCAAACTTTTAGTAATTTTAGATCTATATTGTTGACCCTCTAGTATATGTTAACCAGCCAATTGCAAAGCCTTTATACTATCCAAAGCTAAAGCAGTGTATCACAGTACCCAGTGGCCTTTACCCAGTATCTCAGTTCAGCATATCTAGTCTGTCATTTCTGGTTGTGGCTGTGTTTGGACCTCAATTATTGAATATTAAGTGACAACTACTCTAAACCCAGGGCATGACACTAATGACTACTCTTGGGGCACTGTTCTACAAAGTATTGCAGGGAAATGACGAGCAATGAACTAAATATTAAAGGGGTATGAAAGGCGACAGAAAAAAATGAGGGCTTAGCTCATACTTAAGCCACTGAAGAGAAGACAGCACTCATCAAAGTGCCGTAACATGTGAAAAACACAGCAAGTGTTAGGGAGGGCACTGAATGTGTGTATATAAATGTCTGTGGGAGTATGTATATGTCCAAGCTAACTATGTATGTGAGTGATGTACAAAGTGGTTGCACACAGATATCAACGATAGCTTTAAAGAACACATGTTTTCATGAAACCTTAAGTGAATTTGGGTTTTGGTTTTGGAATGGAAAAGGAATCCAACTATTTACTTTCCAAGAGGTGAATCATATATTTTAGAGAGAGACGCACAGATGCACTGTGTTGACTGTTGCAACCACTCCTTTTATCATATCTCAGAAACACAATTCTCACATAAACATGCCTCTTTCTTTCCCTAATCCCACTAGCTTTTATAATTCATGTAAGGCCTTATGCCTATGATATGTGAAATGTATACATTAAAAAGCAAGTCACACATAGGCATGGAAAGCTAAGCAGTTGAAAAAAATGTTTCAATACTGACTGAGGTTTTAAAGCATGATAACAAAGATAATCTAAACGATTTTAAACTACTCTAATTACCTTCAAAATGCTTTGTATTTTTTCTCATTGTCGAGTGTTGTTTATACGTACACTTTCAATGGGTAAAAAGTAACATTTTGAATATAACTGAATCCATTAGGCACTGCATATAATCAAAGTGATTCATGAAGTTATTAAAACCAATAAAACTTAGAGACGAAAATAGGGAAGCAGGGTAGAAAAAGAACATTTCGTAGAGAGAATATGTGTAGAGATAAATGTAGAGAGTGATATAAACACTCAGTTTTATGTCTATCATGCGGTGCTCCTGTTTTCTAGTGAGGACAAGCCGATTCATAGGATTTAAAAGGAATTATGACAGTTTAAATGAAACAGGGTTATGCTATTTATATGAAAAGCAATATTCATTCCTGAGAGACCACACATCTGTTAGGCCTATCAGCAATTGTCATGAACAGAGTTTAGTTGTAAGATCATAAGATTGACAGTGCAAGGAAGTACACTCGGTCAACATGAGATGACCACTGTAACGGAGAGAAAGAGAGAGAAAAAGAGAATGAGAGATGCGTGTGTACAAAAGTGTATTATATTTCTTAATTTTATGAGTAAAAGTTACTATCATACCTTTATGATATCATACCTTTATAAGGATACAGAATTATCAGGGGAATTTATAACAACTTCAAAGTAAAAACCCCATCAATATCTTTGAGTAGAAACATTCAAAGGCCCTAAATGACTGTTTTTTAGAATGGACTAAAGCACTGTGAGTTCTTTCCATCTCACATCCTCCTCCATCAAGAACTGTGCTGAATATAACAGGCTAACTTTAAAACATAGTTTTTGAGGAAATGCCTTACTGTAAGATTTATTTTTCCGTACTTTAGCTTTTATTGATAGGCAAGTGAGACGGTGTGAAACTATTTGAAACAGTCTTAAATCAGCTCAATAAAACCCTGTTATAATGCTTTGTTTGTACCCGACACTTAGCACATCAGCTGAATGATAAGACCCTTGTATTTTCTCAGTTGTTTTGCAGACTTCCTTTGGACTGTAAAGTTAATCTTCACATTAGCTGGGGGGAGAAATGGCTTTCTTTGTAGTATAACAAATAGGTTATTTTTCAATTAACTTCAAATGTCAAAAGATTTTTCACAGCGAGAGCTGTTTGTGTCATATATTCCTTTGCCACAAAGACGCACAGTAATTCCCGACAACGTAAAGTATCCTCACTCAGAACACAATGCTGGGAAAGGCCCTTTGATGTCGTACACATTGCACACAGTATACCTGCTGAGCCACGTCATCAGTGACTGTTAGTGACGGCTAAGCTTTAACGCCCAAAAGTACAACTCAAGAGTTGATGGCTTCCATGAAGTCCAAAACTCAAATGTTGATTCTAGGTTACTGTGGGACTGAGCTTTGGACATGCAAACTAAGGCCTGGAGATAGTCAACCACAAGCCAAACGATGAGTGAATGTATGAACAGATCCTTTAAGTTCAGGCTAGTAAAGATGACAAAGCGTTTCATGACAACATACTCAAATAGGTTTTTGATCAAGTTGTCTGGCATGTTGGCCATCCCTTTTCTTTCTCAGAGATGCTAAACTGTTTAGTTCAACAAACACGAGCTGAATGTATCAGAGTTCACAGAGTTTGAATGGTATTTTAAAGGACAGGTGTCCAGGTTAATGGGGAGCTGGAGGAATTTACAAGCTGTAGAGGACAAGGATTTAAAGAAACTCACTCATAGTACTCTGCTGCCGGCGAGATCTTGTATTTGGCATAAGACGTGCCGTTGCCGAGGAAGGAACCATTGATAAATTTGGGGTCTGTGCAGTTCTCACTGTTCCAAGGGTTGTTACAGTTGAGCCAGGGCAATTCACTGGTCATGGAGCTGAACAGATAGTAGAGGGACCAGGCTATGATGACGTTGTAGTAGAAGCCCACATACAAGGCAATAACTATCACAGTATAGCCCACACCTGAAAGATATAAAATGGTGAAAGAATTAAACATACATAGGCATATGCAAAACTGTTTTTGTTTTTCAAGAAGGATTGGTGGTGCATGACCATGGTTCTAAACATATTTTTATCATTTATCATACTATTAGCTTACATGAGCAGATTGCTTAATATGTCTTCATTTAAAGAATGCTGCTTACGCTAACTCATTAGCTTTAATTATAAGAATGTTAGTTCTCCTAATTCTACTCACTTGGCTGATTTGGTCAGTTTCCAGATACCAGTCATTGTAATATTAGTTAATACATGTTCATGTTAGCCAAACCAAGTATGCTAGCTTACAAATGTTGGATAATTTTCATGTAGGATAATTAGTCTTTTGGTCATCTAGGTATACAAACAAAATAGAGGTTGCTGTGTTATTACAAATTGTATCCCTGGCTGATTCAAATCTAGAAAAAATGAATATTAACGTTCCATTTTAGGATCAGCAGTTCTGAACCAATAAAAAGTGTCGAAGGCCTTTCACTTATGCTCAATTTAAAACAATTCCTGGAACAGTAAAAACACAGCTCAGTAAAACAATGGTGCAATTCAAATATGTTTTCAGTTATCACAATGCTTCATTTGATAGCAACATCTTGTTATGTTATTATTCAATTGATTATATCACTTAAATCAGTTTATCAATCATAATTTTAAATTTTCTCTGACATCAGCTGACACCAGACGAGATACAGTCCCCTCCAAAAGTATTGGAACAGTAATGCCAATTCCTTTATTTTTGCTGTAGACTGAAAGCGTTTGGGTTTGACACCAAAAGATGAATATGAGACAAAAGATCAATATGTCAGCTTTTATTTCCAGGTATTTTCATCTGGATCTGATAAACAACTTAGAAGATATCATTATTTGTAAAGGAACACTACATTTTTTGTTGAGCAAAAGTATTGGAACATGTGACTAACAGGTGTGTTTTGTTGCCTAGGTGTGTCTTATGACATTTATTATTCAAACAATAAATAACACTGAATGTCTAGGCTCAGTTTCAGATTCTGGTTTTGCCTGTGCAGACTGCAGTTATAGTAATCAACATGAAAAGCAGAGAACTGTCTATGGGTGAAAAGAAAGCAATTGTGAAGCTAAGAGAAGATGGGAAATCAATCAGAGCCATTGCACAGACACTAGCCATAGCCAGTACAACAATTTGGAATATCCTCAGGAAGAAACAAACTACTGGTGTACTAAGTAACAGACATCGAACGGGACGACCAAGGAAAACAACAGCAGTTGACGACAGAAACATTGTCAGAGCTGTGAAGAAAGACCCTAAAACTACTGTTGGTGAGATCAACAACAACCTCCAGAGGGCAGGAGTGAAGGTTTCAGAATCCACTGTTCGCAGAAGACTTCATGGACAACAGTACAGAGGCTACACCAGAAGATGCAAGCCATTCATTAGCATAAAGAATAGGAAGGCCAGGCTGGATTTTGCCATAAAGTACAGAGACGAGCCTCAAAAATTCTGGGAAAAAGTTTTATGGACTGCTGAGATGAAGATTAACTTCTACCAGAGTGATGGAAAGGCTAAGGTTTGGAGAAAAAAAGGATCTGCTCATGACCCCCAAAACACAAGCTCATCTGTGAAACACGGTGGAGGTAATGTGATGGCTTGGGCTTCAATGGCTTCTTCTGGGACGGGCTCATTAATCTTCATTGATGATGTAACACATGATGGCGGCAGCAAAATGAATTCGGAAGTCTACAGAAACATTTTGTCTGCCAATTTAAAGAAGGATGCAACCAAACTGATTGGGAGATCCTTTGTCATGCAGCAAGATAATGACCCTAAACACACTGCAAAAGCAACAAAGGAGTTCATCAGGGGCAAGAAGTGGAAGGTCCTAGACTGGCCAAGTCAATCTCCAGACTTAAACCCTATAGAGCATTCTTTTTACCTTCTTAAAAGGAGACTGAAGGGAGAAACCCCCCAAAACAAGCAACAACTGAAAGAGGCTGCAGTGAAAGCCTGGAAAGGCATAACAAAAGAAGAATGCAAAAGTTTGGTGATGTCCATGGGTCGCAGGCTTGATGCAGTTATTGAAAGCACAGGATTTGCAACAAAATATTGAGTCTTATTCACTTAAATCCATTTCAAGTCTATCTGTTCCAATACTTTTGCTCATCTAAAAATGTGGTCTTTCTTTTCAAATAATGATATCTTCTAAGTTGTTTATCAGATCCAGATGAAAATACCTGGAAATAAAAGCTGACATATTGATCTTTTGTCTCATATTCATCTTTTGGTGTCCAACCCAAACGCTTTCAGTCTACAGCAAAAATAAAGGAATTGGCATTACTGTTCCAATACTTTTGGAGGGGACTGTAGGTTCATAGCCTACCATTAAGTGCTTGGTTTTAACACGTACAAACTGAATGGCATTTCTGAAAATGTATGCAATAATACAAGGATATTTTACCATCCCTTTGTTTTTATGAATAAAAAATAGTACGTATGCTACAACAATTTATCGGTACAAAGACACATATCAGCATGAAACGAAAATGATAATATGACTTGAGACACTGTGGCTACCTTCAATGTAGGCACCTGTTGCCAAGCCTATTTCTTGAGTCTCCTATCCATGGCATGTCTAGATGTGACAACTATTCAGTACATTACGTTTTATAAAGAGGTTGAGCAAGGACATCTCACCTTTAAAGATAGGGCATATTTTCCAGACTGTGGCTGCCCCTTGTCTGTTGTATTGGCCCAAGGCTAGTTCCATGTAAAACAAGGGCATCCCAGCAATGACCAGGAACAGAATGTAAGGGATCAAAAAGGCACCTGAGAAGATAATAATAGAACAATAGAAAAAAAAAAACTGTTTTCATGAGAGAGCTCTATACTTATATTCAAGTTAAGCAAATGTAACTTTCAAGGACAATTGCTGACATATTTTGGTATTGTAGACCTTATGTCTGTAATACTTACAAGTGAGATACAATAAATCACGTTTCTAAATATATATAGTATATATATATGGTTTATATATGGTATATATATATATAATTAATAAAACACTAACTAAAACGAACAAAAAATGTGTGCTTTTGGTATAGGTTTGCAAAGCTCAGTAGCAGATGGTATCAGTTTAACAGCAGTTTCTTTTTTTTAACCTACAGCATCCATTGACTTATGTTTACCCAATGAATGTAAATGCCAACACAAAGACACTTTCTAATAATCAATCTATTGATCTGCATGCAGGTCTATTGTAACAGAGCGCAAATTGTCAAAACAAAACAAACAAAACAAATAAGCTACAAACCTTTCATTTGCTCAACATGCACATGTTAATTAATTGATTTAAGAACAAATTTCAAGGTTCTATTAAGTATGATCTCCATAACCTGCTTTTTGTAAATCTGACTAATTAACTTTAAACAATTCCAATAACAGCTGCCTCAACATTAACAGCAGTTGAAGGTAAAATAAAACAAAGGACATTAAATGCAAACGGTTGATTACACATTACGGTGTACGCAGTTAGCTTCATCTAAAACTAAACAGTGAGTTTTGGAACATAGTTTTGGAATTGTTTTTTATGCTCAACTAGAAGTGCCTCTTAGGGCATCCGCTGGTGTGAATGGGTCATGGTTCAAGACAAAAGAGTAGCACACATTAAGTTCACTCTAAATTAACCTACATAACACAGTAACAGTGCAATAGGTTTTACCATTGTATTAAAGCAGTTCCCTGTTCTAACAAACAGCAAGAGCAAATTGCCCCTAATTCTCAAATGTTTTAGGATTACAATGATTGTGGTATGCTCAACAGGGGCACAGCATAATCTGAAACAAAAAGGTTGCTATTACACTCACTTTAACTGTGGGTGCCTGCTGCCCATTGGTCAATTGTGGCCTAATATTTAGCCTATCCCTCTACACCGCAGCCTATTTATCGTTGCTAAAACAGCTTTATATCAAGGATACGATATCCCTGCTTCAATTTGCTTACCTCCTCCGTTTTTGTAGCACAAGTAGGGAAATCTCCATACATTGGCCAAATCCACTGCGAAGCCAATGACCGACAGAAGAAAGTCAATTTTCTTGCCCCAAGTTTCCCGTTCATCCAGGGAGGACGAGCCCGGGGGTCCAGCATGGGGGCTGGGAATGATGGAAGAGCTGGTATACTGGACCCCATTTTGGTCCTTCACAAGTATAAGTTCCACTTCCCTTTTCTCCACATTGGATGGGTTCAACGGGGCAACAGATGAGAGCTTGTGTTCTGGCAGAACTTGGATGTTCATCTTTTCCTGCAATGCGAGGGTCGGGCCAACCCCTTGCTCTCACTGCCCCGAGGAAGTGGCTGTGGGGATTCTAAGGACGCACTGGTTCGTAATGGTAAAGGGAATCCAGCTAATGAAGAAAGGAAAACTTCGCCAAGGCGAATGTTCACGCCGGGACTTAGAACTGCAGACTCTGCACGCATCGGCTGAAGAAGAAAAATAAAACACAGAAACATTGCAGAGGTGGAATATGTGTTTTAAAGGATTTTGCTTGCACTTACTCACATCAGCAGGCCGCCAGGCATAGGAATATTGCTTACAATCATCTTTCCTCTCACCGTAAGCACATTACAAAAACTTAAATCTTCTAACATAACTTTTAATTTGACCACACATTAGGTGTGTGAAAGCACAGGTGTCGATGCGTTCTCACCATCGCCAAAACTGTACCAAATAGTTCAAATCGTGATTAGCCTAGAATCTGACCATAATAATTGAGATTAAAATGTCATATTAAAGGTATACATTTTTTTCCAAATCAATTCAAAGTATTTTGAGCCGAAAGAGAGCAAGCTGCATACTTGTAAATACTACGGGCACTTCTCCGTGACCCGTTGTCGCAGTTCTGTAGATGCGTCTGTGGAGAGACTGCCCATTATGATGGAACTAGAAGACTCGCCTTCTTAGTCGAAGGAGACGATATAAATTATGAGCTTTTAAATCGGTTTCCTCTCCCTCTCCACGTGACATTTTATAATTCATTTTTCCCTCCCATTTGAAACCACAGTCGAGTTGGTACGGCTGTTCTGAAGTGCGTACGAACATGCGCATCTTGGATACTTAAACAACCACACCAGTCAAAAAGAAGCACCAAGTGATTACTCAAAATTAAGCACAAGTGCTACGTTCAAAACTTCGCTCTTTATAACTGATACATGTTCATTAAAGGCTATAATTTTTTTGCGGTTGTTTTGCCTGAAGTTGTTACCATTCTTTTCAGTTTTGGGGGCTTTTTGAGATTTTCCAAAGCGTTCAAAGTAAGGTTACGCGGTACTCACAATAACATTTCATGGTTTCCTACTTATTGGCCTATTACCTTACCTGCATTTGGGACCATGATATTGTTTCAGGAAATGTTTTAATTTTAACTTTTTTGTCTGTTTCTTCTCTGTACTAAATAGATCGAATTACAATTTTCTTAGAAGCGGTAAAAGCATCGTGTTCCATGTGTAATTTAATTCCACACCATCTTTGCCATGGGCAACGAATTCTATTAGATATGGTTGATCAGCTCATCCCATTAAAGTCAATGAATGTCCTCTTAAAGCTCTACAGTGCTTCTTTTATAGAACCTTAAAGGGGCTGTTTTGGGGCACTTTGTTTGTGAAAATGGAATAATTGAACTGAGGGGGCCCAGGTTATGTGGGGCACTATTTGTTATCAGTGTTGCTGTTTTTTTTAACATCCTCGTCTTAGAGGTTAGGACAGATCATATACAAACCATACATGTTTTATCTATATAATGCACTTTATTCAATACAATTTGTTTTGTTTTAAATATACTGTATGCATTACAACTTACAAGGTATAGGCCTTGACTAACACGGGACCTATAAATGTAGTTCTTCACTTCTGGACTCGTATCATCTTTCATCATCTGTTGGCTCTCCCACTCAACATTTAAGCAACTCCTTCATTCTATGCCTTAAGGCCCTTGCTGTGGACTAGATCCTGATCTCAGCAGGTGAGCCTAATGAAACATGAAATGGCTCTTACTGTACAGTCTTAAAACAGCCTCTGGTCTCGACAGGGTTATATCCAAACCTCTGATCTCACTTTCAACCTTTGCCTCCCTAACCTACCCAATTCTCATTTAGTTACCTCACGGTTAGTTTACCCTCAACGTGAGTTACTAGTCAAGTGCATTTTATTGCCTAGAAAAGCCTATTACCTCTGAAGCATGGAACTAAAAAGCCACTTTGGATGTGTTTTATTACACTTGTTTTTACCATATTGTTTAGGTCGAATCAGCAGGGGAAATTTCCGTCATTGTCATCCGCTGTCCGAACTGTTTTTCGATTGAAAAATGCAGAAATACTTCTGTTGGCCAGAAGCTTTATGCACTCTGCTACAGGGTCTAAAAAGCTGTTCTTGTGTCCAAATAGGTCGTGACCATGTTGGGGTTTGAGGTGTTGCCCTGTTTCCCTGTAGCCTAGTGTTCTAAATCCTATCGTTCCCATACACTTTGTGCTTGTAAGCCTCTTTGTGGGGCCTTGTAAAAGGCTATAGATTAAAGCATTTCGGCAATGTTAAGTGGTTTACTGAAAACTAGACCCCACTTTGAAAAGTCAGTTACTATTAACTGTCCAGTGCAAGAACCCAGAACAAAATGATGACACCGATAAGAGGATATTTAATTGTACATTTGGGCTTACATTTACTGAATGTAGGATTGCACAGTATTGACATGCCCTTCTTGATAAAGCATGTGTAGTACAAGAGTTAGAACTTCAAACAGAAGATTACACTTTTTGATTGATAGCAAGCTATGAAAAATGATAAGTAGTTGGACTCACTATTCACATTGACATCCGTACACACTTGCAAAGTTCACCTGCTGTGTCAACTTTCACACCTTAGTGAAATGTCGGTAATAATTATTTTTGATAAAACAGACTTTTAAGATCACCAACACTGCATCTTATCACAGTCAAAGATGAATTCCCCTCTCAAAATAGTAAGCTAGAAAGTTACACATTCCCAAAAATGTGATACACCCATAGCAAAGCACACAAAAAAAAAACCTGTGCAACCACATAACGCTGTTAGAACACAGATGTTCCCACTGAACCTAAAACCTCTGCTGAGACCTGTACAATTCTTCAAAAGCATCTTACAGGAAATCAATTATAATCTATTTCCTGATGGAATAGAATAAAGAAAAACAATAAGGTGTCATTGAGCGGTTGAAGGAAACGCTAACAATGAGCTTATGGGGGCACTCCCTGAAGCTAAAACAACAAGTGTAGCCGTGCCTGTTTTCAGCCGGCCAGAGCCAAAGGTGACTGGGTGTGGTGTGTCGTGGTATGGCGATGATGCAGAAGGCTCAAAGGGGTTGCTCATTTTGAACACCTCCTGACCTATGCAAAGACAATCACACTACTAATCACAGCATATACGCACTTCACTATCCATCTCCATAAAGGTTGTCCATTTGCATTATGTTCTACTTGAAAATGATTTCAGGGCAAATCACAGGGGGTTACCTTCAACTTTGCATCTGTGTGTTGAGCTTTATGTTAGAGATGTTACCACAAATGAAAAGACACCCTCGACTTACCTTCTAAGATCAAGGCACTAAATTGCACCGTGTCAATTAGCAGCCCAGGCTGTCGACGGTGACCTTTGCATCCAGCTTGGCAGAGGCCCCCCCACCCATCAGTCTGAGGCCTGTGTCCAGCCAAGGCCACCAAGGCCACTTGCTCCACTCAACCAGGGCCCAAATCTGATTACCTGCGAACATTGGCAGTAATCTAAGAAGACAGCTACACCCCAGGCAGGGAAGAAATGGATACAGCAATATGCTAGAGCCACGCAAATGGGGGTTGGGGGTGGGAGAGAAAAATTGTCGCAACAACACATTGACCTAATTGATTTCATGCCATCTCATCAATTGCGATTAAAATGAAATGGGCTCTGTATGTGTGAAAAGGTTAAAACAAATTGAAGGTGGAAATCACAGCTGGTAATCACGGCCTGTCTAACAGCAGGCATTTAATGAAGCTCCCAAGTCTCAATCCTTCATCTGGAGCGCTGATTAGTGACTGATTTGTGCACACGCACATGACTGTGAACACTGCAAACATGATGATAGATGATCAATCTAGTAGATCAGTAATCCTGCAGACATTAACAAGCAATGCATTACAGCAATAGACCTGCTACTGTCTGCTGATAATATTTCTAAATGACATCTCCCATGTCCAGCCCCCCCCCCCCCCCCCCCACACACACACACACACACACACACTCACACTGTATGGGATTAGCGTGTCATTTTACGTGTCATCAATGTCAATATTGGCAAACGTTTAATCATCAGTGAAAACAAGTTTAAGTAAATATACTTGAAAAATATACTTGAAAAATACTTGAGTTTTAAATATGCAGTAAAAGTTTTAGGCAGGTGTGAAAGAACGCTGGCAAAAATTTGAAAGCAAAGAGTGGTCACAGCAAATATTGATTTGATTTAGATTATTCATTTGTTCATTCACTTTGCATTTAGTTAATTGCTAAAAACAAACTATTATCACTTCGATTTTTTAAAGCATTCTTACTTTACACACAACCTTTGCACAGTACTATATATTTTGCCCATATATACAGTATATGAGGCAAAAAAGCATCGGAAATGGTATTAGATGAAGCAGCAGATACAATTTCATGTTTAAAGTCATGTTGGGACACGGCCATGCCTTCTTTGTGGAGGCTCCACGTTTGCGCACTTAATGAGTTAATGATGGCAAGTTTTGGCAACTGACTTCAACATTCTGGAAGCTACAGACACAGAAAGGCCTGTCTGAGCTTGAAAGTGTCCACTGTAGCTGATGCCATTCATTCAACATGCTGCTGCTAGACTACTGGCATAAGGATGCTTTTTACAGTGGCAATTTATGGCTAATTCAACCACCACCATAAGAAAATTGAGAGTAATGTCCGTTTTAAATTAATGACCGAGAGGGAGCGCACAAAAAGAAACCACACTAGAACACAAGTAGCAGTTTGTTCCTAATAGGAGGATGAATGCTGTCACCTGGTGGTGGTTGAAAGGACAGGAGAAAGCCTCCAGAGAAGAGCCTAAGAATAAAGGTCTAATTAGAAGTCAAGGAAAGTCTAATTACATAGGTTCCATGCAGTGAAATATAAAACTACAAGTCATTAGATAATTAAAATTGTCTTCAAGTTTTATTACAAAAAAAGAGCTGACTTTGTTGTGTTAACAAAAAATCTGATAATTGCAATGCACTATTCTAAATAAATTACAATGCTGCTTGTTCATCTGAAACCATAGCCCCTGGAATACACTCCTGTGAATATGCACCACAGCCTTTTTGCTCACAAATTGCCTTACTTTCAGCAGTTGCTAGGCTTTAGTAGGCGTAAGCCACGTAGACACATTGCTCTCAGCAACAACACTCTTCAATCGAAATGCAAATAGAAACAGATGCAAAGCAAAATCGTCAGCTAATTATACAGCAGTCTTACATGGTCTCTGTCCCTGAGCGTTAAAAAAAAAAGTGTAAAGCACAGCATGAATGCTTTTTTTAGACATAGCTCCTGTGCCTCAGTGGGCTGATAGATCAGATAAATCCTATGATAGCACACACTAAACATGTGTATTCTGCAACAGACATAAGGACAATAACAACAGTGAAGTTTGGCAATCTCTCCAATTTACAGAGGGGGAAGAGCACATTTTCCCACATTTATAGATACAGCTAAGTCTAAACAGAGAGAACAATCAACAAGGTGTCAATCTACAGTAAGCACCAGGGTAAAGAATGGTATCGATGCCATATACACTACATGTAGAGGATTGGAGAAGTTCAGTCGGATACCTACGCATATTCTGACCATCTGACGTACATGATATTAATAATCTGTTAAAAATAATTATGCTTTAGGTGTGTAAAAACTTCATTTGTTTCTTAAAGAAGTTCTTACTTTGTTTTCTCTATTCTGAATAATAGAGAACACTGGTAACTATGTGAAAACATACTCTTGAAAAGACCATGGCAGAACCCTTCTCTGGTATGCAGTATCTTGGCCAGTAGCTCATATAAATCTCTGTAAGGCACAACAAAATTATAGCTAGGGAGTGACAGTATGCTTAAAAATGGCGTCTTTAAAAAGGCGAGCGTAGATCCTCCTATGCGGGTCAGAACTCATCTATGCCGTTGTAAAAAATTACGTTTCAGTCCACTAAAACCAGTCAGTGCAATAGACCCTGTGGCATTTCCTTCTCAGCGCAACAGACCAAGTGGTCCCCGTTGGAGAGCAGTGTGCAGATATCTGCTTCCCATCTTAGTCGTCTTTCTTGTCAGAGATACTGTCTTCCTGTTTGTCGTCATGGTCAGTGTTATTGCTGGACAGCAGATCCTCCGGATCCACCCCCTGGAGCGCCTGGTATCGCTGGAGCTCCAGGTACGTGGTGAAAAGCTTGGCATACTCTGGGTGGGTTAGGGCAAAGGACTGGAATTCATCTGGAACAACGCAAGAGACAGTGAAGAGGTTTGCATCCAAGATCATTTGGAACAGGTTGAAAGCAAGTGTCAGCGTTTATGATCACAGAAATACTGCAGGGTTGAGTCTACTTGCCATAACCCCCTGCTCTAATTCCAAAGACATTTTGGTATACTTACCAAAGGTAATGAATCCAGAGCCATCCGCATCAATGGTCTTGAAGAGCTTGGCCATGTTCAGGTCATTCACACCTAAGGCTGAGCGCATCAGAGAGGCAAACTCCTCTCTGGTGATTTTCTGATCCTGGTCAGTGTCAAACAACTGAGCAACAAAAGACAAGGCGTTAACATTAGTGTCATTTTATTGTCAATTTGAAACAATATACAATCAGGCAATTTCCACAATGGCAGCTGTGTCAAATGTACCCCAATTGGTCGAAACATTTGACCTTATTGCCAACTCCTTCATGCTGACAACAGCAAAGATACAAAAGCCATTTAATGTGTCCTTTATGAAAAAATATAGGGACAATTGTCTTCAGCTGTACCTTAAAAGCCATCCAAAGAACCTCGTCAGTGTTGGCTGGTCGACACAAGATGGTCACCCCAATTACATACTCTCGGAAATCTATGGTACCGTCTCCATCCTTGAGAGGGGAAAGGTGGATATGTTGAGCCACAGCCAGCATAGTTTTAATATGTAATTCACATAAGTACAGGCTGAGTGCAAAGAGGCGTGCTCTCACCCTGTCAAACAAAGCAAAAAGATCTTCCAAGGCTGGGCTGATGGGCAACTTCAGGTAGCCGGCAAACTCCTCAATGCGGATGCGTCCTCCATTACAAGCGCTGGCTATGGTTGCGAAACCCTCCAGCTCCTTCCTCACATTCTCCCACTTCAGGCTGGGGGAGACCGAGCAGGACACAAGGATTTGTGGTGAGGAAGTGTTTGTCTGGGCTAGGTCACGTTAGACAGGTGTGGAATAGAATTAGTCCCAACATAACAAAGTTTGAATTGAGTACATCACTACCGATAAATCCACACACAAACAATCAATGCAAAATTCGAGGGTGATGACCTTGTACAGACTCTCAGCTATTACTCTCTCTTGACTTAAACGCAACGAGTTTGAATCAAGCACTTTCCCACCATAAACGTCTACTTAGTGCAACAAGAGTGCAGCCTCTGTCACTCTACAAACTTATTTTAAACTCCCCATACTGTGTGGCCCATTACATGTCAGAAAATGACTTCCAGTTAAGCACAGCGGTGATCAAATATTCAGTGTGAAACCCCTCCGTGTGGCTGGCTACTGTGTGCATTCGAGTAAGGACGTCTTACTTGAGTTTGCTGCTGATCTTAGTGAACTCCACTAGGCCAGCTTCCATAGGCAGGGTCAGCTCTCCCGCCGAGATCATCAGCCTGCAGTCCTCGTATGTGTGGTCAGTCACAGGGACTCCCAATGCCCTGTGCAAACACATAATTAGGTGAGTCAGAGGCTGACACACACATGGGCAAGTTCAAGAGTAAACATACCCACAAGTACACCACCACACCCTCTGTGCATGTGTAAACACCGAATGAGATAAAGAAGAAAAAAAAGAACACTTACCGTGCCATAACTCCCCGCACAGTGTTTGCAAAGAGGGGTGGCTTTTTTTTTTCCTCTTCTGTGGGGATCTGTGGTGGGAGGAACTACAGAGCAGAGGGCAAAGCTCAAAATGGGGGCAGGAAATGTGACGCTGAACAATAGTTTACTGCAATGTTATGTCTTCCAACAATGCTAAGAGTCAGCACAGCCCATTTCAGCCAGCTACTTACATCAGCAAGCCTGTCCAAACAAATGAAATGGCTGCTATTACTGACCTCTATCTCCACTGTGGTGTACAACTGGGACATTGTGAGAAGCAAAAGTTTCCCCCTGCAATAAAAAATATATAATTGTTGATTTAAGCAGGCCTGATTCAAATAAGAATGCTTCATTGGTGACTGGCTTTACTGCCTTGCTATGTACACTTACGAGCTAAAGCCTTGCCACGTCCAAGTCACAGTATCCTGAAAAACAAAAGATATGATTCTTATTCTCACCACCACCACCACCACCACCACCACTAAAATAACTAATAAGCCAAGATTCATGAAGATCATGTTCAGGTGGACTATACATACCAGTCTGTTGGGATATCTCATGATAATAGGCTGCACTGGAACTCCAGGGATGAAGGCACCTGTGGGGGGGGGGGGGGGGGGGGGGGGGGGGAGTGTTACATTATATATAAGCCTGGTTTAACCACTGATGAACGACCGTGTTCAGGGATCTATAAAAACAAAACAGATCACGCGCTAACAGCTAGTTAGCGGCTCATTCAAATGTCTATGCAAATACACTAACGGCAAACACCTACACAATAGATGGTGATGGTGTGAAGGTCAATGAGAAAATCTTTAGGTTGCTGCTAGTTAGTGATATTAAATGGAGAGCAATCTTTAAAATGTTTTGGCACCATAGAACATAACAAATATAGCGCAAGACATGTCAGGAAGATTTTCAAGAGTCATAAATACAGTCCTATCCATTAAATACTAACAATGTGCTTCAATCATTGGCACTGGCAAACAAGTAGATAGAGAACATGACTAGCCAGGGTAATACTCCCAGACTGCCCTGGAGTCATGTGACTCAACACAGAAAGAGGCACACAGCAAGTCCATAGTTGTCCACTGGGACAAAAACACCCCATCTAAACTTGAAAAGGTGAACAGATCTCCCAGCTACATGGTCTTTCTGCTTTGTGCATCACGTAAAGCTGACGGAAACAATGCAATGTGCTGTGAACCATCGCTAGGCGACTGTCCTTTACTAGGCGGTACCATGGGGTGAGTGTTAATGGCGTGGGAACATACCTAGTTTAAACGTAATAAGACAGGAACGATTTGTACATGTTCCCTCTGGAAAAATCAGGACCTGGAACACAAAATTTGAATTATTCACTCCTTATCAAACATAAAAAAACAAACATATAGCCACATGATGTTATTTAGCATTGTTTTAGCATAATATGAGCTTATATGACCATTGAAACTAAAAGAGGAAGTAAGCAAGCATGACCCAAGACACATCCAGGTCTAGCTTTACCAATACTTCCCTAGCAGTTTGTTCTGCCTATACAGCTCAGCTACACCACATGGGTGTATAATCCCCCCTTTCGGGGGGTGTCATGAGTTTAGGTTTTGAGGTGTATTTTTGCTATAGGAGCAAACACAATTACTCAATCAGAAAAACATTCCTGTGATTGAAAGAGGAAATTATATTTGTGTATACAGTGTCTGTGTCAGTGTCTAGCTTTGACATACCTGTGGCCAGTGACCTCCAGACTTAGCTCGACTGTCAATCTCCCTGATGGTATTCTTACGGGAGTCTGGATCTTTCCTGGACACTAGCACTGGCTGGAGACAGCGCACAAACCCTGGTTGAAAAGGCAATGCATGGTTGAGAAGCAAACACTTTCTCAAAACCACAGTGAACACACTATGAATGGCTAGAAATTCTGGAGTCATTTTCTGTCCTGACCTAAATCTAAGCAATCAGATGAAGTGTTGTAAAGGAACTTGAAATTCCTTGCAAGCTAAAATGCAACCTTAGGATAAAGATCCTACCAGGACAGCCGAGTAGTAAGTTTCAGAAATGTTTTAGTTGTAAAAAAACACGCTTAAATGTCGCATAAGTGCGATGTGTGACAACAACAGCACTCAAACAACCAATCTCATTACCAAGTATTTCAACAGTAAAGTAACAAAATTCCACTCACTGCCAAAAATAGGAGTTGCCAGGTTTTCTACGCGAGACACGGTGGAGGGAAGGCCTGCTATGATACAGACGATGCCATCAAAGAAAGTGGAGTGGGGGGCCACAGCCAGGATTGGGGCCTCACTGCTGCCGACCTGCTTCCCTTTCACCACCACCCGAAAGCCCATGCAGAAGTAGTATGTCCTGCCAAGGGCAGCCATCACATTTCGACACATGAACCTGCAAGATCCCAGCCCCAAAAATTGGGCATTAGCCAAACCTTGATTTTTGAGTCTAGTTCACTTGTTTGAATGTTCAACATCAATAATTTGGAGGGGCATGTTTGGATGGTATGAATATTGTCATGTTTTTTTGCGTGTTTCATGGGTTCAAACTTTAACATAAGCAGTAGGACTTACTGTAGACCATTGGTTGAGACTATTTTGTAGGCAAGCAGGTAGACCTTTTTAGCCTTTTACCATAGCCCATTTTGTTGAAGAATGTTGAAGAAAGGGGTATTATCTTTCTCTGCATATGATTGCATATATTTCATATTGACAGTATTGCAATGCATTTCTAATGAATGTCAGCAGCTTGACAACTTCCACAAGGACTGGTTACACAAGTCATTTCCTCTGTTGCAGTAAACAGTCATCGACCACAACAATGTATTTACTGAAAGAAGCCAGTACAACATTCCTTCAAATCATCATGGTTTCATTTTCTAGCCACTATAGTGAACTTTGAGTTCCCGACAGACCTATGGGGTCACTGGATAGTGTTTGCATGACAGTTACCGTCTCCATCCAGTCATTGGCTCCACAGCTCCTTTCAGGGGGTGCATGAATGTTGTTATGACAGCAACCGGCCATGTTACCATGAGAACCAGAGACAAGAAGATGCCACGAATTGGTACCAGAAATATGCCAAGGAGTACACACTGAAAATGAATAAACATAGGCTCAGGTGATAGAAACATAAATACACACTAATTGTCTAAATCAGTTCATAAGCGAACATTTATTTAACGAACAGACGGGCTTCACTGTCATTTGTCACATAGCCTTCTATAGACCAAGATTTATCACATTCGTATTTAAATGCATCAGCTGGCTACTACAGGGAATTTGAAAACAAAAGCACAATACGCTTCATTGTTTAAAATGAATTAACAAAGCTTTACACGGGATTGCCAGTGTGATTTCACCGATCAGATTAGGCCCAGATTACTCTACGATGTAGCCTATGGTTACCTGCCCTGGCTACAGGCTAATCATATCACAAGAGGATCACGTGTGGTGCGCATTTCAGAATATATTTCTCAAACATAGTAAATGTCATACTCACTTTAATTATGTCAGCCTTGGAAAATGTCGTATCTTGTACAAACGGATTAAGGACAGCAGGCAGAAGCAGAGATTGCTGCCTTGGAAGCGCGGACACACGATTCGGAGGAGGCATTGTAGTGGTTTCGCGTTTATACTTCGCTACGGAAGAATTGCTGTGTCCTTTTTTCAGTTGACAGTTATGCGTTAAACGGACTTCCTTGTTGTAAATGATATTTCAACATCTCTCTCGAAAATGCGATATTCCATTGCTGAAAGCACGAAATAGAGAGAGAGAGAGAGAGAGAGAGAGAGAGAGAGAGAGAGAGAGAGAGAGAGAGAGAGAGAGAGAGAGAGAGAGAGAGAGAAAGAGAGAGAGAGAGAGAGAGAGAGAGAGAGAGAGAGAGAGAGAGAGAGAGAGAGAGAGAGAGAGAGAGCACGGTTAGAACCGAGTGAGTGCACCTCACTCTGCTTACTTTAGGCCCCACCTCCTATTTTTTGGTTCTCCTGGCTGTTTTTGGTTTTATTTTGGTTTATTTACCCTTTATTCTCAGGAGTTACCCGACTACATCCTTAGCGGGCCAACAATTACAATTTTGGCTAGATATATGGTTGGACTTAGGCCTTCGGTATAACAATAATAACAATAATTGTTGTTACCATTAGTATATTTCTTAATAAATCACTATTCTGCAATAGCATCACAAAGGTATAGCAAGTTACATACAGAAAGTTAAGTGAAAACATGAATCTTTTTTAAATGAACTGACAGAACAGTTCAATACAAGAGACTAGCGTTGCGTGATGACGTACAACTAAAATAATCCAGAGCATGAGCCAGAGGGTGGCGCTAGCATGTTGACGCACAATTGCCAGAAGGATGAAGCCGCAACACTGCGAATGTTTCATCTAGGACATTGTGATTTTGGATTTGTTTCACAGGTTAGGTTGCTTCCCTTTTGAGTGGCAAATTCTATTGCAGTTCAATCTCAAACACATGTCTGAATCACCCATACTATTGCTACATCCATCAACGTACTCTTTAAATATATTTTTAACAATAGAGATTGACAAAGTGCATAAGCATTAGAAACATACATAACAACAAAGTACCGTCCTTCAAAAGAGAAATGTGTTACTTTATTTCAATAAAAATACAATTGTAGTTAACTACTTGTCATGACTCCATCATGCAACAAGCCAGATACAACCTTAAGGCATCCTGTGCCTATTTATCTGTATTCCACCATTTGTAAAACAAAGCAAGTACATTTGGAGATACCATGACAGAAATCTGGACTCCATATTGTGCAGTTCCTCTTATAGACATACACAAAGTGCTAACCGAAGAAATATTCATGTTTGTTTTCAAGTTTAAATGTCCAAATATTCATGTTTGCAAGTTTAAAAGTTCAAATAATAGGACTGAAGTCCGAACAGACAAAAGATTGCATTGGATCATGCACACTATTATAGGCACCATTTTCTGTCCAGATAAGTTCTACCAAGAAATTTCAAAGGCATTTAAGATAA
This sequence comes from Aplochiton taeniatus, assembly GCA_017639675.1. Classification (NCBI taxonomy): domain Eukaryota; kingdom Metazoa; phylum Chordata; class Actinopteri; order Galaxiiformes; family Galaxiidae; genus Aplochiton; species Aplochiton taeniatus. Next base: position 12,701,337 of record CM030173.1, read on the forward strand.
GCACTAAGCTAGAGATGGTTACATTGAGACATGGATCAAAATGTACACTTTGGACATAATACTTTTGAGCAAGCATTCATTCATAGTAAAAACCTATTTTAGAATAGTTTGTATATTTATGAAGGAGGTGTCTTACAGACCGCTGCTCGCACTGTAGACATACCTTCTGTCAGATTTACAAATACAAAATTGGGTACAAATCTGAGTGCATCTGCATGAGCATAACAAATACAGTGCTAATATCAGACATTAATATAAACACAAGATCCAGTTGCGTATTAACCGCCTATGTTGATAATACCAGGTTTACGGGCTGGTTATACAGGCTGAATGGAAGATAATTTTGGAAAAGATGTATGCGTTTGCAGGGATGACTTGATTCAACAGTGTATGTTGTGCTGACATCCAGATGTGTGTCATGCGATAATAGGATCGTCTCAAACTCACGGGTCACAATTCACTGTCGTTTAGCAACCTAGCCAGTCCTTTGTAATTTCACCCAGTTTCACAATTTTCAGACTACTGTCCTCCAACTTGAAATAATGGGCCCCCTTGAAGAAATAGCTGTAATCTGTAAAACACAAATAAATAAATACATGTTTTAAGATCCTTCAAAAAAAGAGAAGCTTTTGGACTAAGGACTAATTTAGTCCACTTTCACAGTGTGTCTAACATAGCATAGGCTACCAGAGACCAGGAGCCTCCTGGGTAACCTTCATAGTAAATCGGATCTATAGCAGAGACCACACCTCCTCTCCCAGCAGTCAAATTAACAAGCAGACAGAGGAACCTCTGTATAGAACTATTTGGCACTGCTTTCCTAGCATAAGAGGAAGGTTCTGTGAGATGTGTATGCCAATAGCAATGCGGATGAACATGGTGGAAAACCCTGCTTTTTTCTGCTCATTTGCAGAACGGCGCCTAGCTACTAAACGAACCCCTCGCCTGTACCGTCGAGAATACAAAGCTGCTCTGCTAATCTTGCAGTGGTTGACGTAAGCAGTGCTAGTGTGGTAACGGGATACCAGGACTCATGTTGTTGGAGGCACGGTGCCAGACATAATTAGGGGGCAGGCATGGTAAGTCTGGGCTGACTACCAGGAATGCCAGCCTGCCCTGTGGCCAGTCTATTAGAGCAATCGGCCCCAGCCGCCTCATAGGCCTCCCCTGCTACTCCTTTATGTCTCCCTTCTTCCCAGCTTACCAATGTCATTCAGACTGAAGGCAGAGTCTATGCCGTCTGGGATGCCATTCCAGGAGTCAGCAATCAGTTTGGGGAAGCCTGGGTCCATCTTTTTCTTTTCCTCGTTATACCTGAAAAAAACAACAACAGCAACAAAAACACAGAATTCAAGATCTTTCTGTGTGGTCATGGTTAGTGTGAACTGTGCTTACTGTTTTGCAGGCTCCAACTGGGATATGAGCAGAGTTCTGGTTAGAAGTCTAGTGTAAGTAATCATACTGCTTAAAGTATCCTAAGTGTAGACAACAGGCAGTTGTTGAACCATCATCAAGGGCTTGTGGCTCACCTCCAGAACTTGTCGCCAGCAAACAAGTAGGTTTTCTTGCTCTTCCTGAAGTTGAAGGCCGCGTCAATTTGCTGCAAGTCACTAGGTAGACCCAGGTTAGAGATCCGCCTGGGATAACCTTTCTCTACTACGTCCGCGTTGTAGATCCACATCTCATTACCTAGGAGGGAGAAAAATAAGTGACAAATAGATGAATGACACACAAAGTCTCCTATTCCATATTCTTTTTTTTCCTAAGGAACCATGTATGACCTCATAGGGGGCAGGGCAATGTAGAAGCTATTTCAAGAAATAGCACATACCTCCATAGATTGTTTTGTATAAGCTGGAGAACATAACATGGAAATGCCCTACGGAATAATGTCATGGTACTACAATGCAAGGCATGCATATACACCACTAATCCTTTTAGTAAAATGAAACGTCCAGAGAAATCACAAAAACATTTCAAATTTCTCTTACTTTCAATTATGCACCTGTAAGTTATACATTTTTTTTAATAAACTGTGGCAGTACAGAAGGAGAATGCTTTAAATGTTTCCATCCCACTCCATGCACTACCTGCGAAGAACACAGTCTTCTCCTCTAGAGGGTTTTCATAGGCAGCATCAATCTTGCCAGGCAGATCAGGCCAGTAGGTGGACACTAGCAGGGGGCCGCTGGGTTTAGCTCGGAAGTTCACTGACCTGAACAGGAACCTATGAGAAGGAAGAGATAGGGACAGAAAAAGGGGTAACGGGGAAGAGAGAAGGGTGAAAAAAGAGAGGAAGAGGAGGTGGAGTGAGTGTTTCAGTGGCCCATCCACTCACAATGGCCTGATTCATCAGCATCTGGTTCTCGTTAAGGCCAGGGTAGCTGACGCCAGCGGAACAAGACCTATCATGCCCGTATTTCCAGTATACAGCTGCACAACAGCGTCCCAAATCTTTTCCACTGACCTATTTATTTTATTGGACAAAATATACCAACAAAAGAAAAATACGGACGATGACTCTCAGAATATGAGACAGACAAGCATATGTTTCATTTATTTCATATCTCAAACGAGGGGAATCTTCTAACAAACTAACATCATATGCAGTTTTATTGCCATAGCCTTTTTAACCTTCCCATCATCAAACTGGCCTGAGTATAGAGAAAAGAACTTCATGCTCACAAAGATTGACCTGGTGTTAACTTTAACGTTATGTTTACATTCAGAGTAGAGCCAGAGGGATATTTGGTATGTCTAGTGGAATCCCACTCCAGACAGAAACTTCACTTTCTGCTGAGTTGAGTCTTAAGTCACTGCAAGGTCTATTTCATAAACCCACAATGTCTAGATACCATGCTGAGTCAGGGGAGTGTTAGTTGAAAGGAATCTTGAAAGGGGATATTCTTTTTACCAAAAAACTAGCTTGATGAAACAGTTACCTAGTTGTATGTAGTGCATGCTGTTAAAGTTGTTTTTGTTGTTTGTTTGTTTTTTTGCTGCTGAGTTGACCAGACGCTCGTCCTGCCCATTTCATTGTATTGTTGACCATGTGTTAACCATTATGACTAATAATACAAATAAAGGAATCTAAACTACATTAAGAGTGTGTTAATCAGCAGTTTTATAGCCTGAAAGGGCCTTTTGGTTAACTTTAAGAATGTGAAAACGAATGCTCCATATTTAAAAATCAGTCATAATACTTTTTTTATTACATTTACATGTTGGCATTTGTGACTCGTTATTTTTGCACTATGCCTTCATTCCTGATCACACCTGATTGCAAATCTGAAACACCCACCCAACTTAGTTGGATTTGAAGACCAAAGCCCATTCCTTTTTGAGCTCATACATCATACTTTTACCGTATCAGAATTTCCATTTTAACTCACCAAAAATAGTATAATTCTAAGGAGAGAGGGTTGCATGCAGGGTGCAATTTTGAGGGGTGAATAAGTAGGATTTTCTTTCTTGTCCTTTTTACCCCTCCAGTTGCACAATTCTTATCCCTAGTAGGGAAAAGCCTTATCCTATTCTGTGCTGTGCACTTGACCAGCAGCAAAAGCCTCATTCAAAGTTTTATTTCAAGTCAGAGTATTACACAATTTGTGCAGCCAATATGTAACATGATTGATAGAGTCGTCTCTTTTTATGCTGCCAGCCTACATTTTAGAGCTATAACTTGCTAAATTCTTTTCCCACTTTTTCTGATAGAAGTGGATTGCATTTGCCAGCCGATGGTTGTTAGGTTGTGTGCAGGTGACAATGGAGTGGCGTAAACAAAAGGCCGATGAGGGCCGGACAGGAGATGAAATAAGGAGTAAAGTTGGATGCTTCATTTCAGTTGTGAGCAAAATAACAGAATGCAGCTGCACCTTGCCTTGCTTGACTTGGACTTTGCATGGGGATAGCACGAGTGTGTGTGGGGGAGAGAAAAGGAAATTCCTAAGCAGACCATTCCAGTGCCGGCAGGGTTGGATAAAGCTTGAGAGAGGCACACAAATGAAAGTTGCAGTACGGGACTTGGGTGGGACTTGAGATCTGAACGGAAAAACAAATGAAGCTAATTGTGCTCCTGCTTTTGTTAAGAATAAAACACTGATCTAAACAAATTTGACCAGAACAGAATTATTCTTGAGTGGTGAGAAAGAGAAAGCACACCAAGTAACCCGAGGCTCAGACAAAACCACATAACTTGGGCTTTAAAAGACAGGGAGAGAAAAACACAGTACCATTGAAAGAGAAAGATAGAGGAAAACAAACTAAAGCCTATTGTACAGCAATCAATGTATTCAATCAATTACTATGCTTTGTATTGTGGAACAACTTTCAGATTTTGAAACAAATTTCAAATAGCTAGGTTTGGTATGTACTCCATCTGCAAATTTTATGGAGCGTCCCACTAGCCAAAATATGTAATTGTACAGCTAAGACCTTAAAGCAACACAGTTCATATTCTATAAATCTATAAATCATAAATCTATTCTTGTTAAGTCAGTTACCTGTCTTTGAAGAAAAATGTCTCTCCTCTAATCTGAGCCACGGCATCAAACACCAAAGGCTCTTTACATATGTCCATGGGAGTGACTGGCCCTTGGGTGGGGGGGAGAGGCTTGTCTGTGGGAACACCTGGATTGAGATTGTTGGTCAGAATGTTAGTGACGAATTCAGAAAGATCTGGCACTTTAAGTGAGAAAGGTTTCTGAAAAAACAAAATATCTTTAGGGAGTCTTTTTTCAGTGCAAGGTTTCATGGAGCTCACCATAGAGCTCCTGGATGCCTAATATGTCGTCATTAGACAGTCGGAAGTCCTTGGTGTAGGTGTACATGGGGGCCATCAGCGCTCCTGAGTCTTGAGAATGCTCCAAGCCCAAGGCGTGACCAAACTCATGGGCCGCAACCAGGAACAGACTGTATCCTAAATACAACATATCAGGGTGGATAGGAAGTGAGAAGGAGAAATGCCACTGATAGAGTAAGCACTACTAATGGCTGTGGTTTGCACCTTGGTCAGGACAGAAGCCCCATTTGCGGTCGTCATCGTAACTTTTAGTGGTGGCACACCACATCTTTCCATCACTACGTCCAGAGGAGGTGCAAGCATCATAGGAGTCTCCCAGGAAGGTGAAGGGGAAAGTACATGGGCTTCCTTCAGAGTTCCCCCCTACTGTTGACAGGGCTGTGGGGTGGGAAAGAAAAAGTAGTTTTTGATCAAACCAGAAAATATTGTAATAGTAAGAAGTAGTCCATAAACTTTTCAGAAAAAATATCTACACCTGAGAAGGATTTCCTTGAAAACGAATTAATTCATATAATATTCAGAACGGCAGATAGTCTATCATAAGGATCATGGGAGTTAAGCAAGATGCATTGCGTAAAACAAGCCGTTAAACTGGGTAAAAAAAAGTACTCAAAACCCTCCCCACAGAGGAGCTGTTTACTTTCCCAGCTAGACTAATATGCTGGCTGGCAAACTGTTTGTTAAGCATTCAGATTTTTTTTTCTTCAAAGAGGAACGTTTCTTTTCATTGATAGCTTAGCATACTTAGCTTCCCTGCACGGCTGCATTCCCAGCCAATTAGAACCAGATGAAAACCCCAGTAGTCTCACTGCTCTCTTTCTCCCAACCGCAATACCCCAACCCCTAAGCAGCACTGACACAATGGAAAATAACAGCTGCCAGAAAACAGTTAAATACTTTTACAGTCATTCAGGACACCACTAGCAAGAATGGAAACTACAATTCTGGGAATCTTACGCAAACCGACATGGACATATCTAAAATAGATACACACCGATAAACAAATGAATCAAGCACACACATGCCCACACAAAGTCATGCTTGCACACATAGAAACAAACTAACTGAAGTAAAAATGGTGTGGGAGAAGACTTCTTTGAACTGGGTCAGTAAGTAACTATACTACCAGTCCACCTACCAGTCTCAGGGCAAAATCCAAATGTCTTGTCCTGATCATAGTCGTCACTGGTAGCACACCAGCGGTAACCATCATCACGACCCTCAGTGGTGCATCCATCATACTTCTCCCCCTGGAAGTTGAAGGGAAACTTACAGGGAGCTCCGTCCGCATTTCCCCCCAAGGTGAACAGCACTGTGAACCCAGCAAAAATATAAAAAATTAAGCATAAAAATAAATGTAGATGTTTGAATATATAAGTAAACCTTAGCACCATAGACTGTAATATAAACAGACAAAGGCTAGATAAAGAACTGTAAAGCACCTATGACTAGGATAATATATTAACAAAATAGTCCTGCAAAGAATGTACACAACATCCTTCTCATCTCTTTGAGAGTGAGAGATAAATGGAAGCTTAACATTAAAATAGACTCAAGCCACCAAAAAGACCAGTTGCTGATACCACAACTAACCACAACCAAGGGTTCTGAGAACACATCTTTCCTTTGTGATTGACATTTCGTGAAATACCTTTGCTGTAACACCTTTTCCCCCTTCTCTGTATACATGTAAACTACAGTATGCACACGAATCTGCTTTCATGGTAGCTCACACTCACATTCATGAGGGCAGAAGCCGTATTTGCCCTCTTCATCAAAGTTGTAGGAGGTTGAACACCATAGGAAGCCATCATCACGACCTTCGGAGGTACAGCTGCTGTACTCCTTCCCCATGAACAGAAAGGGAAACTTACAGAACTCCCCCTCAGCATTGCCAAACTTCACTTTCACCACTGCAAAATATGTAGGAGAGGACAGATCACATGTTTGCACAACAAAACAAGCTCTTTAAAAGAAATATCCCAATTAAAGCTGTCTCTCATGCTATAGCCTTATGGCTACAATTGGCCTTTTGCAAACTAGAAATTGGTGAGAGGTCGACAGATAAATAATGAGTAAAGATGTTCTAAAAACTCTGCAGTCAAGGCTGCTGCCTAGGTACCTTGGCCATCCCCCAGGGTCCACTGTTCATCATCATCAAAGTGGGAGTCTCCCCCAATGCCTGGTCCGGGTGCAAATGCATGTGCCAGGAGACCGTCCTTACCATCGAAGGGGTAGCCATCTCCATGCTCTGTTGAGAGTAACAATGTTATACAGAAAAATGAAGAAGGATTCAGAAGATTAACTATGGAGTCACTATAAGAGAAAAAAATGTGTTTCTTTATTTCCTTTGAGGTGTCTTTGTATAAAGGCCTACTATAAATTCCATCAGAAAGCTAGTCAGGGTGTCAGGCTTCAGGGGTGATGTCATAGTAGGAGGAGGAGTGCAATGTTTATTGTGGTTGTTCCAGCTATGGTCTTGTGAACAGCCCAATCTACAAGTTACCTTTGGAAACCAAATAAATAGGTATGGTATGTGGCCTAGCTGGTACTTCTTGACCACTTACAGAAGACAAATATTTCTCACCATGTACAGTATAGTGTCCAGGTAACTATTGGTGTGGTCGAAAAAGACCAAGGCATCAAAGAGAAACAAGCAAGTCGTAATGAGCAGGCTAAACACCATCACTAATGATGCAAAGTGTTGTTACTTCTCTTTCTTGCAGTACCTTTAAAAATCTATGAAATTAGAAATAAGCAAAGACTTGTATAATACCGTTTCGGCCAAAATTGACCATGATGTCAGCCTCTCCGTCCATAATGCGAGTAAACTTGAGGGGAGTAACATCACTCCATACTTTGAAAGCCCTGAAGAAAGCATCATCAACAGTCTCTTCATCCAAATCAGGTGTGTGTCCCAAAATCCTAAAAGAAAAAAACAACAACATAGGAATGAACAAAGAGGTACAATACATTGATGTTCATCAAACCACATAGGTTTCTGTTTGCCCATTCCCAGACATGGTCAACATCCCTTAGCTCTGTTTTTATTTTCTATTTGCCCTAAACCATATTTCTTCACTTCAAATACTAATAAAGCAGTAAGATGAGCTCTGATGTCGCCTTAAAAATATCGACTTTACATGCAGGAATGTTGAAATTGGCATGAAACAAACTATAATTGTTTTCAGGTACTCTGACATGCTTGAGCTCATATACTGTGCAGTGATGACCTCTGACCTGTAGGTGATTGAGGTCTTTTGCCACTTAGGTTTCCTGTGGAAGAAGTTGTAATTAGCCACATCTGGAACGCCACAGCGGGGCTTTTTCATAGTCTCCACGGTTTTAGCGTCAATCTCCCCAGTTTCTTTCAAGGAAAAAAACTTCTGCATTTTCTTTAAAGTGTCTTTGAGAACCATTAGGTTACATCTGTCTTGCGGACATCCATAGAACTTGTTCAGATAGTGCTGGGGGGAGGAGGACAATTGTCCGTCAGGTTATGGATAACACAAAGGCTAACAAAAATACAATTTACAGTTGACCCTTATTTACATATTTTGTCGTTTTTACAGCTCCATTGAAAGAGTTACAATATTTTGAAAGCTTTATATTGTTTTAGTTTCTAGAAGGTAAAGATTAATACATACCAGGGCAACCTCTTTGTCTGTTTTTGGACTATCGTCCCCAGGAAACTTAATAATGGGCGAGGGGGCAGAATAGGTTGTCTGAAAAGCGATGAAATGTATTAAGAATGCCTTTAGGACAATATGCCGATAACTAAATATCGTCTGACACCCCATATTTGTTAGGTTAAAAGTAACCTAACTGGTTAGGATGTCGTGTTAGTCCGTACTCTCAGAGTCTCAGTCGTTTTAGCTGGAGCCTCTTCTACTGACTCTTCAACTCTTGAGTTTTCTTTTCCGAACGGGACATCCCTCACCCCAGTTCCCTGAACTAAATTATGCTTACACATGCAAGTTTTTTTTGTTGTTGTTGCTGCTATTCAACTCCCCTCATGGAGACAGCGCATTCACGCGGACATGCATGAACAACATTTAAAAAACGTATGCTGTTAATGTAAAACACATAGGCTATCCAAAGATTCTAATAAAATACAATTTAATAGTGAATATGAAATTCACCAAAGTTGTTTGTTCCACATTTTGATAAAACCGTCGATATCATGGTTTATTTCTTAATTAACTTGGTCAAAGAGTAGTGTTAAATAAGTGCCAGTTGCTGAACTAATTGAAGAACAAGAATTCATTACGGAGGAATTCTCACCTGTCTGGTCTAAGGAGGTTCACGCTCCAGTTACATCTTAGGTCACGTGTCTCCACAATTTTTTAATTTAGGAAGACTTCTTCTGTTTGGCCTCAGATTACAGTGACATCGTATAACGCCAACCTAACAAACGGAAGAGTATAGGTAGGCCTAAATACTGGCTTCATGTTCAGAATAACGTTTGCAGTACTGCTAACTTTAGACATAGGCCAGTTGTAGCCTCTACATCCCACAACCTCTGGAAATCTAAAAAAGGTATGCAACATAAAGAAGGCCTATTTTGCTAAAAATAAAATAAAATAAAGGATACAGTTGCTTGGCCTACGTTTTATGGGAGTTTATGATGGAAGGAGTGTATACGAGTGTGTTAATCCTTAGTCGTGCTGTCCATCACTCTGCTCCAAGAGACGAACAATTGTTTTTCAATAACAATGTAAACAAACTTACTAGCCAGGTTATGAATCAGGTGAACACCTTGTTAATGTAGTTTATTATTTTTAAATAAAGTCCATTATGTTCACGTTTTTTTTAAGTCACCAGTATCTTCGGAAATAACGTTTTTCAAATGACGTGATCATTTGCCTGTACTCGATACCACTGTTGACCTGATAGAAACATGGTATTAGGTTGACATCTAGTGGCCATAGTGAAAATTTGATATTTAATATATTGCATTTTTGACATTATTTACAAAGCCTTGGTAGATCTATTATTTTTTTTAACTTCATTTTAGGCCAGACTAGGATGAATGGTGAATGGAAAGGCACAAATAAATGTCCCTAGTACTGTTATCTAAATATTCTATGCCCATTTAACTCTAAATTAGAAATCGAGATTTTCTCAATCAGTATTTAACCTGGTTGTGCAGAATATACTCAATCATAATATCTACACAGTTTTATTTACATATATTGCATTGCATTTCATTTAGCAAGTGATCCTTTTAGCCAGTTTCTAAACGTGTGCCACTACCCTCTGGTGGCTGAACTATTGTATGTGATTAAGTAAGATGGCAGAAACATACTGGAGTATCATGCGTGAATGGATACATTGCATCATCAGAACTCATGGGTTAGTGGGGAGCTGAGTGGTTAAATTGTACTGTACTCAGGGTTTAACATCATTCATTTTGACATCTCTTTGTTTCCCCTCTTACTCCGGATTACCCTAGAATGTGTGAGAGCATGGACTTAAAATTAGGAAACTTTCTTTGCATGGGGATCAGCCAGACAGATAGCTCGCATACAGGATATGTAGCAAACCAATTTCTCTTGCTTTTAGTGAAGAGTGCACAGTTAATTTTTCATAGACAGGCGGTTGTTGGATGCAGAGTGAACATAACATCCATTTACCTACAATATCCAGGGCCTGTCACTTTGGAGCAGGGCTTTATTTCATGCACTGATACATGCTGCCATATCCCCAGACTGATAGAGAGTGATCTCTTACAGAGCTGGGCAACAGAGTGGCTGCCTATTAAATGTACATGGACCTTTCTTTCCAACTAGAAAACACTGAGACGTGTAAACTTGGGTTACAGCTAAGTGAATGCCTTTGTGAATATGAATGCAAATTTGCACGGGAAACAGGCATGAAGAGATTGAGATGATAAAGTTTGATTTGCATGTAAATTGTTTCTTTTATTCCCTGTGTGTTGACTGTCAGGGTTCCTTTTCGATTGAAGTGCCTTATTTCATTGTTTGTGTGTGTGTGTGTGTGTGTGTGTGTGTGAGAGAGAGAGAGCGAGAGAGAGAGAGAGAGAGAGAGAGAGAGAGAGAGAGAGAAAGAGAAAGAGAGAGTGTTTGGGAAAGGTTTTTTATTCAGTATTTCTGTCTAGTTACTTTGAAGTTTGAAGTACATGCATATATTGACCTTTTCTGTTTGTGTGCTGGTTACATTTTTAAAAGGAATTCATATTTAGATGAACTAGTATTGCATTTGAGAAAATATTTTATGACATACCACAGTACAGTAGAGCTGCATATAAAAAAGTATCTCTGGTATATAGACAAGTGTTGCTGAAATCCATGCTTGCTATGGTTTCTCTGCTTACATGAGGCCACAAAAAATATGCAATTAATTTTGCTTTAATGGCCTGATCAAGTATGCCAGCCTGGTCTACTGTGGTGGGCAATGAGATTTTTTAGACATAAAGGCCAGTCGTATCATGACTCTCCAGCTGGCTCTATCTCTGCAGCCCAACTGATTGACCCCAGTCCAGCTAAGCAGGCCCTGGGCATGGCTGGAAGTCACTGAATCTCTGGGGGGCCTTGCTGTGCTCAAGACACAACCACAGCCAGTTTGTCTGATGGATCATCAAACCAAACTTTCATGACAAGCCCAAAGTCATGAATGGCGAAATTCATGGTCCCCTTAGTTTTCTACCCTTTCCTCTCAGTCCAAGTCGCTGTAGATGTGGGCTGGACTTTTGAAAGACATGAGGGGAGTAAGTGTATCATGCCCATGCATAGTGCTTTTCCTCGCAGAGTACCCTAACTTCTCAGCTTTTTCTTGAGTAATTAAGTTTGACAGTGCGACAATGACAACAAGTTTGTCAATGTTTTTTTTTTTTCTTCTTTCAGTCTGCAAAAATGATTAAACAATGGTTGTTGGGTAAATCTGTTTCAGATAAATTAATTTGGTCATACAGAATAGTGAGACACACTTTATATCATCCGGTTTGAAACGGTCTGATGATGAATTATTGAACATAAATCCATTATCTTCAGCATATTTTATTTATGATTGCACTAAGACACTGGAGGATTTAAACACTACAGGGTAATTATTTTTCCATATTGTGTGACATCTCTCCTTGTAGATCTAACTGCCAGAGCAAAATGAGACAAATAACAGACTTTTTAGTCTTGATTGACATTTTGTTTGTTTACATCCCAGACTAACATAGATAGAAATGTTTTATTTTATTTAATCTTGTCCCTCTTCCTCGTTCCCTTTTAGTGGGCCCTATTCACATTGATGCAATAACACTCTCCATTATGTGCCAGAAAGACATGAGTCTCTCGTGGCGCCACTCCATCTCAATAATAGGTCAACAGCTGTATTTAAAAAATTAATCACATTCTTGGCAGGCGCAAAGGTTAGCTGCGATGCAATTGGAGGATGCGATCAGTGGTGATTCTCTGTGGAGACGCGAGAGAAGTGCCTTTGATGAGTACAGCATGTAAATGATTTGTGTGTGTTTATGGGACACAGGCTGGCCCTGCCTCACTCCAAGGCTCCTTCTGCCCCACTCTGTGGTAGAGCCTGGCAGCATCAGATCGAGGAGACATGGAGATGTGAGAGTGGCCTTCCAACTTCACATCTTTCACGCTACTTCCACAGTTGGGCCCTCTCCATCTTGCTCTCTTTTGCGAAAGATAATCGATGCGTTTGGAATATTTAGATTATGCATTGATATGCTGCGGTTTATACAAGGAGCTACGTGGACCTCAAGACAGTTAAACAATTGCTTAACTGTAGGCAGGCAGGCAATGAAGGCATCATTGGGCCTTTTGTATAATATTTTAAGAGATTCAAATATTGATGCTGTTCTCACATCTAAGGCAAATGACTCTCAAAGATATCTGTAGGTGTGCAGACGTGTAACTGAAATATGAATGGCTACCTTGAATTGCTTTTAGTAATCTTGAAATATTCAAAGTGGTATTTATGGAACGCTTTGACTCCCCCTGATTGCTATGCACAAGCTGACATTTGGGGATGAATTTTTCAGTGGTGCTCTGATTTCTTCGTCCCAGTAAATGGAAAGCCTTGATAAGACAGGTTTATATTTACCCGGGCTGCTATAGAAGGACACGAGTGAAGCATGATGTAAGTGAGTGAAACGGGGTGGAAATACACACGCTGACAGCTCTGCTACAGATGACCTATTATAGTGTTTGTACAAGTCAACTTTTGGACAATTTTGACTTGTCTTTGTATTGCATGCTTTTTGTCACAAAATCTGGTGTGAATAGAGTAGATCAGTCAATCAATTCCGGTTTTCATTGCTTTTTCCAAACGTGTATTTTTAACTAGTAATTTATGTGTCTTAGACATTGCTCTGACATGTTGTTTGGGGGTATAAGGCACTAGTGTTTCTATTTCTCTCTACCTTATTAGGGAGCCTGTATCCTTGACTGATTACTTCACCATGGAGGATAGCTTACATGATCAGTCTCACATTAGGTCTCTGTCAGTTTGTATCTCTGGCTCCGCCAACATTCATTCAGGGAAAGTGTAATACATCCAGGTAAGAACCCTTAATCTGCTTTTGGAGTACATACAGTCTATCGGGCAGAATTTAATTTGATTTGATGTGTATCTATGGAACACCCACTTTACATCTAGCAGCAGATTTCTACAGCCGAGCTCAGTGTGTTTCTTCAAAAAGAAATTCTAACCTGCTCATATCCAAGGTGGTACAGACAAATCTCCCCTTTCACTTTATTGAACCTATTCCCTGGAAAGGGGCCGTACCTTTAAAAGTGCAATGTGGCAATACGATGTGTTTACCCCTTTTTAACAAATGCCATTCCAAAGGGAATTTATGGCAATAACAACTTTAGTGTCACCTCCAGAAGTGTGAAAGTATAATGCGATAAAACTGTTGCCTTCCCCTGGTTTGATGCTACATCACCTTATTAGTCCAGGTTCCCTTTTAAAAATAAGATATAAAAGCTAGTCTCCTATTTCTGCTGCAGACTGGCTCGCTTAGTTCCTCGCTCGCCACAATGTCTGCACAGCACAGTCATTTCACAACCCACCATGAAAACGGCATTTTGGTGAAATTTTGAAGTGGAAGTGGCCCATGTATGAGTCTGTGTTCTGGCTATGGAAGCAATGCTTCCTCTAGTTGTTGTTGCCTGTGATCTGGGCCTCTTTGTAGGTACATGCCTGTGGCCTCCAGGCCCCAGTCCTCCAAAGACCGGATAGCATGCCACCTTTCTCCTCCAGGATGTTTGCAGGATATTAGAAAAGACCTTTGTCAGGAAGTTGAGCCCCTCTAGTCCATTGGGAATGGTTTAGTGCTGCCTCAAAGCATGCTAAAGTGTCCTTCTGTTTTCAGGTAACAGGGAGGTTGATTTACCAGGAAGAAAGACGTCTGCAGCATAATAATCTAGTTTTCAGTTTTAATGTTTATCATCCAATAGGCCCTATGCTTTTTGGGATAAAATAATGTAAAGCACATGACAGGCAGTTACATATTAGACTGAGTGCATTGTGTCTGAAATATAGGAATGTGACGGGTTATAAATCAATTTTCGAGCTAGCCCAAGCACCATTAATATGCAAACCAAATAGACGGCTTGAGTTTAATTTATATGATATTCCCAGAACAATCATTATTATTCCAGGGATCTTGCCAGGAACATTTGGCCTGTAAAGAAATTAACTTTGCCTCTTTGCTAAGTACACCAATGCATCAAGCCATAATCTCGGCAATATACAAATCGTATTTCATATTATCTTGGACAAATGTATTCATATTGCATAGCTTTTTTAATTTTTCCTGTCTAACCATCTGTATGTATTAAGCCTCACCAAGATTAATCCGCTGATCCCGTTGCAACAGGAGGCAGGTGTTTTTTCGTAATATAGAAATTAGTAAATAAGGGCTGATATAAAGCGTTGGATTACGTCTAGATATTTTTAATCTTTGTAATATATCAGGGACAGTGATTTGGGCATGTGGTTATTTGTGAGAATGTTCGTCTTTATGTGTGTGTGTGTGTGTGTGTGTGTGTGTGTGTGTGTGTGTGTGTGTGTGTGTGTGTGTGTGTGTGTGTGTGTGTGTCTGCATTCTGTGAATAAGGGGTGGGGGGCAGTGGATGGACTGTGGCCCAAAAAATGTAGGGCCACAGAATTTTAAATGTACAGGATTGTGAATATCAGTGGCGTATGAAATTGCACTCTGTGTCCTTGGATCAGAGTACTAAATCATTTAAGCGCAGTGATCCTTCAATGGATTGAGGGAAGGATGAGAGAGCTGGGAGGAGTCAGTGGTATTGAGGTCTATGCGGTGTCAGAGAGAGGGAAAGTAGAGGCCCCTCTTGGTAGTGCCCTTGATGACCCATATTCCACCTGCTAACAAGAACCTGATGATTAGTTTTCCTGGAAATTGACATTTTTGATCTCTCCCTCTTTCTGCTTCAATGGGCCTAGGTCTGATGTGATTGTAGTCAATTGATGATGTGGTTGTCCCTCCATCAGACTAGCACTTGCCTATTAGCATGTTTTCATGTTGTGGTCAGTGTCTTACATTAGCGTTCCGCAATTTACTGGCAGAGCTCTTCTGTTCCCTGGATGTTTGACAGCCTGGAGAGACAGCAATCTAGTGTTAATGATTGGCTTGTCATGCTGAGCTGGTGTTATTTCATCTCTCGATTCTGCTTTTCATGTTCTAAGTGATAAAAATGAAGCATTGATGTGTAGATCAGCCTCGAGTTTATATAAAGGCATGTCTTACTTGGGGGGTTTCATCGATATGCATGTTTTTGAGGTCAAAGAGCAACCTGGATCCCAGGGAATTGATTACAAACTACATTTACCCTCCTCTATTGTCCTAGATTGCAGGGATTTAGATCATGTGGATTATTTGACCTTATGCTTGAATATAGGGTTTGCATATGGGTTGCTGTTAACCCTTAAGTCTTTTGGTTGCTAATCCCGTCAACCTTTACACAGCCTACTTTTTGGAATATTAGTTGTGTCACCCACTGGACACAGAGTTCACCAAGTTTGTAGGCCTTTTCTTCTAAAACAATGACTCTTAATTAAATCTAAACTGCACTCGTGCATATTAAGTGGGCTAATTAAATGTGTTCTTCACAATACAGCAGGTATGTAGACATTTTAAATGCTGATGTTAAGCAAAGATTCTCTGCTATAATAAAATCAAAGAGTACTAGCATATAAAGATAGAGGCAATCTGAACAGCTATTATGAACTCTGTCACAATGAGGCATGCTGAATGATATAACCAATGGGAAATGGAAATTAATTCTCACGGCTCATGAGAAGTTTCGTATGGAATTGTTACAGGTCAGCCTCTAGGCAGCTCTATGCAAACTAATCCGTTGAACCCATTATCCCAATAATGATATATTTCAGGGATTATGAATTGGGATGTTTCCTAGCGCAAGGGCATAAATGATATTTAGGAAGGGGTCCAAAATCACTCCTGCCCTTTAATTTCAAAGATTTTGCTGTCCCCCACCTGCATGAAATGGTATTGTAATTGCAAAGAGCAATTTGTGGAGTATAATAATCAAACTCCTCAACGCAGAGCTCAGTATCATTATGGGGAAATGTGTAAATACAAAAGAGCAGGACTCATAGTTGAATGGGTTTCTCCAAGCTTTAAATGGAGAACCCTGTTTTTACAGATATTTTGTCAGTTTAGTTTTGATTCTTTTAAAACGTAGTTTCTTTTGGGAGAGAGCTTCTCACTGTAACTGTTACCCTTTATTGCAGCATGATCAATTTAAAGTAATAGCTCCAAAGACGGTTTTAAAGTGGTCGACGTGTGTATTGCATAGTATTGCTCTTTGGACATCCCAGTGTGTTTGTCTACAATCCATGTGAGAAAATGTGCCTTTGCTGAGGCCAAGTCCTGGCAGTGAGTGTGTTTGACTGTGGATGGCGCCCTTCGGTGTCTAATTGATTAGTAGTACTCCCCGCGGGTGAGTAACGGAAGCCGTCAGCTGGCAAACACACAGAAGGGAGCCGCTGGTAGGCTAAACTTCTACCAGGTCCTTCTTTGAACCCCGGGATTAGGGGCTTCAGACAAACCCCCAGACTCCACATGGGGGAGCACCACTGCGCCTCTCTCCTTCCTTCCTTTGCGCAATCCGCGGAACCTTGGGGCATCTACAAAGTCAACAGTTGCGTCTGAGGAGGGGTGACTCCCCCCTGTTTTTCTCCCACAAATGTGTGCAATCTTTGGCTCTCTGCGATCCTGGTTCATTTCTAAATGGAAACAGTGTTGTTTCTTTTCTAACACAACGCCGCCAAGCAGCAGAACAGCGTGTCAGGGCAGTTTCCTCCGGATCATATCAGACATGAGAGGCCCGTCTCAGCCTCATATCTCCCCCTCGCCTGGCCGGCCTGGCCTTCATTAGACCTGCTCATTGGTTGCACATGGCCACAGAGCGGACTGTGTGTTGTCCCTCACGCGAAAGGTGCTGAGGAAATGCTGAGTCCTGGGCCGTAAGACAAAACCCAGGGGGGATTTCCTGGGCTTGCATTGCACGCGTGGCCCGCTGTCTGCCTAGTGGCAGGGGGAATAATGAGTCTCGTAGAGAGGTGGGCCCCTGCCTGAAAGGCCCCCCACATATGGATGGGCCTCACTGGAAACTGATAGCAGTGGGCCTGGCCGGACACTGAGCGCATAGAGATCCTGCTGTTGTCCTGTGGGAGATTGGTTTTGCTAACCCTTACCTTGTAAACTTCATGTGCCCTGAACTTCACAACATCGATGCAGCACACTTTAGAGTGCATCAAGCTCCCGTACAGACTCACTAAGATGCGACAGACTTGGTTTAAGTTACACTTTTCTCAGATTATTTCAATTTGCAACATTGTACTTCAAAGTAACAGAACCATTTTGCTTATTTTTAAGGTCATTTTTGGGGAGCAAAAATGCATCATTGTAGTATCACAACACACTCTACATATGCACAATGGATTTGTGTCAAGGAAAATGGCCCATACAGAGTGCTTCCAAAAGATAAAAAAATACTCATTTGTAAGAATCCATGAGCCAAATCTCCAATCTCTGTGTTATGATCAACATATGATGTATGTGTGTATGTGTGTATGTGTGTGTGTGTGTGTGTGTGTGTGTGTGTGCGTGTGTGCGTGTGTGCGTGTGTGCGTGTGTGCGTGTGTGTGTGTGGAAGATGAGCTCCGTGCCCTGGGCAAAGATGAAAAGTTTCTGCACTTGTAACCCTTCTTCCTCTTCCGGTAATCACCCCAGAGCCCTGTAATCCCTGGCGCATGGAGATGCCGCCGGGGGAATATTACTGTTCATAATATTAATCTGCCCTCAAATTCCTTTCTGTTAAAAAGATGAGGAGTCCTTGTGCACCATGTTCTTATGGGAATTAAGTGTACTACAAGGGATTCATCGAGAGGTAGATTTCTCCTCGTCAGGGATCAAGCTCAGCCTCAGGCCGTATCAGTGCTTTAAGGAACACCCGCATGCAACTCCCATCTCCATATTCCCATAAACAGGCTGGCATGAAAGACGACACTCCCCAGCGGGGTCTCAAAATCCACTCGCAGCCCACATGAATTATGTCAGCGGCATGCAGAGGGGTGTTAAAGCTGCTTTAAGGTGCTGGGTCCCTGGTGCTGTGATACCTGGCTTAGCAGCAGGTAAGACCGAGTGCCACAGACCAAGGACAGCTGTATTGTCTCCATCAGCTGATCAAAGGCACGACACTCCTCCAAATCACAGGAACAGGAATGATCGGGAATCAACCACATGGGGGCTGGGGGCTCCATTTAGCCCCTCTCCATCAGAATTTGGCTTTGTAACATTTAGTTGTACACAGCTCACTGGCAAGCGGGATTCGTGCGTTTTGAAAGAGTCTTAGGGAAATGTTGGGAGTTTCCATTATAAGCCTGTGGTGTTTTCTAAAGAATTAGCAAGCCTAATGATCATATTTAAATTAAACTGTTGATTGGTACGACTTAAAATTATAAAATGTCTCATACCATACTCATACCACACCTAATGCTTACTGTTCGTCCAACCTCTCCCACAGTAAAAGTTGCATTTCCATACGAACTGTAAAAATACCAACTGAATTATTGTAGCCTATTTCTGCTGTCCATATGCAGAGGTAGCTACTATATGGGAAGCCAACCTGTGAGCTGGAACACCCAACCACTCCATTCTCAAGTCATTCCCACGGTTTATTAGCTGATCGTTTTTTTCTAGCTGATGGCTTCTGCATGCTCTCGCATGAGATGTCTGAGGGGCTGTGGAATTGGAAGCAGTCCACTGTGGTGCGGTGGGGATATATGCAATCAGGAAGCCAGTGGGCAGAGGTACGGAGGTGCCAGTGGCGTGTGAAATCTGCCGGCAGGATTGACAGGAGGATGACGGATACCTGCAAAATACATCCACGCCTCTGAGAGAGGAGATTATTCTTTTGGTGTTAAACAAAACACTTGGTGACACCACTGAGGGATTGCGTCCTCCCCCATCGAAGGCGGCGAGGGGCGGTATCGGAAGTTTGGCTGTGGTATGATGAAGAGCGAGGCCCACATCACCACATTCAGACTGTTTCGGTGTCTGGCAAATGCACACTCAATTATAAAAGGCGATATTCTGCGTGCTTGTTTGTGTAGTTTCTGGAGCAGAACCTCGGAAACGGATACCTTGTAATGGAAACCCATTCTATTGAAACACCAGGCATTTACATGCTGTGGTTTTGTGCATTGCATTTGGTGTGCGAAACCAAAGAAAATGGTAGAAGTGTACATTATTTCTGCATTATATCTTTCCCTGCCAGGTCTTGTGGGATGGAACAAAGAAGAATTGAGCAAATTGTGATGTCGGTTATTGATTGGTGTGAACTGGGTATCTGTGCGTTGGTCTTCTGTAAGTGGTGTGGCCTAAGTAACCCCCAGCTCCTCTCTACAGGCGTATCATTCACCATTAGGTGCTTTAAGGTCACCTTGCAATGAGCTTCCCCTCCCTGTGGAGGTGACATTGCCAGAGTGCGACTTTGCATACATTAGACTAGCATCTTAACCTTGACTGTGAAAAATCTATTCTCCTATACAGTAGTTAGTAGTGATTTTCCAATGGGGGCTATAAGCCCTCTGGGATTTGGGCACACGCCCCCTTCTACATATCCTGGTTGGAGGTCCTGTTAGCTATCAGTGTAAATGCAGACCACCAGCCATGCATTCACTGCGTAATTATTCCATTTCTAAGATAAATCTGGTGTATAGTGTCATATCCATCATGGCTGTCACCTCTAACACGGAAAGCAGGGCGCTAAATGGAAGCCTTTTTGCTCATATGCACTTCTGTATAGTCATCAATTCTGAGTAGTCTATTCATTGTTTTGTCTTGACAGATCTGAGCTAATAATGAACGATCAGGCAATGTCCCTCAAACAGAGGAGTCAACGTCAGCATACGCGGCCTGGCAGGGATGGGGGTTAGGGGGCATCCTTCTGGAACACAAACAATATTAGATAGGGACTAAGAAATCCTTGTCTCCATTCCACCCTCTATTTTTAAGGTGGCCATCCTGTACAAGTGAGTGTTGTCCAAAATATGTAGCGATCAATATTCGCTGCTCATCTGACCAAAAGAAGGACCAATATACAAGTGTTCACAAAAGGCCCAGGCGATACCAACCTGGTTTTACAGCTTGTATACACTCTGAAATGATGTGAAAACAGGGGTTTGGACTTCAGACGCTGCCCAAAGAGGAACCCTGATCCTTGTCCCCGCCTTGTTTCATAGTAATAAACATTGCTTGTCCACTCAGGGCCAACATGGAAAAAAGATTTAGACTCTAGCCACGGGATGATGTTTTTATGATGTGTTATTCCATTGAACATTGGATTAGGGATGTCACTGATGATACAAAGCTAAAGAAAGGCTTTCGGGCTGATTAGGGCCAAAGCAGGTTACATGATGTACATGAAGAAAATATTCGGGCATATTGGGGATATTTTGAGAGGTCAAAGATGGACAACAATCTATTTCCCAACTATCTTTCTAATGCCCTTCTGTCAGTTTTTTACATTTTGAAGCATTAATTCCGTAGAAAAAATATTGCTCAAGCAGTTCCAGAAACTCATTTCAAGAATAAACCGACTTTTTAATGTTTTCTGCTGCCACGGATACACGAATGGTTGTAGGCTTCATTCTACAAAGATAGGTTAGTGTTAGTGTCTGAGACCATTTTCGCTTTTTTTGATTGAAAAAAGCTTTGAAACATTCCGGGGAGTGATGCAGCAATGTGTTATTTTGTGAGAAATTGCACATTCTTTGTTGGCTAGATATTAGTTGTTACAACAAAAGCTGTCACAACAATGTATCACCAAGGGCCATTTAAGGTATATGCAACCATGTATCGAGGATATTCATTTAGAATGATAGTGGCTTACCTCCCAATCCCACAATAGATAACTGAAGATGGTATTGCATGCCAGGCTGTAATTCTATGATATGCCATGTGTTTCATGCATGAGTGACCCTGATGCATTTACAGTAATTGATTCTTTTCAACGATTTGAAAAGCCTGTGCTCCCACCGGCCTTTTACCTTTTCCTTGCATGTTTAAAGGCGTGCGTGTGCGTCACGCATCGCTTCATCCCACTGATATGGTGCCTCCCTGTAATTGAACGTTGCCTTTTCCCAACCCAGTGGGGTGATTACCTCCCCAGGACATGGGTACTAGCCTCACAGCCCCCAAGGCTAAGGCCAAGGCCACTTTCTTTATCCTTGTCTCATTGTAATCGTCACACAAACAGTGACCTTCCACATAGACGTTGTGTGAACTGTACATTTATTTCAATACGATCACATTAGCCTAGTTGCTGTAGTTTCTTTGACATGCTTTTTTATTTTAAAGTCTCATGCATGTATTATATCATTTCATAGGTTCTATTTAGAAAACAAAATTGATGCGTCAATGTCATCTGTCTTTATATCATTTGGTTATGTCATTTATTATTATTCAATAAAGTTTAATTACAGCGAATGCTTGGACATATTAGTTAGATGTACATTTCAAAGTTCAGGACTTTCTTGTCAAGAACTGTGCACCTGATCTTTTTCAAAGGGTTCCATGCACTTTTGATGCTCACACAGTAGACCACACAGTGAAGCAATGTGCTCAAAATGCACAAACACTAGTTCCTAGTATGCACACAGCCTTGATATGCATTGTGCCGGTAAACAACAGACAAGTTATTTTAGAAATGAAGCAATTAAGCGGATTCAAAATGAACACAACCCCCTTGTAAACCAGCACATGGCAATGTCATTTGCATGCCTTTGAATAGCTAATCTCTGAGGGGATTTCCTTCAGATGGAATTCTCAATGCCATGCGGTCTTTGTTTTAAACACAGCGAACAAACAAACAAAAGTGTTAGTCCTGGGTGCTGAGCCCTCTCTTCATTCCCCGTGCACCATGCCACCCCACCACCCCTCCTCCGCTCTCCTACTGTCAGATGACCTACAGCACACTGACAGTGGCTACAATGGCCATTACTCACCACGGATGAAAAAGAAGACTCCTAGATGAAAGAAAAAAGCAAAGAAAAGAAAAAGCGTCTGAAGTTGAGCGCAGATCTGTTTTTTTGGACTTAATTAGAAACCCCATCCATCATGGTCAAAGTGTTTCTATTCATTGGGCTGATTGGGGACATGACAAATGAATGTGGGAATAAACGGAGTGTCAGTCCGGAACGGGAGATGGATGTTCTCCTGGCGGGAGGACTCGGATATGTACAGTTAGAACTGGCTGGTGGCCAAGGTCCCTGTGCTCCCATCTGACTGTGGATCACCCCCAGGCCATGACTGGGAGCAAGGCCCTTCTCTGGACTCCGTCAACGTCCCCATTAATTAGTAAATTAACACCTTGTTAGGGATAGACTTTCACCCATCTCCCTTGACTCACTTCAATGGACTAAAATAATTGGATGTCAATCTAAGATTTAGAGAAGTGACTTGTGCTTTTGTGCAGGGATGCCACGAGTACTCTCCTCTATTAAGTGACATCTTTTACAACTTCTGTGCTGTGGAACACCCCAAGCGATGTAACGCTTGAATGTTAGAAGTTGTACGGGTTGTTGTCTTGGTGTAATTATAAAACGGACATATTGAACATTAGCCAACCATTAAACGTGAATAGATTACAGACAGTTTAGCACATTGTTCGGGTTTTATTCTGCCAAGCTGCACTCACGGCAGGAGCTTGAGCACCAGAATGCCCATTGAAGTGTTAAGTAGATAAAAAAAGTGGAGGGGTTGGTGAGTTCACACTGAATTAGATACCATTAGAAAGTATTTGACTGACACCCTGTAAGCCTCCTTCTTCTTCAGACTTTATTAGCAAACTCACTTTGATCCTATTATGCGAGAGACAATTGTTCTTCCAGAAATGAAGAAAAAAATAATAACATTATAAAGATGAATTCACCTCTCCACCTCATTCACCCACCCGCCCACTTTTGCATAGGCTCTGCGCTCATAAAAATTTGAATTGGTTTTTCAATTATTGGAGAGCTTCAGCTCTCTGACTAAACAAAGACTTTTCTCGCGGATCCATTGAGATGAAGTTAGATTATGCATTTCTGCAATATCCAATTTAATAACTCAGACTTTTCTTTATTGTTTTCCTGTTTTCATTGTATTCCCTTCATCAGCTGAACCAAGTTGGTTGGCTGATGTAGACGGGAATTCTTTGGATGTCACTTACAAAGACATACAGAAGACTCATGCCTATGGACGGAATAATTATGAATAAATACACTTTCAAAGAAGGCAAGAAATTGGATTTATAGTTCAACTGACTTAGAGAAGCCGAATGAATGTGATTAAATTAATTACTGCGTGATTGACTATTATTTCCAGCTCAAATGGATTTTAATATATGCCCAATCGTTGTCAGTTTGTCGGTTTGACTTTTATTAATACTATTCATTCTCAATACGAGCATATGATCTTCATTATGGCTGTGTTGCTTTACGTCTACATTTTGAATCAGCAAATTTGTTTTACTTGCAAATCAGATGGTTCTGTATTTTTAATTATGACTGTACATTCAAGCCTCCCTGTAACATAAGGTTTTTTAATTGGTGGCGCATTGATTTAAAAATATATTTATAGAAGACATTATATCAAATTGTGAGCTTGAAAACCTCTACGCTGTAAATCAAGTTCCACTGTCTTTCTTTACTGACAGGTTAGAAACCTCTGCTGATTGAATAAGTCTCAGAGGTCTAGATTCGCCTACTTTTCTAAATGGGACTATGTCAATAACGTCGTCTCAAATTTAAAGAACTCGAGTGACTGAGCTGCATAAACTGTAGAGAAAATTGAATATACCGTCACCTCTGGATGCTTTAGTCTCAAAACCAAAAGAGGGATAGGGATTGTGATCGCAGCACTGTGGCATATTGAAACACAAGCCCAGCCTGAAAGATTTATCTTTTGTTCTCTCTTTGAAGAGCAGAAAGACGGTCTCCCTCCTGCCGCTGTCTGGGGTGTTCTGCTGAAGCACCTTGGGAGGGCAGCACTATGCAAGGTAGTAGGTTGAGAATATCCTGTCAAGTATACACAGACAAAGAGTCCGGGAGAACAGTGGCTGTGGCCTACGGCTATCTTATGTTGGGATCCCGTTGCTTGAGCTAAGTGAGGAGACATTTGCCCAACACAGGTGCTTTTTGTTAGAGCAAACATATGGATGAGAAGTAATAGCACCTGACGGAAACTAAAAAGGCACCTGCATTAAAGTTAACCACATTACACGAAATATGATGTTTTATTGAAATAACCAGCGTGTTTCTTGTTATGATGTGACATATAGCCAATGCCATTTTAAACAGGACCAGACCAAATGTATTTGTCAAAACTGTTTTTCCTCTGGTGCCTGCTGAAGAGTTTGAGTAAAGACTCCCTCTCTGAACTCATTCATCTTCGTGTTTTAAGGTAATCAGTTTTTATTATTCTTACCAAAGGGTGGACTTCTGAAGACATCTGTTATGTTATTAATTTCACATAAATCTTAAGCTCCTTGATGCTTGAAATTAGGCTTCATTCAAGCTGAATTAATGAAACATGATTGTGAGTCCCTCTCATGGCTGAGGTTGTCGTACGATATTGAGTTCCTTATAATCACTGCATAATCTCAGTGTCTGCCAAGTGAGGGCGGTGCTCAAGCCCTCCTTAAAACAAGGTCTTGAGATCAGAAACCACACCGTATTTAGGAGGATTATCAAGCAAAGAAAATGCAATGAGAAAGTCCCTCATTCAGACACACACGCATGCACGCACGCACGCACGCACACATACAAACATGTACTCATACAGGTGAGCTGTAGTACCTTTTATTTACTTTTAACTTGCTTACCAATAAAAAAGGGATGAACTAGTACACACACACACACACACACATACTTTACATTAACTAAGCGTCTTTACAATAGGACTAGTGATTGGTGCTTGGTGCTCTGTTGAATTTAGCTGTATAGGATCATTGCAAAAAGCCCTTGTCTGGTGTGGTGTCTGCCTGCTCGCTGGAGGGAAAGACCACCGTTGGCACTGCAGTGCAGATAGGTCGCCGATGTGTGCTGTCAGGGGTCAGCAGTCCCCGTGCACTGGAGCAGAAGTCTCCCACTAAACTAGTTTGGTCATAGCTTTCTGCCTGCCGCCGTATATGCTGTGACTCCCACCTCTGCCGCAGTGCCATCGAGTGACTTGGCAAGTCTTGTCGCACACCTGCCCCACGACGAGACAATGCGCGTGGCGCCGAAGCAGTCGTTTTGTAAACTCTTCCTCGCTGATGAGCCACCCCTCTGTTCACGATGTTCAGCCAGTGTAAATACTCAGCCACGTATAGTGTACCATATCGTCTACATCCGTCAGGGGAACATGGGGTTTTATCTCAAGATCTCCATCCTTGGTTGCCGCCGCAACCCAGTCTAATTATTTTTCATGCAAAGTAATTCAAAAGGAGCGAGTGACACACAAACACACTTGAAATCGGGGATAGACCTCATCTTTGTTTGGCTGTGCCCACGACTTAATTAAAATTCACATGGAGCCCAGCTCCTTTGTTCCCTCTGTACTGCAGCATTGTTCCTCCGAAGTGAGCAGGAGTACAAATAATAGAGTGCAAACACTTCCTCTGGTACAGCTTGGCCTTTCTCTAGAGGTTTACCCTACTTTACTTTTCAAACTGACAGAAATGGGTTGTCTCAAATCCACCATTGCATCGCTTCATTAGAAAATTAGCCTGCCTTCAAAATAAACAAACAATGCACTGCCTAAACCCCCTTCCTCAAACACAGGCACACTCTCCACCTCACCCTTCAAGAAGTGTCACATCCCCGACAATCTGTAATTTTGGCCCAGAGGGGTTAATTGCCTGCCGTGACATCAAAGGGTAGTTTTGATGTACTTTTTGAGGGCTGTCTTTAGCCAAGCTGCGGAGTGTGAGGCAGAGAGTGGAGGGAGGGAGGGAGGGAGTAAGTGGGGGGCACTTGAGATTTCACTCCTGGCATAGCAGCCCAGCGTCTCCTCAGGTAATCCTGCCTCTCAAAGGCATTATTGAATTTTCGTGTTTTTCTTTTTCTCTTTGTCGAGGCGGGGAGGAGAGAGTGTGTGTGCAGTGAGGGATGGGGGAGGTGGGTGGGGGGTTAAAGAGAGGGAGACTGACTTCAGAAGGGCTCGCAGCGGCTGCTTGATTCTCATTCACCTCTGCAGATCCACGTCAAAACACAGTCAGACCTTTTAAGGCACCAGTCTTTGAAGTGAGGGGAGAGCTTCAAATCCGAGCTCTCCACCATATACGCCCAGGCCTGAGAAATTAGCAGCCATGTGCGTCTCCTTGCCCGCTTTGAAGTCTTGCTCCTTTCTCCCCAGTCTAACAGAGAAATCAGATTGTATGCGGCCGGACTCCAAGATTAAGTTAGGGATCTTGGAGGATGGCACTGCAGGCAAAGCCTTTATTATATGGCCTTTGTTCAGTCGGTGCAGGAATATTTTTTATCTTGTTAACACAGTTGACCTAGCTCTAAACTTGAAAAAGCTTGGAAACAGTTCCCTGTGACAGAAAAACAAAACACAACCAAAACAACGCTGTGATCCATTTGCTAGTTAGCTTAGGATGGGGTTGAACGTCTGCAACGGTATGGTATGATGTAAGCATGTGAGAGAAGGACTACCATGGCTCGCCTGTGGCTGCTGGGGCAGCAGGCTGGCATTAAAGGGCCGGGGCAGAGCGTTTGCCTGGAGGGGACCTGGTGAAAAGAGCAGGGCCTGACTAAATACCCCCTGTGGCTCGCCGTCTCAGGCCCGGCGCCTCACCGCACCGCTTTGACGAGGAAACCCCGGCATCATCGGGGATGAGAAAGCTGCTTTGGAGACATGTCAGGAACATTAACCACACAATGTGCCGGTGGTGCTGCTCGCCCCATTGTAATCTGACCTGATTGGAAGGGTTTGATTAGAAGGGAAGGGGGACACGAGCCTCCTAAGCCCTGCTGAGAAATGCTCCGTGGGCCTGGATGATCCCCCACCTGCCAAACACGCCCGTCCTGTCAGGACGGCTCAGTGCTCAGTCCCAGACGCGGAGTTTAGGCCCTTAATCCCCCCCACTGGGTCTTGTTCTTTTTTTTCTTCTCTCTCTGATCTTCATCAATGGCACTTTCACTCTAAAAACCGATCGAGTAGACGGCTGCTATTTTTGTGCTTAAAGCGAAATGTCACCATGGTTGTAATACAATGGCAGTTAAGTATTAACAACGCCAGAGAGTGTCGTCACTGGTTTGCAAACTTTCAGCTGAACAGTTTCTCGGGTGGGACAATCCCCTGCTTTGTGACACAACATTACTGCAATTGTTTAAAGAGTTTTTTTCCTAAATATTTAGCACAGTGATTCACTGTCCTGCTACGTGGAATCAAATCCATTCCCTGTCAACCATCACAACCTTCAATGTGTTAAATATGTAACCTGAGTAACAGGGATTTCTATGATAAATATCATTGAACTTTGACTCAACATGGTATTGTTTTTATTGAAGTTAACGGCTGTGTGTGCGTGTTTGTGTTCTTTGCTGCATCTTGTCTGCCCTGCAAAATAATAATATAACTATATTCCTTTCCTCTCTTGTTTAGCATCTGACAACAATTAGGGAAATGATCAGGGAAAGGGACTGTGAAGTGGTGACGGTGTGGTGGTGGGCCTTTCAGAGGTGAGAGGTGAAAGGAGATAGGTTGGGTTTCGTCTTCCCATCAGTCTCAGATGGTTTAAGTGAGTGCTGGCTGATGGAGGGGGGGAGGTGAGGGCTGTGTGGTGCTGGTGCAGGCTAGACAGCCCGCCGTTGGGCTCAGATCAGATCTTATCCGGCCCAGAGAGGAGCCTGCTTCAAGGGGCCTGAGCCGCTGGGCGGGTCCGGCTTCATGTGTCAGAAGAGAAAGGAAGAAAGATTAATGGGCTCTGTGAAATGGAGGCCTGCTCCCAGTCGCGTCAGGTCTGCCTAGAAGGGAGGTGTGCACCAAGCGGCCGACGATCACATGGGACAGGTAAGCCTCGCTGCTGATTGGTTTGGCGTGTCCTATGCAGGGGTCATTGTGTGATGGAGTGGCTAGGAGACAGCGGCCTGCTTTGGGTTGGCACGGTGCAAACAGCTCTTCCATTCATAGCAGCGCCTGTGGCCTCGGGAGGCAGGGCCCAGTTGAAAAGGTCCTAATAGGTTGTCAGTGACTTTCAACATGAGCTGCGCCCTCCTCAGCTTTCAGCAGCGCTAGTCTAATGAGGATGTGAGAGAAACAGTTTGGTTGGGCTTGGATAGTAAAATCAACTTCCTACTCCATGCCATTCGTACGGTACACCAACAAAGCCCGTACTGTGCAAAAATTACTTGGAAAAAGGAGCCTGGGTTTTGTAATATTTGAGCCGGGAGAAGGCAGATGTTGGCACAGTGTTGAGACGGTTATGTTTTTCTCTCTCTGGCAGGAAAGTGCTTAACTGCTCTTGATATTCACAAATAGTTTTTGTTGTATTCCTTAATCTGTGCCTTAAGTTCCCAACCCCTGAGGATTGTCTCTTAATTATTCCTAATTACACGAGAACTGGTCATACCATGTCGTTGCAGATCAAGGCCAAGAGAAGCTTAAGAAAGACACTATTTTGGCCTGTGTTAGGATTATTATCTTTGGCTATGACACTTTGGTTACATTGCAGGCTTACGGCAGGCTTTTATATTTTCCTTTATGTCTTCAACATGTCTCAGGGATTCACCATCAAGATAGTAGGCCCAGTTCTAATAAAGAAATACAGATGATTCATTTTAGGAAAAATTATAATGTGATGTAATTATATTGTATTTGGAATACAATTAATCATAGACTATGATGGCATAGGCTCAGTTACAATGCTTCAATTCCCTTTGTAGGTGGACACAAAATGCATACACAAAGTTTATAAATCCAGGTGTTGTTCTCTCCATGTCTTTCAACATTCCTGGAGTTTTTCAATGTACGTTTGTCTCTATGGATTGCTAAAGTAAATGTAGAGGTTGCTTTGGTTTCAAACTGCTTGTTAAGCAAATGCATGAAGCAATAAAGCAATGTAATTTAAAACTAAGTTCATATGTATCGTGCCTGTGTGTGTGTGTGTGTGTGTGTGTGTGTGTGTGTGTGTGTGTGTGTGTGTGTGTGTGTGTGTGTGTGTGTGTGTGTGTGCGTGTGTGCGTGCGTGCGTGTGTGTGTGTGTGTGCCTCTAAGGGCCTCCATGGGACTTAGAAAAACCAACAGAGTTGCCAGCATTCTGAGCAGCTCTCTTAATAAACGTGTGTTACTCAGGGAGTTTCCGCTCTGTTTATTTGGGGTACTGCAGCTCAGGGAGGTTTATATATCGTTGAAGTAAACCTGTGAAGAGAGCAAATTCATTTAGGGACGGCAAAAAACATGTTTGTCACAAATCGCTTTATGAAAAAAAGGCAACACACTAGCTGTAACACAGTCTTCAAGTAAGATGGCAGTTTGAGTAATTGATGGTGCTAGGGTTAATCCAATTTAAAGTGTTTGTGTAGTGCCCCTTTTGTTTGAACAAACCAACCAACAAGCCCTGCTTGGTGACAACTCCAATGATCTCACCTTACGTATTCTAACTGGAGCAAGTACCACTCTATTGTTTCCCTCCAGCCAAGCTAGAGCAGTCCGTCCCCACAAGGTTGTTCTGCTGTATGTTAGAACAGCAAATCCCCGCCAAGATTGAAGTCTCTGCATTCCATTACCTTATGGGTTCAGTCCCTTTGGGAGCGTTTCCTTTGTCATACTCATAAGCATTTATGGTGTACATGTTGACAAATGGTCCTTTGTGAACGTTGTTACTGGCGACATTTATTCAGTACAAAGCAGTTACTTGAGCCGGCTCCCTTGACTTGCTCTCCATTCAGGCCAGTGATCAGTTGTCTGCACGCCAGCCACCCCCGACCAGTAGCCCACCCATGACGGAGGGCTCCATGAAGGAACGTATTTATAATTGCAACCAAGGCAAGGTTTCCTAAAAGCAGCCCCCCCCCCCCTCCCCTCCAAGTGAAGTTAACTGGCAGCGGCAGGCCAAGATGTAGCCAGAAGGTTTTAGTATTCTTTAGTAACCTGTTAATATGATTTGTCTTGGCATCCGACAAAAAAAAATGCAATTGGCACAGCAAGTATCCATGAGCCTAAATCTCATTGCCAAATTTGTCGTCAACATGGTTACTTTGAGGAGGAGTAGGAGGGAAAAAATGTAATTAATGCCATTGTGTTTTCTTCCTCTCCTTTGTGGCTTGTTGGCTTTGATGGTGATTGTTGTATTAATGAATGGGTTTTCACTTTTTTGGCCTGCTTTGCTTTTGTCCCAGCACAAGATTGGATTTTGCTCACACACCCCAACATGATGTCAGACCATCTTTGACCTGAATAATCACCACCTAAAATCGTTGCCCAGGCCTATGTTTTCCTAGTTCATTCAACCCATTTACCTAAGACCCTCTGTTCTCATGAGCGCCAATGCTAAAGTGATGATGACATAAAATGGCCGCCCTGTTTGCAGAAAATGTGAGTGATCCCATCAGCATAGAGTTACATGGCTCCCTGCTCCAGTTGAGAAAAGCATTAGGGTGGTAGTATGCCAAGGGAGTGGAGTGGGGTGACCTCAGAGGGTTTGGTGACGGTGTGAAGGCTCTCTGAGCCTGATGGCTCCCTCTCAGTGAGTGTCTCACCTGACCCCACCAGGTAGGCCCCGCACAGAGAAGGCTTTCATGCTGCTCCGCCAGGGGCTTCCACCCACAATAAAGCAACCATTTGATCTCCTTGAAGTCAAATTGCTCTCCTGTTTATTCCCTCTTAATTCGTCCCGCTTTCTCCACTTTGTTCAGAACAGAGGGTCATATTTCAAGTATTAATGACGCTGTGGTTGGTGCACTCGAGTGTGTATGGCAACATTGATTCACAATAGTTCAAATTTAGTGTAGCCTTGCTAACTGATTTACAATTTTGTTTCTTGCAATCTTCTCTTCAAAGTAATAGCGCAGTATTCTTCCACAAATCATAAAGCGTCAAGTTGCATCAAGTCTGATCATTCGCCATTCTTAGTAACCAGTCTGTGATACAATGTATTTTATTTTATCTAGGTTTTCCTCTAAATATTCCTTGCTGTAGCAGCCCTTATCACAGCCCCTACATTTCACTCTATAATTAGTATTTACTGTAAAGACCTTTTTTATTACTTGACCTAGCACAGTGCAACTATTTCTCGGTAAAGTTAGTGAGTGTTTGTGGGTGTGTGTGGAGGTGTGCACGTGCTGTGCTGTACTTTATATCCATGGATAGGAATAGACACGCAGAATTTAGATGCCCAGAAAATTATAGGTTTGTTTGAAGGCAGATTTTTTTTTCTCTCTCTCTGTTGTAATGAGAGAAGTGCACCTCTAAAAGTACACTTCTACCTTCAGGCAGGGTCCAGTGTGTCATGATTACATCGTGCTTCTCTCTAACACCCCTCTTTAACTGCCAATGATCGTTTTAAAGGAAATTACACCCCAAGTGGCAGCCCCTTCCAAGCTTAATGCTAATTGAACACCTTTTGTATTTCCGCGGTCCAATGAATTACTACTGCAGCTGTGTTTTTGTAATTCAAAGATTTGAGCACAATTATTTTACCTTGGAGCAAAAGGGAGGGTAATCCGAATGTACAATAAACTGTAAATCTTAGAAACGTTCATGAAATATGGAAGGGCACTATGTTTCTTATTACAAACTGTCTTAACTTCACCAGTGTCTACCTGTGAATATGTTAACAATGAATATCATTGGCCTCCTTTGGTGTGGCTATGGGATTTACATTTCACTTCCAGGCTTCACAAGCTTTCTTTCCACTGGACAAATGGCAGGAGAGCATTAACTCAGCCGGTCTGCCCCAGATCACAGAGAAGCATTTCGTGACATGTGTTGGTGCCCTGGCCTATAGTCGCGCTTAGCTCAGTGTGTGCCCATGGCACTCTGTGGAACAGGGGGAAGGAAAGAGCTCTTAAGCCGGTGCCAGTCAAAGATGCCCAAGCACTACCCCCGCCTGCTTCACCGCCTGCTCGCTCGGTCTGCTCTCCCCTCTTGACACCGGACGAACCGGGGCTGGCGCGGGCCTGCAGGTGGCCCCATTGACAGGGGAAAGTGTGTCGGTGGAGCTGTCCAGGGAGTGGGAGTGGAGCATGCTGTTCCCGTGTCACAGCTCTCTGGGAAGAGCCGACGGAAGTGGACTGTCACAGTCAGACTCAGGCTCCGACCCAGGCCTGGGCCCAGGCCTCACAGCTATCTGTTTCACAAGCTGAGATCAAAGGACTGATTCTGGCCCGTCCACCCAGGGCCCTGCACAGGCCTGCTACAGCAGCTGTTGGATAGGAACAGCCCCCTTTCAGTCGTGTTGGGGACAGGGGCTGAAATATTCATTTGCTGGATATGCCATAGACTCGTGCATGATTGATGTCCCACGCGGCTAATATGTCAAGACTAAAAAAAGACACCCGAGAAGAAAAATATTATGAAACCTATCGTCGTGTTCATTTACTTTCCTCCCCCCCTCTGTGGTTAGTAATGTGTTTGTTGGAAGTCGCCCAGTGAGTTTGTGTAGCTCATGCATGGCACCCTCTCCCAGTCATGTCAGTCACTCATGTCTTGCCACAGTGACTCACATGCAGTAACGCTGTATTGTCGTAAAGTTTGTAGTTTGTTAAAGGGGGCCCTTGATGGGTCTGTCTGGCAGCTTGTGGCTGGTTTTCCTCAATGTCAAGAAAATTCTGGAACTTTTGCTGTACTGTGCACACATTTATTGCACAGCTAATACACTATAGCCTGTCTGCTCTTTAAGTGGTTTACTGCAATAGCGTCAAAGTGTCCAGTGAGTATTTACACCCTACCCCAACTACACATAGCTAAGATTTAGTTATTACTGACATATGATGTTTTGTGTTGATGACTGGGACATTCTGGCTAGTTGCTCTAATTTATTTCCCTTTTCAATAAAGGGCCTCCAGGGGGACAGTGGAAAACAGAGACAGACACTCGCTCCTTTGGCCGTCTGTGTGTGTCTACTCCTTAATTAGTCAAGGGAATTCCATCGGTGCTTTTTCTGAAGCGGGTTGGGGGGGGGGGGGGGCAAAGTTACCAGATGGACTCTAGGAGGGGGGTTAAGACAGCCAAACAAAATGGACAGGAAGAGGAGAGACATAAAAATAGGCAAAAACAACAATTGTCAGCATAGTGTCAGACAGGCATACCCCCTACAGCACTCTGATATGGACCTAGTATGTCTCTTTATTCAACCCATTCAGCTGTTTATCAAGCTGAATTTGTATACTTTGAGAAGAACAAAAAAGTCATAATCTGCCATAAAGCCAGATATGCCGCCGTTGACCCATAACACCCTGTTTGGACATGACATTGTAAATCCCCTGCCCTGCCCTAGTAAGTACCCAGCCAAAGAGGCTTAAGAAAAGATAAAGAAATGAATTTGTTTCTCATGAATACAGTTAATGTTTTTTTTTCTATTTCATATGCTCCTTGATTTGATTTGCTGTTATTGTTATTTTTGCACTTAATCTCTGAGGATTGAAATTCTCTGGGATGCATTTATCTTAGAATGGCTATTAGACGATGCACTTACCACATAGTTTCTGCTGTAAGCAACAGCTATTCTGTTTGCTGTCTCATAATTGAGGATTTAAAGATTTTCAAAGATTGTTTTTGGACCACATTTTTGTAAACATTTGGGATGTTTTTTGACACAAAAACAACAGCATGAAAGAACCTAAAATTATTATTGTGTATAGCAGTGACCAGGCCCTTGCCTGAATACATGCACAGTCTTCAATGTCCCTGGAGCTTAAAATGGCAGGATCTTTTCTACTCCATTGTATTATATTTCAGAGGATGGATAAAAGGAAATGGAAGAGCAAAACTGACAGAGTGAGCTGAATAGGGGATATTGAGATAAGAGGCCATCCACATATGACTGGCCGTTAAAGAACGCACTGGAAAAACAGTACATGTCGAAAGATGTGGGAAACAGCCCTGCTTAATGAAAGGAGAAAACTGCAAAGTGTATAAAAACAGGGGCTTAGGCGGGTAAGATAGAGCAGGCTAAGACTGAAGCGTAGAGAACACTGTCAGAGCCTCTCCTGGGCGGCAGCGAGGCACCGCCGGCAGCTTGAGCGGCCTGTGACAGCATGCTCCTGCTCGGACCATAAGGCCTGTCTCTTTAGCTAACAGCCCAGCTGCACAGGGAATGTCCCTGGGCCTGACACTTTGACACGGGCTCCACGTTGACAAATAGCTGGAGTTTTCACCTCCTGCCACACTGTCCGCTTCCCGCTAAATCAGGCCTTGCTGACTGTATGAGGGCGAGTGACAGATCTGCTGTCAGTCCGGCCGGGCCTGCTGATGGAGGTCTCTCTGGGTGGCAGACTCCAACAGAAGGGAGGCCCGGACAGGACACTCCTGCTGTCCGGGGTTCCAGCACACTCAGAGGGCTTGTCAGTTTGCTGTCGGCCACTGAGACGACGCTCTAATTGCCGCCATTTGGGGCGCTATGGCGTACGCATCCGATCGTCCCCTGACCAGTGCAAGGGGTAGGCGGTTGGGTGTGCATTCACTTTCATCTGACACTGGCGTGTCCGATCATAGGTGTTCCTGTTTTTTCTGTTTTCTAGACTACGGTTGAAAGCTATCACAGAATTAAGTCATTAACTGATACATCTATAATCTAACTGGGGTATTGTGACCTCATGTTTCATAGGTCAGTAATCTACTCAAAGTTCACCAAGATGCCCTGTTGGTTTTGGTAACAGTGAGGATTGCAATAATTCTAGTACTTTACCCTACACCTTGGGTATGTATACAGGTGTATTATGCTGCAAGTAATCACCGTATAATACATAGCGGGTATGTGTTTGTGTGTGTGTGTGTGTGTGTGTGTGTGTGTGTGTGTGTGTGTGTGTGTGTGTGTGTGTGTGTGTGTGTATGCGTGCGTGTGTGTGTGTTGAGTGGTGGGTCGGGGGGTTTGCTGGGGGGCGTAGGCGTACACTGTCTGTGCGTGTGAGTGCCCATATGGGTTGGGCAGGCTGTGGGTTTGTAAGCCAGTACCAGTGGGGCTTAAGCGCTGGCTGTTGTCTGTTATTCTGGGACCTTATTGATTAATCCCCTTGCCTGTGTAACCTCCAGCTCACTTTGAGGCGTCCCCGGCGTGCCAGTGTTTTCCACAGAGCACACACTGTGATTAATGTCCATCTCCCGAGTGCAGTCGCCATAGAGGACCATGTCAGGCCAGATTTGTCAACTCATAACTATAGATTATTTCAATGTGTTTTCAACTTTGGAGCCACCCAGCAGTGCCCTGAGTCTATGCACAGTCAAATCTACTCTCTCTTTACCATTTTTCCCCCTCCCCCGTCCCTTGGCTGAGGAGATACCAGATGCATTAAACAATCCACTTAATAGATAAGCTACAGTATGCTTGACTTTCTTTTTCCATGCTCCCTCTTCCTCCCTCCCTCCTCCTTTCTCTTTCTCCTATCTCCTGCTGCCGAAATGGAATTGGATCAAAGACGGGGGAGAAGGGGAGGCGGGGGGGGTGCCCTCATTGGGTTTTGTTGAAATATTTATAGGTCAGGGTTGACTGGCTAAATTGAATATCTATGCTGATCTCACTTGCCTGTTTAACTTGCGCTTAGGCAAATATGTTTCCTAGGTGATAACCTTTTATGTACCAGTCTGACTTCATTGAAATGCATAGAGATAAAAATGTGTCACACTTCACAGCCGAGCTAGGCAGCCGCTGACGCTCGATTATTCAAATGATAATTGACCCCCACCTGTAGTTAGCTTATACTCGGTAGTCAATCACTCCATTTGTTGGTGAGATATGGGGGAAAATAGAGGTCTGTCATTTACATTACAAACCATTGCTGAATGTCAAGTATCCCGGGCAAGCTATTTGTGTGCAGAAGAATGGAAAAAATATATGGCCAATTATTACTTTCAATCTTTTTAATAATTTAAATGTTGTTGATGTGTGAATTACTGGCAGCATAGCTTTCAGTCCTCCGGCTTGTTCATTTCCAGGCAATATTATTTTCTTCCTAACAAATGACTTGATGTTAATCTTCATATATAATTTTCATTTCTCTGATATAATGGCTTCTAGTGGCTTGCTGTCAAAGGATGATAAATTGGCAGGCAGTGTCAAAGCCCTGAAATCAACAATGTGGAAATGTTTTTTGTAGAGTTTGCCAAGACAGAGGCTCTTTTAACATTGGAGGAGCACTCATAGTAATGAATTAATGCATATGCGTTTACAATGCACGTATACACACACACACACACAGAAAATGCCTATACAATCATTTTCGATGATCATTTTTTTTTGTGCAGGTTTTGATCCACATTTTTACAGTAATTATGCCAGTGCAGGTCATTTAATCAGAAGCATAAATACAATGTAATTTCCCCCTTAGCGCCACTCATACTATCTATGGGAGAATGAGCACTGTTTCTAAACGTTAGTTTCATCTGTAAAAACACATTAGCTGGGGGACGATTTGCATAGATTTCCAAATGGAAGGCGTCAAGCCGTGCTCCGCGACTGCGCCTGTTTGTTTAAAGTCAGCCAAAGCTCTATAATTAGCAGTGTTTAATTATGGAAATGGCTGCTGAGGACAATTTCAAACACACTCCTTCCCCAGATCATTAGTTACAGAGCAAAAAAATGAAATGCTTTCAGCAATGAAGGGTTCATATTTCAAGCTTATAGCTGCTAAAAGGGTGTACTCAGAAAATCAATTTTATGAAAGTCCGTTCAGCACTAAAGGGAGTTCCATGCAACTAAGCAATTTTGAAATAATGTCGGTGGGCTCTGATTCATGGATGGTAACTGGACTTTGCTCCCTTTGCCTGGGACATTATCCACTAAGCCCAGGTCAGGGGCCAGCCCCTAGTTTAAATCACCTTCTGTTTAGCATAACTCGATTCTTAAGCGGCTGCATGCAACCCCGCGCTGAATAGATAAGTAGCGTTTCAAGAGGGAGAGGGCGCACTGTACCAGAGCAAAGCCCTCTGAGCTGTCTGGAGACTAAAGGGGGTGGGTCGACCTTTGGGTATCGCACCTCACCTTGACCTCTCTGCAGCTGGACTCCTCCACAGCCATGGGCCCCTGCATGGCCACAGGCTCTCACACTCGGAAGAAACATCCAATCCATGCAGCCCTCTCATTGCATTGCGCAGTCCTCCAAAGCCCCCCAAAAAGACCATCAATAAATCCTATCCAGATCACCTCTTTGATGGTGCCCCACATCAAGCCGGCAAGGGTTTCCTCTGACCCTCAGGAAGCACAGGGACCGCACATGTGGGTGGGACTGCAGGCGAGAGTGGAAGGAACCAGCCAGCTGACACATGGGATACGCCTGGTCCTTCAGGCTGGCTGTGGAAATCACCTCTCCAGTGCACAGCTAGGAACACCGTGCCCCCCCCCCCCCAGCCCACAAACACACACACACTATATTAATGATTTGTTTTAGGACTGGGTGTGATACACAGCCTGTGGTGGGAGGTTGCACGGTGCTGATGGTGGGGACACTGGTGGCTCTTTAAGCTGGGAGGTCACACCGAGAGGGTACAGCTGCATGGGAACGGCTGGCCCACACTCCTCACTGGGGATTCCCATTAGGCAGATTGATCGTTTCCTCCCCTCTCCTCCTTTGATTCATGCATTCCATCTGAGCTTTAATGAGCCACCGTCCGTATGGCACAGTACAGGGCATCTGTGCCTTGGCCTTGTAAAGTACACAACTAATGGAAACCGCACACTGTACACACACACGTGCTCAAAGCATTACACAGGAGACATGCATTGTCTGTTCGTGTCACGTTTGTACATTCGCATATTCCCCTTCATTGTCCATGGTTCTGGTAGGCAGCGGAAATCATTTTTGTTTTCCCCTTGTAAGTTCAAAGCGAGTGTAAATGTGCGCTTAAATGTGACACGCTCGCTTTATGTAGTCTCCCGCAGAGGAGTTGGACAGCTTTAGTGCTCCGACCACAAGTCTTACTTACAACCCCAGTCCTCTATCCATACTCTATCATCCCCATTTATAGCCCATACTGAGGGATAATGATGATAACAATGATAACCATCATATAAAATACGCTTTACAACACTTGTGGGTCTGAGTTCTTCACTAGACACCCAATGTTTCTCAGCAGGCTCCAAGGGCAACACACAATATGCACTGCGATACAGTTTCTCCAAAACAATCTTTTCGGGTATTTTTTTATTTATTTTGGTGCATGAGTTCAGTAACAAATGTAATTTACAGGTGAAAGTGTTTTATAATGGCCTTAAAGGCATGGCAGGTGATTTAAGTGTTTTAATTTGTACGCATTGAAAGGTGAAATAAACTGGAACTCTGAGATTATCCATTTCATTTGCGTTATACCATTTTAAAAACAAGAACAATAATGCAGCATCCCATTGCAATGGAATGTTATTTAGAATAAAATGTAGTCTGAAATCTAAAATTCCTTGTGATTTAGATGTATTCTTTATTTTTTGTTTCTCCTATGGGCTATCTATCATATAGTTGCTCCAGCTTTGTCTAAACAGAGCTCATGTTCATTGCCCATATATTTGTCCTGCCAGCAATACAAAACACTTCCAATTGAAAGTCATATAGTAAATCCTATCTGTTTATGTGTATGTGTTTGCATGTGTGAGTGCAAATGAGCGTGCATCATAGTTTGGGTGCAAGGGATGGTTTGCATGGATACACAGTGTTGAACTGTAAATGAACTGAGCGGGAATAATCAGGCCTATAAACACAGGATTCCCGGTGTTATGGAATGGGAAGAATAAATGGATATTTGCTAAACACATTAGATCAGTTGAGCATTAGCTCTCATACTTCCCAGGGTGATCTGCAGTGCAGCATCGCACCAGGGTGGCCCGTGGTCTTATTTCTGTGTGTGTGTGTGTGTGTGTGTGTGTGTGTATGTGTGTGTGTGAGAGAGAGAGAGAGTATGTATCCAGGCCTGGCCCCCAGCGGTCCATAACCTCAAACTGACTGCAATCACGCTCTGTCATTTTGTATGCCCTGTGCCAAAACCTGTCACCGACCTTATTGTATGTGGAAAGAACGGTCTCTAGAGGTCACTGCAGTTCCATGGGTGACAGATGCAGCTGGGGCCGCCAGAACATACCCTAACATGGCCACTTAGACAATAAGGAGGAGGAAGACACATAGCGAGCAACAAAAGGAATAATCCACTGTACGTTTTCAGACACCGCTGGCCACACACCCTTTGACCTTGTCTCCCATGTCGGTGGAGGAACTCATGACATCGGTAGAATCACAATGAACCAGTTTAGGTTGATAACAGCAGGGGTTTCACACTGGTAGAGACACGCTGCAAGAAGAGGTGGGAAAGGCTTAACCCTTAAGTCTCATAGATTCAGGTGAACTGCCAAGAAAGCAAACCCAATGCTCAGCCTAATGATCCGCCCTACTTTCTACACATGCCTATTTGTCACCGCTTGTTCCATATTGTCATTTAGCAACTGTCATTTAACTCAACTCTTTCTGAACATTTAATTTCTTTCCTTGCAGTACACTTATCGAGAAAGGAGCGTAAGCCTTGGCCCTCACTGTTGGAAATGCGGTTCAAATCTTCTGCAGACACTTTAAAAGGGAAAATATAAATGCTGCCGGCTCCCACTTTCCCACTAATTCTATTACACCAAGTTATTTTTAAAAGTCCTTTTTCTAAACATTTACTGTCAGTAGTGCACTGGGAGCTGCTGTTCCTTCTGCTTTGTTTGTATTGTGGTTGTGGTCGCATTGGGGCTGAGACCGCTGCCTCCAGTCAGCTAGCAGCGGATACATGGACCACAATGCCAAGTTTAAAATTAGTAACAAATTTAATATGTTCTGTGCTGGCATCCAGTGCCTCCCAGAGTGCAACAATGTTCCGATAGTTTGTCACAGGGTCTTTCTGGAAGACCACAGCGAGGCAGAATTTAGAAACTCAATTGAAAGACAGAGAAAAAAGGGGGAGCGAAATGTGTAGCAGATGCGGAAAACATCCAGAGAGACTGGAGTAAAAAAGCAGAGGGACCACCAACAGGAGCAGCTCGCCCAGTGCGTTCTTCTCAGTGGGCAAAGTGGAGGCATCCCGCTCTTCATAGTGTCATGCTGGCTTTCTCCGCGGCCTCAAGCCATTTGCATGGCCTAAATGGCAGAACCATACTCCTGTTAATGGCATAATAGTGGGAAATATGATTTATGGCTTTCATTTTAAGGATCACTATCCACATAACTCCTAATACAGGGGGACATATGTGTTTTCAGTGAGAGAGCCCGCCCATAATACCTTATAGGCTGTTAAAGCATGGAAAAGAACATATTGGTGTCATAAATCTACATTTCAGGGCAGACATTTTAAAACACAGAGCAGGATTACAGAAAGAGCCAATGGTAGAGGAGTCAGACCATGGAGGCAGATTATGCTAAATAAGATTCATTTTGATATTAGATCATTGTGTTTTTATAATGCAGTTTTTGTTAATACAAAGTGCTTTATTTTTATTTATTTCACACTAACAGCCACATCTAATGGATTTATATTCTCTGAGATCTTTGAGATCTTTTCAATGAAAGAATGTGAAAGAATTATTAGTCATGCAAAATAATATAGATCTTCTTAGATTTAGCGTTTTGAAATGTGAGTTTTTGAGTTATCTAAATATAAAAAAAATGTAATTCTACTAATGTGATTTATTACCTATTTCAAAAGTAATTCAGCACAAAGGAGTATTATAACAGACAATTGAAACGATTGAATTTTCACATTTGAAATAGATGGATAATGACTGCATTACTGTTGCGTTGAATACATTTTTCCGTTTGTTTTATTTTCATTTGACTTAAATTATCATTTTATATCACAAAGAGCTGGTCTGGACTATGTTGTAGTTATGTATCCGACC
Organism: Aplochiton taeniatus; assembly: GCA_017639675.1. Taxonomy (NCBI): domain Eukaryota; kingdom Metazoa; phylum Chordata; class Actinopteri; order Galaxiiformes; family Galaxiidae; genus Aplochiton; species Aplochiton taeniatus. The sequence goes on from CM030173.1 coordinate 12,742,710, forward strand.
AGTAGAGGGAGGTCACTGATTTATTTCTGCAATTTAGCACACAGATCAGGATTTGCCTCGTGATAGTCCTTGATTGTGAAGGATTTCAAGGAAATGTGTCACTTATTATTTTTAGACAACCACATGAGGAGGGCACAGTGGGCTCTTTGAAGGGCCATTTATTACGGAGCAGATAAGCATGTTCCCCGCCAGATACCTCAGGAACAGGTCATGAGCTCTGATTAAAAGTGACTTAACGTCAGGCTATAAATATTTGTCAACCCACCTTTGAAAGGCAGGCGAGCCATGGCTTTTCTGCTCACTTACCACATGAAAGTGCAAATGGAAACGCTTAGGGTTGGGAGCTGCATCAGTCATAGCTGGAATAAGATGGCCAATAAAATGGCGTAATTATGATGCTCTGTCATTGGACACAGCCCCGGGGGGTTGGGCTGTTCGCCTGCTCAGAGAAAAATCCCACCCGCAAATAATAGGACCTGTTCTTTTATGGAGGCGCTGTGTTTAATAGCAAACTCTGACAATGTGTGGTCTGTATGTCACCTCATCCCCTCCCTCCTCCCCCTTCTCCTCCGTTTCTCCTCCTCTGCCGCGGGCCTCCGTGGAGAGCTGTTTACCTTGCTTCTCTAGAATGTGGAGCGTGTTGTGACTGCCCACTCTTTGAAGCCTCTCCCCGCTGCAGTGGAGGGTTCCAACGCCGCGTCATGATTGGCGTGTTACCACGACGGCAGTGCCTGTGCATCTCCCAACATAGATGCTTGTTGAGATGTTTATCGTCAAATATTTAGATTTGCTTTAGGGGAGCGTATTCAGTTTAGTCCCTACCAACGTTATCATTTTTCAGATGTAATGGCCTCTTGTACTCAAAGCAAAACTTTTAATTGTTACTATGTTGCTGAGCAAATATAGTTTTTCCCAGTATTTTTGTATTTAGAATTTTAAGAAAAAAGTATGCATTGTTGTGTTTTCTTATCATTTGAACGTGCTTTCAGATGTGCTGTTATGACTGAGATGCTCTCTGAATACCGTTTGGAATCTGCACACCCAACAAAGCCTGGGTAAGCAGGGTTGATTGAGACATCAGTCAGGTGTGGAGCCTTCTCCATTAGACCTAACAGTCATTTGACTAGCACACCAGTGTCTAATCCTGCACATGGGCTTTCACACAGAGAGGCAGGCCCCCATGCAGAGCCCAGTGGAGAGGAGTGTGTTGACGCCATACTGTTACACAGCCCCGTTGTGAGCCTTGCCTCGTTCCTGCATGAAGCCAAGGGAACTAATTGGGTGTAAACACACTGTTGGTGGAGACAATGTTCATTACAGGTGTGCTGCCACTGCTGATGGAGCCGGATATGGCCTCCGAGGCAACGCAGGCCACCAGGATTTTGGGGCAATATCGGATCGTTGGGCCTGTATAAATCAGTGGGAAGAGGATGGAGTTTATACTGCCAAGGTTGGAGGATCAATTCCCACTTAGCCCACTCATAGTAAAAATGTACGCGCTGGTACATTGATACTACAATCCATCGAAAAGACTACGTTACATTATCCTTGGAGATTTTGACAATGCCTAAGCTCTGGATTGTTGACAATAACAGAGGAGACAACTGAACAACTAGTTGTTGTTTTTGAAAATATGAGAGCTGTAAAAAAAAGAAAAGAAAAAAGATTGGATTGAATGGCTGAGGCAGCCAGTGTCCATGGGCAGCTGTTTACATCAGCCTGCAGCAGAGTGTAGTAGCCGTAAACTGGGATTTGTTCTAAAGAGATTGTGGTTAGGCTGCGACTTGATACGCCCTCTGTGAGTATTCAAGGGAGACTCGACAGCAGGCATTAAAGCCAAACAGATGACTAGCATGGGCGAAAAGAAAAACAGCACAGATTCAATAAGAGACGCTGGGATTATTAAGGGGTATTAAAATTACACACAAGATTAGTCTGACATTGCCAACATCTGCGTAAGGTCAAGACCTGAGAGGTGCTACTTTAGTTTGAATCACAATTTGGGGTTAATTATCTGAAGAGTAAAAAGAGTCTGTTTTTTAACTTTTATTGATCATTGTGCCAGCCTTTGTAAATTTGCATTGGGGTTTGTGATAAGGACTTGTCACCCTTCTTAGTGTCATACATTTTTGCAACGTGTCATTTGTAGTCTTTTCATGTTTTTCAGATGGTCAGACTAGTGAGCTTAACTTGTCCTTTGGGTGTGTACTACAATGGACACTTGGAATTAGGTATTCCATTGTTTATTTTACATCTAGGCCAGCCCCCTGAACGCAATCAGAGCCTGTTAGGAGAAGCCATGAAAGAAACGTTATTTAGCTTTGTTACAAACTGACCGTCATCTTAATCGTTTCGCTTGTGTTTACAACGTGGTGTTCCATTCTCAATCAGGCAGCTGTAACTGGATGGTGACCTGCAATGAGAGAGGGACCAGGGAGCAGACCCACAGGCCTCCATTCCCATACTCCCCAGGTCAGACTCTCCAACGTCCCCAGTTCCCACCAAAGGCAAGGTCCTGGGAACGTAGCCGTACTGTTGGCACCTTTTACCAAAAGTTCTGGTAAATTAGGATCAGGCTGAGGCCACTGACGAAGAGGGTAGAGGTGCTGGAGCTGACCGGTGCACCTAAAGGACAGGGCTGACTGCTGGAGGAGTAGTGTCCTGGGGTTTGGACTAACGGCCTTAGGCCAATAATGGTACAGGTCACTCCGAGGGCAAAGGGAGTACCAGGGGTCACAATGCAACGTCTACACCAACCACACAAAGCCAGCTTTTCATCCGCTCCCTGGCGATTCCACTGAACTCATAATTATCTTTGACAAAACTCATTAGCAGAGACCTTGTACAACCAGAAATTCCACGGTAGGCAGACATGCACAGAAACAATGTCCCACACACATTTCATTGCGCCCTTTTACAAAATGTAATGAAGTGTGTATATTGTCCCCCTCATCAACATTTGAACTGTGCGACATCAGTACAAATACTTTGTTTTATGAGCCCTCTGTGCCCAGCGTGGGACACATCAAATGGCACCTCCGTTTACTTCTTTTGTTAAGCCTGAGAGGAAATTGTTGTTTGAGATGTTGTTGTTGTTACTATGGCTCTTATTAGTATGAAGTGGCCATTGATGTCGTGTCAGAATGATTCATCTTCTTTTACATTTCAAGCACAGGCTCATTAAGTGGATGCTCAAATATATGTGCACATGAAAAACCCTGATAGCGCTTATTCAGAAGTTAACCCCTTATTGACCTTTTGGCACCATAGCCCATAACAGAATATAATGTCTGTCATTGTTAGATAGGTATTGGTCTCCCCTTGTGACCAATGGATGGAATGAATAGTGATACAAAAAAAGTGAATCATTGGATCACAAAACATCCAAACTTTGATGTTCAACTCAAAATAGAGACAATATTTATTTTTCTTGTTTTATAGTTATTACAATGATTTTTGTCAAATCTATGTTTCATTTGATGTTTGCATATTTATTCAACCTTTCTAAAAGTGAGTTAACCGGACATAACCTCTCACACTATTCAAGAGCAAACAATTGTCTTATAGCGAGCAACATTCAAGATTATGATGTACAGTAGTGTCTACTAAGTGGAATAGTTGTCAAACTTTATTTTCATTGTTTGCTCTGGTACGTTTATATATATATATATATATATATATATATATATATATATATATATATATATATATATATATATATATATATATATATATATATATATATATTTACCACTCCCACTTAACACCCAGCATGAAAGCCAACCGCTAGAAGTTCACTATTGGTAAGTGCGCCAAAAACTACAGCATTGGTGACTGCATGACAACACCGAATCACTCTATAGTAAGGCTGTGTCATGCATTTGTCAAACATATCACACAGATGTTTACGCCAGCTTGTTTTTTTCTCGTGTCCCTTTTTAAAAAGATCATCCTAAATCGGTTTGGATTATACATAGGCACCCCCTCCTCAAATGAAAAAGTAATTGGGGTTGGTAGAAGCGTTCATTATGTGGATTTAGATGCGCATACTGCACCTAAGGATCTTAATATTCCATAAAATTGTTTACGCATAAGATTTGAATGAATATGTCTTGCCTCAGATTAGAGATGTAAAAAAAACATGTACATCCACAGCGTGCCTGCACCAATCCAAAATAATAATAATATTTTGAATGAAGGCCGCTGCTTGCGGGTTTTAGAGATATGTTTTGATGGGCTAGCGTATTAGGGCTATGGAGAAAATATTATGCTTATGGTTGCTTGTAGATCGATGTCATATTGTTTTGTGCTGGTTGGCAAAGCCATGTTTCATCATGTTGTGACATTAGACCAATTGATCTGTCACTGGACAAGACCAAATCATTGTGGTCTCCTTCAGGTATGCCCATTGCCTCATAGTACATGCGTCATTACCTTCTATGCTAGTTTTGTAGCAGTCTTTTTTGCATAATCGATTTGAAATATTTTATAAACTAACAACAGACAGACACTATCTAAATGTATTACAAACTTAGAAGATGGAACCTTGGAAACCGAACTGCTTATTGGTAGAAGTTGATGATCGAAGTCGATCCATTACAATTTAAAGCTTCCATGACCTAATGATTAAGAGGTGTACCACTTATGAGGCTCACTGGCGATTGTAATCCTAACATGAGTTTTCAAATTGAAGTTCTGACATTTTTATGCAAAAAAAACGTATTATCTTAAATAACTGCATGCGAGTTTTTGCTATCATGCCCAATAGTTTAGCTTTTAAAAATATGTTATTATGTTATTTATCAAATTCATGGTTATCTCAATAACCACTTAAAACTGCAAATCGAGAACAACATAAAACCAAAATATAGATTTTTTTGTTTTGTTTGTTCTGCTTTCTAGACTCAACACTTTAAACAGTTAGTTGCATACCATATTTTGCAAACTACAATTGCAGCCTTAAATGAGCCTATTTCTTGTGATTTGTGAAAAGGTCCAATATTCCTATGGAAAGGCCTCGGCTATTTCGACTGTAATTAATTCTAGTCTAGGACACAACGTTTTCCATTACTCTGTTGATAATTCATATATTTTTTTCAAACAGTTACGTTCAAGCAGATTTTTTGAGCATCTAAATAACCTGCCAGCTTTATGGACGCCGGAAATAATCTAGATTAAATATAGTAGAATATTACTACTTTGCATTATCAATCGCTACTACAAGCACATAACAAGGATGTACTACTCCGGATTAATCTCGAAAGGCTTGCAAAGGCCAGCCATTGGCAAAGTTCACACATTTTACCATGGGACTTTTGAATTTACCCAATACTAGACATAATATTCTAGGAACAAATAATCCTACAAATCATAGGCTACCTGAAATAGCGTTCCTTTTAATATAGTAAGTTGTACACCAATTTTGCTTAATTGTACAGGTACCGGGATTGCTTTTTCCGTTGATTTTGACCAGTGTCAGTGGTTAGGACGTTAACATTCTCTTTACATCCCTTTTGGACTAGTCTAATCTAGTATTTCTACTTGATTTGTCAATTGTTGGAAGAGCATCAACACCACATAATTTCGCTTTTAGGCACCGAATATCAAATAGCCTGTCACATTATGCCAATTTGTGTCAGTAAGATGCTTCAACGGATGGAAATGACAATGAAAACAGTCAAATCCGCTAATGTGGGTGCCGTGCGAATATTTCTTTTTGGTTTGATCTAACAAATTACCCTTTAATTAACAACCATTCTAAGTTATTGCAGCAGCTCTCTACACAGCAGCTACACAAAGCAACATTCAGTATCCCTGCCACGTTGCTTGCCTGAACAGTAGCAAAGTGTTTGATGCCACTACTGATTAGATACTGACAATAGAGAGATGAAGTCCGCTTTCTTCACAGCCTTGTAAAGTTCATTCACGTACCCCACTGAATTATGACCTTAAAGCAATGCTCAATTTTTTTTGCGCCGAGTCAAAATGATAAACTTTGATCAAGTGCAGAGCCTCAAATGTTTTAATTGGTCGATTGAATGATCATCTGGAAATCATGAGGCGGAAAAAGTAGCATCTTGAAAAACGGATTCTTATTAAAGATTTCATGAATGTCAAACACATAAGTTTACAGTGGTTTTTTTTTGTGTGTGAAAACAACACAGTTTTTCCAGGTCCAAACCTTATTCAAAATATCCACATTATACTGTCAATTTGGCCATAGAAGTCCAACACACCCTGCATCCTTTTGAAAACCAATAAAATGTTCTTCTAACAGCAGTTGAAATTTAACACATACATGTACCGAAATATTGAAACGACACATACAAATAAATAGACGAAAAGTCAAACAATAAATACGTTAATAAATAATACTGAACACGATTGCCCATTGCATACATTAATTGACCACCCATCCGTATAGCATTGCATTTTAAACTCTTGCATAATGTCCATTACGTCCGTCAAACAAAATTGTGCAAAATGATGGCCGCTTCCACAATTTCAAAAGAGTCAGTTATCTCTGCAGTTGCGCCAAGTATAGAGCTCTCCCAAGTCTCCCGTGTAGGACGCTCATTATCCAATGTCCTTAGTGCATAATAAATGTTCCATCGTTTACTGTTGTCATGTCCATCAACCTAACAGGAGGGAACAGAAACATGCCATCAGTTGTTTGCTTATTTTCACAATAATTTCAACAGGGCATACCATTTTTTAAATTGGGACATTTGAAAATATTATGAATTTGACTTTACACTAAAAATCCTCCTATAGCCCAACACAAAAGCTGATCCTGAAACATTGGTAATTTCGTATTCAACATGATAGCATAGAGTCTATTGAGGTTGTGTACTAGCAATTGTATTTAATCATTTGGATAAGTGTATTGCATTGGTGCAGCGAGTACGTGTGGCAGTATGCCTACATATGTGTGTGTGTGTGTGTGTGTGTGTGTGTGTGTGTGTGTGTGTGTGTGTGTGTGTGTGTGTGTGCGTGTGCGTGTGCGTGTGAATGTGTGCCTGGTAACTGGTGTGGGGCTCACCTGCCTCACCTCTTCATTACAGGTCTGAATGCAGTGACCTTGTCATTCTGCAGAGTTCCGCACGCATCATTGAGTTCTGATGGCTCTCCTTCCACTTTCCCACTAGAGAATCCTGGAAAATCAATAAAACAAACATTTTAACATACTTTTCACACTGTGATGTTATGGCATAGTAACAGAAGAAATGGAAAATAGTGAACCCTTTTTTTATCATTTGCAAACGCAACTCTAATGGAGGCACACAGTCGATACATTCATACATACATACAGTCGGTACATTCGATGCATTTTAAGTTATACGGCAGTGGACATACCTTCAATAGTGGAATACTGGCACGAGTCTGAGAGTGCAGAATAGGAAGAACAGTGAAGTTGGAGGGCCTTGTGGCTGTAGCTGCTATTGCTGTAGACTTTCGAGTGCAAGGAGGGGCCTTCCTGGAAAGGGTTCTCTGCATTGGTCACATTGATCGGATCCTGGAGACCCCTGAGACTCCCACATTGTCCACTGGGAGTTCCAGGGAGCCTGGTGCTCTGGAGTTGGCAGTCCCTGTCCGTGCTGCCTGTCCTCAGCTCAGAGCTGTGGTGGTGAGGGCTCAATATCACGCCGGTGGCTGCCGTACGTGCCAAAGACCAGATCCGGGGCTTGTCTGACACTTCAAAATGGGACATGGACAAAGTGCCCGCGGGGACTGCTGTGGAGGCCGGCTTGGGTACTATGGGATCCAGGTAGTCAGACGGGAGGGTAGCCACACTTTTAATGGAACAGGGAAAGGGGTGGAAGCTACTGGGCAAGGGCAGCTCAGTGCTGCAGTCTCTTTTTGGAGGGCCGGCCGTTAGAGACATGGTCCTGTGGAGCTCCCGGTCGTCGGGGCTCCCCTTCTCACAGTCACTGTCCAGTTTGTCACAGTCCTCCTCCTCCATGTCGTCCAAGTCGCTCAGATGCAGCTCCTTCTCCTCCTTGCAATCGCTGGAGTCTGAAAGGCAACGTCCAGTACATTATAGGAGTTAGATATATGGGTTATAAATCCTCCCTTTTCAGCAGTTAGATAAAAAAAAAACGATGTGAACTGAAAAGGTTCAGAAAATGTCTGAATTCCTACAATATTATTAAGATGTGCTAATACTTTACTTTCCCGTTCAATTAGAGGAGGCCATATACCTTTGGTGAGACACTCTTGGTCACTCTTGTCCAGATCATCTTTCCTGTCGTCCCCAGCCTTGTTCTTTGGTGACCATGTCATTTTGTTCTCCTTCTTTAGCCTCCTCCTGGCATTGGCGAACCAGGTTGACACTTGCGTGAGGGTCATTTTGGTGATGATAGCCAGCATGATTTTCTCCCCCTTTGTGGGATAAGGGTTTTTACGGTGTTCATACAACCATGTTTTCAGTGTACTGGTGGTCTCCCGGGTGGCATTCTTTCTCCTGGCAGTGCCATTGAAGTCCACAGTTCCATACCTGAAGAGACACACACACACACACACACACACACACACACACACACACACACACACACACACACACACACACACACACACACACACACAAACAAGATATTTTACATATTAGCAAACTACCTCATAAGCTTTTCGAACAAAGATACTGTATATGGCTCGGGTCTAGGTATCTTTTTGGAGTTGCAATGACCTTTAACTCTGAAACTGGAATATTCCCTCAAGAAAGTGGTTATCTTTTTTCACTCATATGACTAAGTGCTATAAGATTCATCGGCAAGTCTGATCAAGATGTAGTAAAGCAGTGAAAATAGTTGAATTGGGGCCTCACCTGTCATATTGGTACTGGCCAAGTGAATGGTCATAAGGGTAGTAGGCAGCCGTTTGTGTGATACCAGAATGCAAGGTTCCTGTCCCATCTTTTAATTCATATTGTGGATTCTGTAAATATTAAAAAGTTAGCCACACAAATGACTTTTACTTATGGTTTCTCACTTTACGACATATTTTGAAATTAGGATTGATGTTGATATTGACTTAAAAAATCTAGGTTTACATATTATTTATTGTAAACTTTATTGTCATTTCAATATTTTGTTTTACTGACATGAGTCAAGAAAAAAGCATCATATTTGCAATATTTCAGGAAACCTTTGACCATGAACTTGATTGTAGCGACAATTTACAAATGTTAAACAAGCAACAAACGAGTGGACCCCCTATGTTTTATCTGATGAAAGTGAACCTACCAGCGTAGAGTAAATAGTAGAGGGGTCGGTGCTGTATGGGAAGTAGTTGGCATAGTTCTGGCTTGCAGCTGCCGCCGCAGCATAGGGCGAGCTGTACATTCCTAGCGCCGCGTTGAGCTCTGTCCTTGTGCTTGCCAACAGACGGTTCTCGTAAGATGGGCAGCAGAAAGTGGCAGCGGTCTGGGACCCGCTTGTCCCGTCAGACACCGACCTGGAAATCGAATCGCAGCAAGTCGTACTGGGGTTTGCCGACACGAAAAACTGCATGAAGAAAATTTTGGATAGACATGTCATTGGCTAGTCGCATGAGCGGTTATCTGGATATCTTTGAAATATCTGAAATAATCGTAGGCGATATGAAATGCAGGTAAGGCTGAAAACAGATTTACACAATCTGCGCGTAAAGGTCTGCTCAATTTAATTTTGAGGTCTGAGAAAAATAAACTTTGAATAGATTAATTCGTGCTACATAATTTGGAATAGTTAATCAGAAAACACACCATTCAAATAAAAGCATGCAACTTCTTATCTAAGGCGAATAACTATACTTTTGAATTTGAAATGGTCACCTAGTTAAAAGTTCGCTTTAAAAGTTTGCTAGCCTGTAACCTAATTGAACTACACTGAACTTTTGAGTATTTGTCAACATATTTCTATAAAATAAAAGTTACTTTTCATACAGAAATTGTTGCTTATTATTTTGTCTATTTCATTCCAGAAACCTCAATTCCAAAGTTTGAATGTTGAAAGTACACGTTTGTAGAACTGCACTTTGTTGGCCATCATATTGGCTACAATTTTCTCTATTGTGATATCCAAACAAAACGTGAGGTCATTTATAATTCAGAGTAATTGGTCAGGGGTGTATATTGATATCTGATATACAGAACCTCATGCAAACAGTTGTTAACATATTAAAGCAACGTCAACATCCAGGGCTGTATTCTGACTTAGTTAGAGACTACTGCAAAGGAAATTCACATTTAATTCATAAGGTGCAATGATAATGTATTATCTTACCTGGGAAGTTGCATTGTAAGGATATCCAAACTGAGAGAAAGACATAGCTGCTTCTTTTGTCACCATCAGCAAAATTCTTCACCCTTGATCGATTGTAACCAATTCTACTTTAAATCCACCTTCTTGCACACATTTCCACGTACGGCCTTTCGCTCAATAATAGATGATTGCACTTAGGAAGAAGAGTTATTGAGGCTGCTACCAGCTGCAGTTAGTTTTATATGAATGAATAATCCCCCAAAGGAAAAGATAAGAAATTGAATTAAGCGTCATTAAGTACAAAATATGTTGTTGTGTTAGCTGAAGAAGGCTTAAAGGATAACGTAAGACTTGCAAGATATGGACTCTGCTTGTGCTATTATTTGTGGCTGTATAGTTCTTTAGCATTCACCCATGCAAGGGTATCAGCGTGACGTCATTGTAATCCCGGAACGACAGGACAGCAAGGATAGAATAATGTCTTTGCCAATCACATCCAACACATCGTTTTCTTAAGGTGCACTTTGCACATCCACGTCCCTCTGCTTTTTGTTGTGTATAGTCATTGATTTACTGATACAATTTTACAAGATATTGGGTTTGTCGCCAAGAACAAGCCTATTGCCCGTGGCCCTAAATGTAAGACAAGCCAAATGAATGACCTTACAACGATCAATTGTCATATTATACTGTTTTTATTTATACAAACATTGAATTGATGTTTGTTCTACTTTTCACTCGTTTTGTTGGGTCTCCTAATATCTAGTTATATTTTGTATTTGGCAAAGTGATTAAATTAACATATCAGAAACTACAGAGCATGACCAAAATGAACACGTTTCCCACCCTCTACGATCCCATTTGGCCATAGGTCCAACTCCAAGTTAATGACTATGATGTTTACATCTTTCTTTAGAACGGGGGAAGTCCCAGTAGAGAAAGGATGGAAGGGGTTTGCCAGGTCAATAGAATAGTGATTGATGGGTGCCTGGAGACCTACGTGACCATTACGCATAACGCGTAATTGCATCAATTAACAAATGGATACATGCCCTTGTTTAACCAGCGAGTAACGTAGTGAAAATATGCCTTTGAGGTGAAACTTGAAGAGCTGTGGGGGGATGGGGTTCGGGTTGGACTGGAAATCCTGCTCTCTTGTCTAATTAAATACCAGTGGATTGGGGCGAGGGGCGTTCCATTTTAATTAAATTATATTCACTTGAAAAATGTGAAAAAATATAAAGGTATGTGATAATAAATTGAGCAATACAGCTTTAATAGTTCCTGTTACAAATAAAAAAAAATTGGTAATACATGAAAACGAATTCACTTCAGTGATTTTCTCTCTCTGGCTTCTGAGTGAGTGTGTTTGTGTGTGTGTGTGTGTGTGTGTGTGTGTGTGTGTGTGTGTGTGTGTGTGTGTGTGTGTGTGTGTGTGTATATATATATATGTGCATGTGTGCGTATGGAGTGAGAAAGGAAGATAAAAGGGGTGGGAATTAAAATGCTCTCTTATTTTTTTTATATACTTTTGATAACAATAACAATGTTTACGACGCCCATTGATTCATCAAATGGGATCCGCTTGATTTTCTCTATCCGGGATTAGAATGATGTCAAGATTGATACTGTAGGCCCAAAGCATATGAGCCTATAAGCCAATGCCTCTCCAAACAGAATGAGATGGGCGTTGCGTCTCTTGAGACTTATCTGCGATTGCAGGCTTTCTCTTCGAGTGGCGCCAGAGAGCCGCGGGTAGATGTAATGTTGCCATCAGAGATTTGACTTGGAGATAAACTCGACAGAGTGGTATAGAGATTCTGGTCGTCTTCCTTGCCTAAAGGCTACTAATTGTATTCAGATTGTTAACTGGTATCCCGGATAGTCATTGCGATACTAGGCTACAGGTTGATACATAATGCCTTTATCCCAGGCTGCTTGGCATACGGTTCCAAAAAAACGAACAAACTTTGTTTAATTTTTGACTTCTCTTTTGTTAGCCTATTTGAATTATAGTCTCCAAAAAGTATTAGCACATAATAGGAGGAATACATTATATTCATAGGATATCATTATTAGGCACGCATTATGAAAGTATTTAAAACTGAATAAAAATCTTGTGGTAGATGCTTTTCGCGACTGCATGGATTTTGGCTCTAGTGCATAAGGACACACATAAATAATTCATGTGAATCACCCCAAGTAGATTCCTATTCAGTAAACCCAGAGGAGCAGTGATTCTCATTGTAAATTTAAGGAGCAAATTTCTTGGTAGTCCCTGGAATGTGTCCGATACACATTTGAGGTGCCTGCATTTGCAACGGTATTCCTTTTCTTATAGAGAAAAATAAAGTAACTTGCAAATATTCACTCTACATCCAGGTGAGTGTGTATTGGTTGCTGTGGTACATTTTCCAGTAATGAACATTTTCTTTAAAATCTTTAGGTAAAAATACACCAAATATATTGATATAACACATCATGCAATAGAATACACCAAGGGCATAGCCCACTCGACATCCATGAAAGACCGCTAAGAAAATGAACTTGAATCCATGGTTACTTCAGCAAACTGATCCCTTTGCCTAACATCATGATGGAGACGAAGTGGAGGGGACGCCTAAAGCCCACACCACAGAAAAGGTTAAGTCAACATGCGGTGCTCCACCGAGGCTCCCAGCCTTATTCTCCCACTTAATACATTTCTCATGCTGATTTAATGAACCACACAACGGTTTGCTGGTTTTTCATAAGATATATGAGGGATTTTGATGAAATGGTAATAAGGGCAGACAGACGGAGAGACGGAGCCAGAGCCCAGGCAGGGGCTGAGCACCAACCTGGAGGTGAGCAATCTAATTAAGCTACGTTGCAATATCCCAATGAGTCCACAACGCACGGGATCGCAAATGATTACAGACTCACGGCTCACCTCGAGAGGGTTATTAGTACTGCTAAATTATCCAAAATGGAGAGAGGACTAACACGTATTCTTATGAGCAGACTGAAATGTTGGTGGATGTGGTCAGACGAATGGTCACGCCAATCTAAAACAAACACCCGCGGATGGGGATCAAATATTAGCACTCACAGGACATCATTAAATCTTTAGCAGCCAAGTAATTTGGGGCATTGGATATAAACTTCATTATTCTTAGTAAAGCCATCTGGGAGAGAGGAAGTCCTCTGTTTTCGAACTAATTTCAGAAGCTGACCACAGAAGTGTGTGCTACGAGTACTGCAATAATATGGCATGATCATGATTATTTGTCGATCAGAATATAGATTGCTTGGTTTTAATTGAGTGTCTGATACCCAGAATATATTTAGATGGATCCCTCCAGTACGTAATAGGGCCCCCATGCACCCTCATTACTTTCTTCATTGAACTCAAATAGAACTCAAACTTGAGGCCTGTTGATTTACTACTACCTCGGTGCACAGCCCCAAAACTCTTGGGAATGTCCATGTGTGTGTGTGTGTGTGTGTGTGTGTGTGTGTGTGTGTGTGTGTGTGTGTGCCTGGCTGGCAGAGGGCCCCTGGAGGCTGCACTGTAAAGCTATCATCAGTGGTGGTGTCAGGGATTTGTAGCTTGTCACTGACAGAGAGCACTGGCAGTGACTCTGGGAAATAACTGCTTATAGAGAGCTTTACTTGCTTTTTTTGTGTGTAGGAGTGTGTGTGTGTGTGTGTGAGAGAGAAAGAGAGAGACTGTGTGTGTGTGTGTTTAAGAGAAAGACAAAGTCTGCTTTTGCCTCGTCCCCCGGGTGTTTTAGTTATGTGTCTCTGTGTGTAGAAGGTTGTGGGTTGATGGTGTTTCATGCTTGTATGGGTTGAGGAGCAAAATGTACTCTAGGCCGACTTTTATCTTAGGGCCTTGGGCTGTGTCTGTGAGTTTGTATTGGCGAATGGTGTGTACATGTCTATATTGGGTGTGTCAAAACTTCTGTGGTGGCACTCTGTGGGTCTGTGTATTACGATGTGTTAACGTTCATGTTTGGACACTCAGATGATCAAATATGTATATTGTGTGTGTGTGTGTGTGTGTGTGTGTGTGTGTGTGTGTGTGTGTGTGTGTGTGTGTGTGTTTGTGTGAGTCTATTTGGCATGTTCATTCTACCTCCCTGCCACAATTCCTCTGTTTGTGTATGTGTGGTCTGCCCTTCTAAGATGGATGCTGGCTCATAACTGAATTTTCCCTTGAGGTGGAGGGCCAGCAGCAGCAGCCTCACCGTGGTCCATCACTGTGGACTTCAAATAGGAATGGAGAGGGATCTCATTACTGTCATTCCAATTACAGGCCACAAGTGCAGCCACGGCTGTCAACACTACAAGAGACGGGATACATTGAGTCCAATGCTATCTCTCATGAAGATGTGATAAGAAATACACAGTGGCTTAGCAAACAACTTTGAAACATTTTCAGCATCACATAATACAGACAATCTCATCAACGTGTGCGCTGGGTGACCAAATCACCAGGCAGGTTAGCCTTAAACCCATTGTTCTAGAACATGGATTGCGGCCTCTCACTTGGCAGACAGTATCCTGAAACCCATGGCGATAGTCATGGCCTCATGTGCCGAGGTTAGGAGAGGAATGCAGTGAGTGAAGGGGGAACCAGAGCCAAGTAGTTTGGGCTGGGTCGTCCGATGGGCCCGTGGTCTGTGCCCACGGCACGCGGCGCCCCCTCTGTGGCTGCCTCCACCTCTGCTCCACTGAGAGACAGCAGGCCACATCTGGTCCTGGTTGAGGCTGGTTCACTGGAAAGTGGTGCCAATACAAATAGCTTTGCTTGATGTTTGTTTGCATAAATTGTTTTGAAAGGCTTCACCAGGAGTTTCGGGGCGGATTACGGCGGGAAGCGGGGAACCAGCCGTGGAGGAATAATCCTCACTGAGCTGACAGTTAGATTTGCTCTCCTTTAAAAAGAAATATTGTTTGGACTTTCTTCCTCTCTGGTTTCTGGCAGAGGGCTTGGACCGTGAACTTATCTGAGGGTACAGTGCGGGTGTGGAGAATGTGGGCATGTGACAATTGAGGACACTGTTTTTTTTTCTCTCTCTCCTCCTCCTCCTCCTCTTTCAGCATAGCAGTGTCAGATTTAATAACATCAGAAGTATATTTTAACACATGCAGGTTCAGTTAAAAGTTCCAGGCCGCAGTGAAACGTAAGGAAAGTTTCCTAAAGGAAAGTTAACATATTGTCCCTCGTCTTTGATAGTCCTCTTAGGCAAAGGGACCGCCAAAGAAAGGAAAACACGGAGTTATGTAGCAAGGTCAATTAGGCTTGTGTTACACAGACGAAAAATGTAAGCCGAGATTTTTCTTTCATTATCGCACGTAGAGTTTTGTTTTGATTTTCCTCGGCGGTATTGGGGGAAAAAGTACGGAGCGATCAATTGGTAGTCATCATCGCTTAGCTCTGGTTATTCTACAGGACTAAGAAAAATGGCCTAGGCGCTTTCATGTGTAGGTAAGTGTGCTGGCTCCGAGCTAACTGGTACCAGGCACTGTCCTGTGTAAGCCTAAACAGACGCCCAGGCTCCAGAGACCCAGTCAAGCTTCCATAGGATGAAACAGCATTTCCACCAATGACAGTTCAATCGCCCAGGCCTCTGGACCTCATTTGCTGCTCAGGCACTTGAGGTCTCTCCATGACCGGCATCCAACTCAAACCAGATGGGTCTAAAAATACAGCCTCACAGCACGTTTGTCTTTGTCTCCAGCTCTTCTCTAAGTCCTATCGAACGGCAAGAGTTTGTGTTACATTTTTCTTCGTGCTTTCAGAATCCCAAAATCTCGGTGCTTATTTTGATAATCTTATGGGAGTGGTTGTTACCCGCAAGGTTTCAATTCCACTGTAAGACTCTGGGATCCTATTCTAGTGCATGGTTTGCAACTGCCTCAAAATAGTTATCAAACAATTATGCTTTTAATTTGAATGGACATCTGTACTTTTGCTGACACATGGGACTCCTTCACTACGATTACTACCTAGCTGAAATATGTGGATCTTAAAAAGACCAATTCTATGTCATTCTGAGCAGAACACTGGCATGGCCCTGCAGTAATGAATTCCAGAGGGACATTCAGCCCCTTTTCTTAGAACAGTAAAACACATTTTTCCCTTTGAGTATCTCCTACAGTTCACTCAAATTGTTGCTCGGCCATGGTTATTTTGTTTCACTTTAGGAAAAAAAATAATAATCACATGGGTTACAACTGGGACTGACTAAAGCAATTTTCCCAATCTTGACCTGGCTAAACACTATGGCTAGTCAAAATCCACCAAACTTAAAAGCAGATGGTTCATGGTTGCCAGCATCAAAAGGTCTTGTTAGGTCTAAATAGAGTGAAATCATATACAATTGATCGGCCCGATTAATGTAAGCTAGGTCTGAACATGGCTGCCACCTCAACCCTGACCCTGGCCCCTCAACTAATACATCCTCAGAATGTAGCCCCCTCCCCTGTTCACTGTGGCTTCTTAGTGCTAATTTCTGATTTGCAAATTGTCAAGCTTACTTTGTTGAGGTCCAAGGGCCTGGATTGAATCTCAGTAGGGCCCCCTGTGCGTGGGAATTGAGTTTAGAGGCTCATGGAAATGCAACCCAGGTTCTTTTAAGATATTTCTTTGCCCTATGCTTATGTTTTTCATTTTGGAAGTAGAGATAACTACATTTTAGACATCCAGTGTCTATTTATCTCAAGGGTGTAGGGAGAGGTTGAGGACAAATAAGTGTGTGTGTGTGTGTGTGTGTGGGGGGGGGGGGGGGGGGGGGCAGCATTCCTTTCACATATATAGTGAATGAAAGTCCTTCAACAAGTGTCATGTTTACCTTGCTCATGGGAAAACAAATGGACACAGTTTGAGTTTGAAGCGGTTGTAAAACACCTCCTTGATTCGTACGAGGCTTAAATTCCAAGTGTCAGACACTTCAGTATCACCGAAAGGTGTTGAGAGTAAATATATAGTGTTACCTTGAGGCCACTTAGGGGAAAACAGACCAGGCTAAGAACACATATCAATGACAGACGTGACTAACTGATCTACATACATACTACACAGATGATGCCCATGCCTATAGGGTTCAAACTAGGACTAAAGCCATCAACCAGCTGGTATGACTGTGGGCTGTGTCGAGTACATGTTCCCTTGCGTGAGTGTCTGATCCAACCATGGGTGTATAACTACTTTGACATCGATGCTCTTGTTAGTTAATGTCTCTTTCCTCTCTCTCTTGTTGAGCTACTGCTGTTCTGGAGTGAGTGATTAAGGACTGTGTGTGTGTGTTTGTGTGTGTGTGTGTGTGTGTCTGTGTGTTCCACCTCTGTCAATGGGAGTGTACATGCAGGAGGAGATGGGGCACCACTGTGCGGTCCTCTAATCTGCTCACTTAGCCCTGGCTTTGGGGCTGGCTGCGCTTCACTTCAGCTGGAGCTCCCTCATCAGAAACTCATGGCTGGAGCTCCGCACATGCTTGGAGGCAAGCAGGCACATTATATCCGGCTTGCCCTTTCTTTCCCTCTCCCAGTTTCCCCGTTCATGTCACTCACTTGGCACAGTCCCACTCTCCAGCTGAGTTTGAATATGATCTATTCGGGCGACATATTTATCATTATTTTGGTAAACTGTCTGCTGTTCTATTGCTATTGATCTATTCAATTGTCATTGACTTAACTATATTATACTCAGGATAGTTTCAAACAGGGATAATAAATAATAAATATTGTTATTTCTGTCTGGTCAGTATTGTGTTGAATGAAAAGTGTGCAACGAGCTCCAAAGAAACCCCAAAGCCCATCCAGTTGATAAATAAATGAATTCCTTCACAATTCTGTTTTTCTTTCAGAACTATACGGCCCAAATCTCTGATTAGAGGGTGGTTCTTTGTTAGAGGGGCTGATGCCAGCGCTGAAGCCCGATTGAAAGGCGCACATCCCAGCAAGTAAATGTTTAACTCCTTGGATAGATTAGACGCTCCAGGAATTGTCTAGCAGTGCTAACTTTAACCCTCTTTATTTTATCAAAGCAGACCTGTAAATGAGGGGCCTGGTTAAACTTTGATAGCAGATGAAATATAGGAGAGATATCTGAAAAACAATATTTCGCTTGGCATGAACTACAAGACACACTGAGCATCCACCAATGAAGGAGAATGGGGGAAATTATCACTTTGGTCTTTGGTGATTGGGCTCACCTCAATTATTGGATGGTGCAGTACATAGTGTGGCTTTGTTTCTTTGTACACAGACATCATACAGTAAAAGGTATGGACCTGAGCCCAAAGCACCGCAATTTTGGCTCAATAATTAGGTTTCTTACAGTACGTACAGTGTGATACAGCAGTGTTCACTAAAACAATAGGAGTCAAGGTAATTTTCAACGCTAAGTTGTTAAGAGAAAATAGAATATTATTAACAAGGCATCTTGTTGCTTGAGCTCCAATTCTAAGTCAACCTGAAACAAACACTTTTTAATGGGGGTGGGGTGGGTGGGGTGGGTGGGGTGGTGGGGTGACGGGGGGGACGGGGGGACGGGGGGACAGGGGGACAGGGGGACAGGGGGACAGGGGGACGGGGTGGGGGGTTGGGTGGGGGCTGGTTTATCAAGTGTCAAGTATGTGATAATGTAACCCATATGGTATGTGTGGACGTGTTTGCTCCTGTGTGTCTGTGTATTTGTGTGATGAGGAGGTTGAAATACGGTCATTGGGGACAGAGGCTAAGACTGAAACAGCAGCCCCGCAGCCCCCGTTCCTCCCCCAGGGGTGTGGGGGTCCTCTCCCAGGGCTTATCACTTCACACATTGTCCTTTCCTGGACCCACATCCTCGTCGGCCCTCCTTGACCTGTCTGCACACTGGTGTGGGGGCGTCCTCCAGGATGCAAGGTCTGTGTTCCTACCAGAGGTTGATAACCCCGGCTAAGTGCTGCACTGCTGGCTGACACAAAGCAGATGTCCTACTGACCCTATCTCCTTGGGAATGAGACACCCTAACGGAAATACTGGAGGGGGGGGGGGGGGCTAACTGTCAACAGTGGACGGCCAGTGGCATAGGTGTGATGAGATGATTCGTAAAATGCAGCGAGGGACATCCCAAACACATCCCAAACCACGCGTTTTATCCCCACCCTGGTTATGGTTCCTCGTCCAACCTCAAACTGAATCCCTGACACTGGTGGTCGCACACTGTAGGAGCCTTGGAAATATATCTAGACACTCCCTGACCCCCAGGCCAGAACACGAACGGAATCATCGTCTTCCGGGCAGAAAAATGCCACCGGCTCTCCCTTCCCTCCAGGACAGCCTCCTGGGGCGCCGGCTGGAGGGGACGTGGGGACCTTACCACACGCGGCCTCATTACCATGCAGAGCCGTCGGTGAGAAGAGGAGCGGAGCCACGTTCCCAACGCAGGTCACCCTCAGCACCAGGAGATGTTGGGGGACAAAGGCCAGTGGCTTTCCTTGACCCCCGCTTCCGTTCGGGAGATAGGCCGCCTCTGCTTTCTGTCAGGGTGTCCTCTGGCGCCAGAGCCCCGGGGCCTGCTGCGCTGGGAATATGGGCTCGCTCTCCCCTGCTGTCCTCACCCCGAGCTGGCAGAGGGAAAACAAGACCTGAGGAGAGACCGGCGCCCTTCTCCCGCCTCTCGTTTCTCTTCATCCTCCCACCCTCTCTCTCTTTTCTTTTTTTTTTTTTGTTCTTCACCCGGTCAATAGCAGTAATTGGCCTGCTCCGTCACCGCTACATTGATTGCGCCCACTAATAAAAGGGCTATTGATTGGCACTTTGTTTAACACTGGCCTGTGCTGTGAGCGCTGCCCTTTAATGCTATTCCTACAGCAACCTTTTCCTGTTCCCCCGTTTCTTAATGTCATAAATTATGTCAGTCGATTAGGAAGATATTTTTCTCCTTCTTCTGTCCAATCAATGATGGCCGTCGTTAGGGGATGGCTCCTAAAATAGCAAAGAGATGTGCACAAAGAGCTTAGGACTGACACAGGCAGCAGGGTAGCAGGGAGACAGTGGTGCCATGGGTCAATGCACTGGTCCAAAGTGATTTCCTGCGCTCTCTGTGGACTCTGGGAGACGTAGTCTTTCTCACATACTGAGTGGTTCAACTAAATGGTTATCTTCGGGCTTGTGTTCAAAAATTAACAATGCGTTTTATTGTAATAACTATTTGTTCGTAAGATAATGAGACTTGGCCTGACTTGAGCTGTTGTGAACTCAATAATTACAATTTATATTTTTTAATTATACTGTTATCACATCTGTATGAAAATACTTACAGGTGGCCTGTAACACACTGTGTAAAAATTGTAACATGAACTCCATATCAAGTTGTATTGCAATTAGCTGGCTGCTATTCTTCACAGAGGGATCCCACAGCATTAGCAAGTCAATGACTGGTCTCTTGAGTAAGATGGTGACAATTGGAAATGCGCAAGATTTAATTATCCACATTAAATATTCAATGGTCAATATAATTTGTTTTAGCAGATCAATAGGTCCCTCTGCTTGAGAAGGACAATGTGCATAAGCGGCTATTTGCATTTCAAATCAGCTCGTGTCACGTGGCCCTATTGGAAATCCATACCATTTTGTATGGCTCTATTTCATATTTATCTGTTTTATCTCCTCATCGCTGACTGCTATTGATTCCACTCTCTTTTATTTACAGCCTATAAACCGCCAAAGGTTTCGAGTGTCAAAATGTTTTTAAGAACCTGATATATCTCCAAGTGCTTCCTTCTTTGTTTCCTTCCATCTCGCTCCCCCTTCCTCCCTCTCTCTCTCGCACGCAGCAGAGTTGGAAATGCAACCCTGTCATCCTCCCACCTCCCAGCTCGCTGCTCACTGGGGTGAATCTTGATGTTATTGGCATAAATATCTCCTAGTGCCATGGGAATATGCAGAGCCACTTCAAAGCCAGCCCCGTTTGTTCCTGCTAGAGTCCTGTTATGTTTACCTGCAGTCTCTCTAATGGCTTGTTTTCCCAGCACTCCTCACAAGCTCTGCAGCCACATTTATGCAGCCACGTTGAAGGTGCTTACACGAGCTCTGATGCCCACACGTTTAGAGCAAGACCGCGCTGTAATCAGATGAAGCAGTCTCAAAGTGAGTGAATATTAAATTATTCAGTGTAGGTCAAGCATAGCAGAGTTTGGTGGCTTTGTTTTTCTCAATTCATTTATTTTTTTAAATTGTAGCATTTAATATTACAGTAACACTGCTACAGCTACTGACAGTAGCTGTTTCAATGCACTATGCTTTATTGCATATTATCCAGCGATCATTTTGTATTGATGTTGGGTAATACATTCTTTTTTGATGCATTTTTTATTTATTGACTAGTCAGAATTTATGTTTAGAATGGGTCACCATGAATGGATTACAAGTAAAGTAGGAAAAGGACTAATGGTCTTAAATGAAAATATATTATAGTAGATATATATTTCAATACATTTTGTAGGGCCTCATTTGTAACAATTCCATAATCATTGATTTCTCTGTAGATAGACCTGTATTGATAGACCATGAACAATCTTTGAAAAAGTTAAATAAAACCTAATTACATTGCAGAAAGGGAAATCTGTTGATAGATAAGCTAGCCTATGATGAGACGTGTGTGTGTGTGTGTGTGTGTGTGTGTGTGTGTGTGTGTGTGTGTGCGCGCGTGCGCGCGTGCGCGCGTGCGCGCGTGCACATGTCTATGTGCATGTGCGTGTGCTTATCTGGTCTTTGAGGCCCCCATCTTTAACCTTCACTGGCCTCATCAGAGACATGCCGGTACCTGGACACAGCATTGCAGTCCTTCTGTGTAGTCTAGGATCTTTTGTGTCGTTACCATGGATTACTTGATTTTATTGAATCACAGCAAAGCACAATCCTTCCTCGCTCAACTGTCTAATCTTTCCTCTAGTGACATATCCATCTACTAAGACCTTGTCCCACACTCACCATTTAAATGTCTGTAATCCTGACTGCCGTCATTTCTTACATGGGCTGATTATACACCCCGAAAGACATCACTCACCATCAGCCCGGACACTTCGACTTGTATGTTTAAATTGCTCCCTACAGTATCCTTAATCTGGCCAAAATCAATAGAGCTTTTACTGTCACAGTGCAGTGGTGGAGACCGGCTATTGACGTTCAGATGTCATTTCAAGAGGATTTGATGTGTCCATCCTCCCTCCTCAAAGGAGATGGCCGCGATATATCAACCTGGCATTCTCTCGGCGCTAGAAGAGCGTTTTGCTGCCGTGGACTTTGAGAGTGTTTGGTATGAGAACCACGCTTTCTTAGATCGTGCTGGGTTTATTAAAAACACAGAAAGGGGTTTAGTTTAAGGGTATTGATTAGTGTTGTTAAGAGAGCTCTTTGAATTAAAACCCAATCTTAATGGGGGTCATCACTTTGCGCTCCCAAGCAAAAACTGCAAAGTATGTGTGTGTGTGTGTGTGTGTGTGTGTGTGTGTGTGTGTGTGTGTGTGTGTGTGTGAGTGCACGCACACGTGAAGCCATCATACCCAACATCCACACACAGACCTATACACACTCCGCTCTATCAGTAAAGGGATAATCCTCAGTCAATCCGACTGTCTGACTGTTCTGTTTCCTCTTGAGGAGCAGCCGAAGAGAGAGGCAGCCCTTGTGCGCAAGCGGAGCGCTTGACGGAATGGATCCTGGGAGGAACACCCGAGGCTTTAGGTCGGAGAGAGTGGGGAAGAAAAGGAGAGGGATGATGATAGGGGTTACGGTGGTGCAGCGCATGGGACACGGTGACATGGAAAGGTTGGGGGTCAGGGTGTAGGAACTGGGGGTGATGGAGCGCCTGAACAGGCGGTCGGCTGGAAGTGGCGGGGATGGCCCTGCACCCATCCATCCAAAGACAGAATCTCTCTCTCTCTCTACCTCTCTCTGCCTCTCTCTTTCCAGCCTCCATGTCTCTGAGGAACCATTCTCCACCCTGACAGCCCCAGAGCCCTAGAGTCACATTTCAGGCCTGGCTGGTACTTAAAGGCCCATAATCTGCCTGTGAAAGGCTGCACCACGGCCCAAGCGGAAGCAAATTATTCGCTTTAAGGACTCCTGCTGCTCAGGGACCCGGGGCTAGGGGCTGCTGCCGTTAACACACAGAGAGTGGAGCTGTCATTATTTATTTAGTCGTTAAGTGTTTAAAGTGGAGGGCTCCGCTGGGATAAAGCACAGTTGATGAAAATATTCCACATACACTGGGCGAGTCTATACTATAGGGAGCCGTGCACGAGCAGAGAGGCAGGGGGAATCCCTGTGTTTTCCTGCTAGCCCCTATCTTTATGTCAACAGACCGCCACGTCGCTGTGCCAAAAAGGCCTGTTGGTTTTCGAGTGTTCAAAACATTACAGAGATTCCTGATTTAATATGAGTGCATGTCTCTCTCTCTCTCTCTCTCTCTCTCTCTCTCTCTCTCTCTCTCTCTCTCTCCCTCCATGTGTGCATGTGTGTGCGTGCGTGCGTGCGTGCGTGCGTGCATGTGCGT
>CM030173.1:12771481-12796481 GCA_017639675.1 Aplochiton taeniatus
TCCTGTCTCCTGATAGAGAGCGCGCAGAGACAGAGAGGATCCATAGAGAGGGGGGATAGAAGAAGGGTAAAAAGTAAGAGTAAATCATTTATCTGGTAAGCAGCACTAGATGACATACAAACTAATGTGTTCTCTCTGTGTTCTGCATCACGAGAAGAATGCACTTCTTTAGGGTATTGGACCATGGCAGTAGCTCAACAACGCGTTGACTGTAGACGTGATGAGACCAATTACAAAGGAAGGGATGTGGCTCAGTTCAAGTGGATCATTAGAAGCTTATGGTAATTCCCCAATGGTTACACTGTATTAGCAACATGAGTTACTGTAGATCTGCATGGTGTTTGATTAGAATACCTCTTGTTTGATCATGTGCAGCTGCTTAATTTTGAACTGCATCTGCAAATCAGTGGATTTAGACAATCCAGTGGTTTGGGCTCGGTTCCTCACCTCCTAATCTCTAAGCAATTGGCAGTGAATACTTTATTGATACCGAATTGACTCTACTCCTCTGAGGCTATTTCTATAATTGATATTTTTGGAAGTTGCTCCCAGAGGGGCCGATCTTCAAAGGCGTGCTGGTTTTTTGATCAATTATAATAAAGTGCTATCTTTAAAGAAAGCCAGCATGTGTCAAGGCTGTCTTCAAGCTTATATTTCATTATGCAAAATTCTTTACTTGCATATGAGATAATAATCATCTCTTTAATCATAATGTTAGCCTTTTCCAATTAGCAAGTAAGCAAGCATACATACACAAATCCAAAACAATAGACATTTAATCCATCACATCCACAGTTCATCCCAATAAAAGACAAAAATATAATTTTAGGGTGCTCTAGTAATACAGCATATCTATATATCTATCTATATATATATATATATATATATATATATATATATATATATATATATATATGTATATATACTGTGTATATATACTGTATATACACTATATACATACTGTATATATACGTATATGAATAGTTTCATAATATATGTTTTTATATATAGTTATATTTGAGTATGAGCGTGGTGTTTGTTTTTGCAGTAGCACACAGTGTGCACCAAATGTTCTGGTTACCCTGTGTGGTTATTTTGGGCGTTCTTTAAGGAAAGCCTGCTGCCCAGCTCCAACACTAGCCTGGCTCTGGCCCAGGGGAGCCCTCCATAGACTGATATGGAGCTTTGGGCCTCGGGGCCTTGGGGCCTTAGAGGATAAGAGAGATGGTCAGGTTGCCCTGCCTTACCCCCAGCCCCATCTACTCTCCATGCACTCTTCTCCCCAGCTCGATACCTCCGAAGAGCTTTCAAGTGGTCTTTGAAAGAAAAAAAAGAGCGAGAGAGAGAGAGCAGAAATCAGAGAGCTTCTTGTTCTTCCAGGCGCTCAATAGCACAGCGCTCGCGCCTCACTCTGCTCCCATGACACCTGCATCCCTCGTCTTGGCTCTTTTGTTTTCCCCTCCATCTGCCTTCCCCCGCCCGCTGTCTTTGGGTTTTCACAGGAAGTACACCTCTCTTCCACCTGATTGCCTCTCTGTCCCAGTGGTCTATTGGCATTCACAGAGTGCGCTGGATGCAATAAGCCATAAACCAGCTCGGTGGTTCTACAGCACTGACAGAAAGGTACCGAGGACGGAGATGCAGGTAGGGACAATATGTATCAGCGCCACTTGTGAAATCGCACCGTCCAGCGTTTTTTATTGGCTACAACACGATGAATAAATCATGGCCGTGAAATGCCTCCGCTGTTTTGTCTATTGTGTTATTGCAAATCCAAGCTGCCTTGTGAAGCGGCCCTCCCCTCTGTTGGAAATAAATCTGTCTCACTGGCTTCTGCCCGCTGGCCAAGCTACACAGGGCCAAACTAAATACAATGTAACAGCAGAGCAATCTGGATAATTAGCCTTTTCTCCATCAACTGCTCCTTCGCTTCACAATTAAATGTGTCCCTCTTATGTTTTATGTATGCTAGAATGAACCCCCCATCCCCACAATGCATTGGAGGTATGAGAGGGGAGTAATCACACCTTATTGGACAATAACCGACTCCCTGATATGATATTGTGTGTGCCCTTAAGTTATTGTTACAGAATGCTGTTTTCATACACACACACACGCACGCACGCACGCACGCACGCACGCACACAAACACAAACACACACACACACACACACACACACACACACACACACACACACACACACACACACACACACACACACACACACATACACACACATGTTAAGGCACGTTTTCCTCTCTCAGAGATCTCCACAATTACAAACTTAAGACAGGGCTTGGGAAAGCTGAGAAATTGAAGCCTATGCCGCCGGCTTCTAATTTCTCCATGACTCTAAACTCCCTGCGGTCTCTGATATGATGACACACTGTAATGTCACTCCCCACAGCCACGGCGTTATCTCCCCGCCATAACACAATCTCTAAAAAGTAGGACAGGGTTAAGGTTTGAAAATAATCCCCTCTCTTGTTCTTTCATGAAAAATATGCCTGTTTTGTAACAAGGGGAAAACTAATTATAGACTTGTAATGGGAAGATAATACAATTGTACTGATTGCATTGTGCCCAGCGCCGGACAATAGTGTGTAATGACAGCTTTATCACAAGAAGTGTTTCTGCTAACCTAAAAACCCCTCATTATGTGAGGTGCCTGCGAGCTGTGGGCATGCTGGGCACCAGCCATTGCAGGGAGAGCAGCACCAGCCCATGTGCTTGATTCTAACGAGCGGGTGTGTTTGGGTACATGGTTATGTTTAGGTGACATCGATATGTGGACGTAGGTCCATGTGTGTATCTTGCGAGTCACCACATGCATACAGTACAAACAAGTTTGACACAAATAAACACGGTAAAAAGGTTTATGTGCCAGTGCTTGCTAAATCAGGCCTTTCACTGCCCTATTTCCACTGACCAATGCCCACATACACATACAGTGGAGGGTTGGGTAGGTGCTATTATGTGTGATGATGGAGTTATGTTCTTTGGAACAGGAAAAGACACTCTGGGCTGAATGTGAGCCCTGTGAGTCTCCTGGTAAAAGTCAGTCAGCAGGATAAGTGTTAGTTGCTCGTACTTTGAACGGTCCAACCATTAATTCCATTTTAGTAGATATTCGGAAACAACAATGATGCCACCTGCTTTCCTTTTGAACTCATATCTGTATAACCAAAGCAGGTCATCTTTAATACTCATTGGCTATAAAATTCCTTCAATTTTTTTTTGCAAACTAACAGTCCAGGGTAGTGGAGCGGGTGTGGTGCTATAACCTGGTAGCTTTGCATGTGTGCATTAATGTGAACACATGCAGCTATATATATATATGTGTGTGTGTGTGTGTGTGTGTGTATGAGTGTGCGTGCACACGCTTGTTTGCATGTTTGATTGCGTATATGGATGTGTGTTTTTATGTGTGTCGGATGTCTCTTGACTCTGCATGGTTAGAGACCATTCTATACAGTGATCGCTCCATCTCTCCATCTCAATTTCTCCATCTCTCTCTGCCCATGCCCATATAAGGACCATTCCCACCTCTCCCTCTCTGTCTCTGGCGCTGAGAGCTCTTATCGGAGCCAGCAGGACAAGCCGGCTACGGTAGAACAGTGCCGCTCCACCCAGCCGTGAAGCTCGCCGCCTAAGGAGCAGCTGAAGGTCGAGGCGAGGCAGGGCTTGGAAGGCGGGCAGGCCGAGAGGCAGACAGAGAGGCAGGCGGGCAGGCATCCATTAGCAAGGGCCCTGTTTACCCTGGGCTCGGGGCACGCCAGGGATTTGGTGGCATATGCTGCAGCCCCTGGCAGCCTTGTGACAGAGCACTTAGAGGGGCCAGGGCAGGGCTCGGTCAGGGGCCACCCAGAGGCTGTGTCCTGGGGCATGGCTGCTGGGCCGGGGAGGTTTGGCTGCACCCCACCCATTGGCTTAATGGTGACAACCACCAACACTAACAGGACCTTGTTCTGGCCCTCCATGTTTGAGCTCTGCTCCAGCACTGGCACTGAATCGAGCTGTCTACTCAGCAGCAGCCTTAGCAGGGGAGGCTGATTCACTGTCGTCTGACAATCGGGTTATACGCAGATTTGGAAGCGTAAATGTCTATTGTACACCCATCTATCATTTTAATTATCTTCAAATCCCTCTTTAACCAAACGAGCTCAGCTCCCTGTCTGCAAGCGTTTAGATGGAAACGCTCGCTAAAACTGTCGAAACTCTGTATCCCAATGTGCACATGCATATTTGATGACTCAGTTAACCAGTGTCACTGTGGTGCATTATTAATGACGTTGAGGAAAGATTTGCAAATAGAAACCCTTTCTGATGCGTACACTGTGCTCTGTAGCACACTGGAGAAATTCCAATGACGGCAAGTTTGGATTGAATAAAAAGGACCAAGTTATTTCAGTTGAAAAACTTTTCATTTCAAAAGCTACAGTAGATCTTCCTTTCGTGCGTACTCCCTAGTTTGAGTGAACGAGTGTGTCTGCGCCACTATTTGAGCCGAGCTGCTTCTGTACGCCTTGGTGCCGAGCCGTCTTCATTAGGGCCCTGCTAGAGCCGGTTTCACCAGACTGCCTGGCCCAGATGGAGCTCTATTAGGCTGCTCCACAGCTCTCAGCAGACCGCTTATTTACTGAGGGCCCTCTCAGAGTAGGACTTACCCCTCGGGGCCCCTTAGCCCTCGGCGGTGGAGAAGCCAGCCAATCATACATGATGATGGTGAGGCGGTCTCCAATGAATGCTCCTCAGCGGTCACCGGAGAGAGGGCCTGTCTAGCCACCGATTAAGAGCTGGACCTCCACTCACTTCTTACTCGCCAGAGAAACTTTGGCACAAGGGGGGGTTTCAGGTGCAACTTGAGACCAGCCAGGCAGCAAAACCTTAGGGCTGCTACATACTGTACATCTCAGGTTCATTAATAGGAGATTTTAAGTATATTAATGTTGAGCTGAACACAAAAACACTATATAACATTTCCTAGTTACGCTTCCCAAAGAACAAACCTTGAAAGACATAATGACAGAATATGATTCGATTACTTGTTTCTCCCCAAAACCCATCCTTTGGCTGCAGCTTGTTTAAATACGTTTTACTCTACAATACAAAAAAAACAAACAATCAAGATGTAGCAAAACTGTAAACTCATTGAAGTGTTTCCCATGTTCAAAGCTATGCTAAGAACGACCCGTTAGACTGCAGCCGAAATAATGTGTTTTGATTCATCTCGTGAGAGTCGCCCTTCAAGGAGAGCCGAAAATGGCATGCGTGGCATCGATCTCCATGATGTGTCTCTCTCCGTCTTTGGAGGGAAGCAGGCGGGCGGGTGGCGCAGGCGGTGAGCCAGGCGGTCTCTGGAGTCCCGGGGTGTAAAGAGGTTAGCGGCCAGTGATGGGATCATGCTGGATTGGTCAGTTTAGTAGAGAAGGATGTCGCATGTGGAAGGGTCAGGCGCTGAGTGCCCATCAAGGCCAGCCAGTCAATAAGCCTCCGTCACCTCTCATTGGCTGCTGCGAGTGATGCGCCATGGGAGACTTTCTAACTGCATTTCCCCCGTCCTCACCTGTCAAATCCACAGCAGCCCAGCTCCTCTTCCCTTCGCCCAGCGCACAATTGGAGCGGCCGCTCTCATATTGACACCGCTCTTACAAAGCACATTACCCTCCTTTCTGATGTGATTGAGCAGGCCCCTGAGTGTTTTATTGCCATATATTCTGCCAGGTTGCTGCTACCGTGAATTTCCCTTTGGTCCAACCGCCGTTGTTTCACTAGTGGTATCTAAGAGTGAGTTTGGACTGACAGCAGCTAACAAGGTTTCCCAGCAAACAAACACAGCTCCTCCCAGCCCTGGTACACAGCCTGTAAGTGCACGCTGTAAGAGGGAGACGTACCCACAGGCCATGGTGGAAGCCGTGTGGACTGGGGCTGTCTGTCACCAGCTCAGAAGTCAGGGACAATTTATTTACTTATTGGACCAGCTTGTTATTTCATTAGCTATTCAAATTATGCAATACTGTTTGAATTCTGCCTGTATAGGTATGTGCCCGTTTGTTCCTGTGTCTGTGCGTGTACACACAAGTGTGTGTGTGTGTGTGTGTGTGTGTGTGTGTGTGAGTGTGTGAGTGTGTGTGTCTGGAGGGGGGCACAAATCGACTGTTCCTGTTGGATAGAACGGCTGAGGGAGCCTCTTCTTTTCAAGGCGTGTGTCGGTGGGCAGTCCAGAGACTGGACCATACTGTTGAGACTCACAGTCAATAAAGTGGAAGGGGAAGCTGCATCTATTTTAACCCTCTCCCTGGAATGACTTTTGAACATTTCCTTCCCACATCAGAGAACATGGAATACTGTACTGAAATGCATGCCCTCTTCCTCCACAGCTGCCCCACGTTTCCTTTGCTTCCCTCTTTCTTTCTGTCTACCACTCCCTCTTTCCTTGTCCTGGGATTTTCCCTTTTACTCCAAACCCATGTTTTCCTCGCTACTCGTCCTGTATTTTATATTTAGAACGAGAGGTGAATTGTGTTGGCTACTTAATTTGTCAGACAGCTCCCTGCCCTTGCAGTGTGGGCAAGGAGGCAAGGAAGATCAGAAAAGAGAAGGATGCCA
Organism: Aplochiton taeniatus; assembly: GCA_017639675.1. Lineage (NCBI taxonomy): Eukaryota > Metazoa > Chordata > Actinopteri > Galaxiiformes > Galaxiidae > Aplochiton > Aplochiton taeniatus. The sequence goes on from CM030173.1 coordinate 12,778,092, forward strand.
AGGGTCAGCAAAGGGCCTGGATTTGATCGTGGAACCAGACAATCCTCCTCGGCTCCAGCGCTAGTGGTGTGCACTTGGTTCACCGTCTGAATCTGTCCGGGCTGCTCCACTTCCCCCGGTGTCAATTTTTCTGGTTAGAACCGATTCCATTCACTCAGGAGCACCGTGTTCTCTCTGAAGTTCTAGCCCCGGGGTCTCCTGGCTGTACCGCAGGGGCTGAGTGGAGCTCTCTCGTGGACGCCTGAAGGCTGGTTCCGCCGGCGGGGGGCCTCCCACAGGTTGGCTCGGCGCGTGCCCGTCTCTCCGGTTGTGCGAGGCGGCGTGCGCCGTGCCCCTGGGGTCGGCGCGACGTCGGAGATCAGCTCTGGACCTTTGAATGCCGCGTCGACGAGTCGTGTTCTCTTCCCCAGAGACACGCACATCGTACAACTTGGACTTCTCCAAGTGTCCTGAATCTCAGGCCTGGCTTACTGACGTGCCAGTCTTTCCCAACGAAGCGTCAGTAAACCAAAGTGCCCCCCCCCCCCCGCCCCTCCCCTAATATTATTATTTGGTATGTTTCTGTGAGTTACTTGCCGAGGGGCTTTTGGAGCACTGCCTCTGTGTTAAGTGATTAGGAGCCTGGCTGCGTCCCCGTGCCATGTGATCTAAGCGGAGAGTCCCTTGGCAGCTCGCCGTGTCTCCCTGAGGCACTGGAGCGTTCATCGAGGGGATTCCATCCTCTCAGGCCGACCCCACCTTGTGGCGAAGGAAGCAATAGCATTTCAGTTCACTGCCCCTTTCTCTTCATCACGGCCTTGCACACTGTGTCCACCTCTACCAGATGCTTTTATGGAGGTCCATCAAGGCATTGTTTGTCTCGGGTATGTTTTCTGTTGGTATCATGCTTGAGATGATCTCCCTGCCTGGTCACCATGCCAGGCCAGCCAAATGATCAGTAGTGTTTGGTGACAGGCACCTTGCAGACAGACAGACAGACAGACAGACAGACAGACAGACAGACAGACAGACAGACAGACAGACAGACAGACAGACAGACAGACAGACAGACAGACAGACAGACAGACAGACAGACAGACAGACAGACAGACACACACACAGACACACAGACACACAGACAGACACACAGACAGTGATGCTGTCTGGATGGGAATCCGTGCTTGTCTCCCTGCACCCCACTACGTCCAAAGGGGCCATGTGTCCCTGTGCCAACACTGGTATGAGAAGGTCTCTGAACGTACCGAGAAGGCATGCCCTCTCTGGCTCCTGGGTAGCTCCCCTTGTGTGTCAATAAGGTGAAGACATTCAGTACTACAAACTCTACTGCAACAGAACTACAGTAGTGTTTGTGATCCGAAGGCTCATGTATATGTGTTTGCGCGTGCTCAGGTGTGTGTGTGTGTGTGTGTGTGTGTGTGTGTGTGTGTGTGCGTGTGTGCGTGTGTCTGTATGTGTGTGTGTGTGTGTCTGTACTCTGTGTCCGCACTGCTCTGTCAGAGGTTAAGAGGGAGGACCTGGTGTGAGCTGGAGGGAGATCCAGGGAAGCAACCTTTGGGGCCCTTTGGTACCTGTGCCTTTGCTGGGACCTCGCTGGCCCTCCCACCACATCAGTATTCAAGCCCACTACCTCAGCCCCTCTCATCTCCTGTCCTCCTGGATTTATTTTCATACTATGGGGGTATGATATCTGCTTAATAATTCATATTTAGAGTGTATACCCGTGCACTGAGAAATTCTGATTCATCCTCCCAAGTAGCTGGCCGCCTTCTTGCATCATTTAGGCCCGCAAGTTATTTGCCCCGGCCTGCTCGCTTGCTCTCCCAGCTGCACTCTTTAGAGTTGAGCCGTCAACATTTTGCTGTGGAAAAGTTTGCGGCGGACGGTGGGATCTTTCTTCTCTTAGATGACATGCCACTTTAAAGAGCAACAAGAGGCAGCGTGGAGGCTGGGCGGGGGTTTGATCCTGCCCAGGACTATTACTGACCAGAGAGAACTCTAGAGACTCAAGACAGCTGAGCTTCCTCTCTGCCCTCCAGTCTCAGTTCATCCTCTCCCTTACATGAAGCAGGAAGTGTTTGACCGCTGTAGTTGGGCCGCGCTGTAGCACTCAGTATTCCCTTTGTTTTGCCCTTTACATCCAATGGGTTATGTTCTGAAGTTGTCCTTCTGTTCTAGTAGTTAAATAAATGGATAGATAGCAGTTACCTTTCGATCTGCACCTGTTTCTAAGCTTTGAATGTGAAGTGGGTTGCCTTTCTATCCATGTGTTGTCCAGTCAGGAAACCTGTTAGAACATGACTTCTTCCCAGATGCTTTTTCACACATAGACTGAAGAAGGAAGCGTCTTTTCAGATATTTTATTAGCCATGCACGGCACTGTGTTGACGTGTTTAAAATACACAGTAAATCTCATTATTATCTCTACATTTTCACTTTACATTTTCGTTGTTTAGCCAATGCTTTCATCCAAATGAATCCATACAATGAGATTACAGGGACAGTCCCCCTGGAGCAACTTTGGGTTAAGTGCCTTCCTCAAGGGCACATGGGTGGTGTTCCCATGTGTGATTTTAACTCATGACCTTTTGGTCACCAGGCAGCAGTCCTACCCACTGGGCCACCACAATCTCTGAAGTCAGATAACTTTTTGTCTTTTTCTGGTGTGGAAAATATTGATGTCTTTGTTACATTTTGTGTAGACTACTTCACTCTGTACTGGTCCCAGTGCAAATCTCCTTTCCCGTTTGCAAAAAGTCAAAGCATTGCTCTAGGTTTGGAATTCTTACACTGGCTGTTGAATTTAGAATGGATTCATAATTTCATTGATTAGTTTTAAAAACATACATGGATTAGTCACAGTTTACATTACACATTGTTTCCTATTTCTTTTGAATGTGATGTAATTTGATTTAGATTTTTAGTAATTTTATGTAGTTTTTTTTCGAATAGGTTGTATTTATTTTAATATAGGAGTAATATAATTCATATTATTACTATTATTGTTGTTATTGTCATTACTGTCCTTTTTTGATCACATTGACTAACTTGCAGTTCGGGAAATGTTGGCCTGGCTGTGAAAAAGTAGTTGATCACGTCACGTAAAATATCTACGTCACGGTGTGCATGACTCAGTCACTCAGGGAGAGCTTGTGCCTCGCACATGGACGTGCCTGTTGTTTTTCAAGTCATATTTGTCAAAGAGACAGACAAATGTAGTTTAGTGCTTACAGACCAAAATAAATGGGTGGGTTCAGATATGCACAGAGTAAAAAGCCACATAGGAAGATGCAGCCCACATAGGACACAGACAAACAGCGCCTGATTGCTATGGAAAGAAAGTGATGTCGCTTAACAAGTACACCACTGGACAGGAGTGCAATCCAACCAGGGGAGAAACTAGCTGCCACACCAGCACATTACATCAGGCAATGGCTGGTGCAGTAATTATGCTGCCTCCACACCTCCTTTCTGGTTTCAGAAGACCAACAGCGTGTTCCACCAGTGTGAGGTGTGGTAGTATTCATCACTGCGATTTTATTACAACATATTTATGTATACGCATTTACTTATACATGCATGCATTACATTCTCATCTCAGTAAGTGCTGCAAATTCAAATTTAAAATGTTGTACCGTATGTAGTTTAGAAATTAAACAAACGATACGATTCATTTCTGGTAAATTGCAGTGATTTTTTTTTGGTGTGATTTTTTTAGATGAAAGGTTTTCTCCTATTGAGTGTATAATGTGTTCCCTACGAAGGTAGAATAAAAAAAGAAGTTTAGTTCAGTTTAGCTACGTTAGGGGTGGTAATACAAAGTATTGCATGACTGTCTTATTAACGAGTTGGTACCCTTAGATGCACAATAGCCTGAAGCTAGACTCATGATCATCCACATTCACGCAATATAACAGACACGGTACATGCAGTTTATTTTAATAGACGCACGCACATGCATACCCACCCACCCAACCACACACACACACACACACACACACACACACACACACACACACACACACACACACACACGTACATGCACACAGTCACTCGCTCACTGTAAGTGAGATGTAAAGTGATAGACCTAGACGTCTGTTTCCACAAAAGCTGTGTGGCCGCACGAAGCTGAGCAGAGGGGAGCCGCCTGGAGAAAGAGCAGGAGGAGTAAGAGGGAAGGAGTAGAAAGGGGAGGCCTCCCTGGAGAGAGCTGCCCGGAGGAGACGCGATTAGGAGGTGAAGCAGTCAAACGCTCGCTCCAAATGTGTCGGCACGCTATGATAACCCCGGGCTGTTCTGCAGAGAGGGGACTGACAGGCTCTCCTTATGGCTGACTTCAGCCTGCTTATTCATCATCCCAGCCACTCTTCTGACAGCAGTGTAGTGTACAAACACACACACACACACACACACACACACACACACACACTAACCCAGAGTTTAACTACAGTAACACCCACAGCTAACAACTAATAACCCGGAGCTAGAATGTACACTGGGCTAACATCAACAGACACAGCGCCTGTACTGAGGAGGGGCACACTAGTGTTAGCCTGCCACACGCAAATCCACAAACATACGCACACAAACACACACACATGTACACACAAACCACTTCACAGTGCGTTGCCTAGACTCTTGGGAAACGGAAGAAGCACCTGGTTGCCCACGGTGGTTATCTTTCATTTCATTCAGCTGTGTGTCAGCTGACAAAGCGTTCTGCCCTGTGAAAACACCTTGGCTGTTAGGGCTGCTGAATAGCCCCTTTGTTTTTGCATTCCTGTGTTGTGTGAACACTGTTATGGTTTCCTTGGCTGATAATTACTGAAGCGACTCTAGCTCTTTGCTGCCCACACCAGTGCCTGCCAGGCTTATAAGGGCGTGTGAGTGTGTGTGTGTGAGTGTGTGTGTGAGTGTGTGTGTGCGTGTGTACGTGTGCGTGTGTGCGTGTGCGTGTGTGTGTGTGTGTGTTTGTCAACCTTGACAGTAATGGTACCTGACACCTACTTTAGCGTATTTCAAGCACATGGAGGCTGTAATTTGCAATTTTTTGGGAGAAAAAAAAGAAGAAAGAAGCAGAACGGTAAAGAGAAAGCTTTTGTTTTTCCTAGAGATTTTTTAAAGTAGGTCTGAAAGTGTCGCCATCTAAATGTCAGGTTAGCTCAATAAGACCCAGGGGCCCGGGGCCTCTGTTTTTCTAGCATCCCTTACTGGGGGCCTTTGATGGAGGCTAATTGAACACATAGTTACTGTGTTAGGTTCAGCCCGAGTGTGACGGCTTCGATGATAGCTACAATTCGAGCCGTTAACCGAACGATGGTTTTTGCCTTTCTTTTTAAGAGGCAATGCTGTTTTGACCCGCGCTGTTAGTGCTGTGTTGGAGGCACCAGACATGGCTGACATCCCCGCTGCTTCGACGAGCAGGATGACGGAGGCTTGCCTCGTCGCTGTCAGTTGTCGTGGCGACACAATGCAATAACAATCCTTTTAGCCTGTGACATCCAAGGGCTTGGATGTTAGGGGCAGGCGTGAGAGAATGGAAAACTGGCCTTTAAGAGGACTGTCCAAGAGCTAGCAAACAAACACAATGTTATCTCCGCTCCTGCCTCCGAGGCAAAATGTGAGCAGTCACGGCAGGCAGGCGGGAGTGTCAAAGCCCGTTGTTGAGACTTAGAGCGGGGCCATGGTCTTGGGAGGGGAGGGGGTGTCATCGAGGTCTGTAGAGCGGCTGATAGGTTTGAGTGTGTCTAACCCTGTGATCCGTGTGCTAACATTACCCACTGGGGTAAGATCACTGCCTTTGCCCTCTCTGCCTTTGTCCCCTGTGACGGTAGGCTTACCCAAGGACCCCCTGTTTACTCTGGCCTGCACAATGGCCAAGTCTAAATTTCCTTTGTAGGGCGGATTTAGGCTAGAATTACCTCAATTTGATCAGGGAGGGCCCCCTTTCATCCGTGTGGAGGTCTAATGCCCTTAACTGGCTTAACCTAGCCCCCACCCTGTGAGCCCAGGACCCCCCCCCCCCCCTACCCACACTCCTCAGCCCGCCTTAGCTCACCTCAGCTGTGTCACTCCCCACACTCTGTCTCGCCACGGAGGCCCCTGGGAATCGTAGTGTCACCGGGTCCTGACTGGGGCTGAAGGATGCTGGGACACCGCGGGTGACACTTGAGAGCCGTGTTCAACATGTCATAAGCATGATGTGAATCAGTAATATTCACGGTCTACACCATGTGAGATGCCAGCGGACAATAAGTATGGTCGCAGCTGAATCTCTCCCCCCGGTCCTTTTAGCACCTCGACCTAGCCTGAGCAGAGTACCGCCGTGCAGAACAGCCACTGGCGCTGGGCTTCTCCATTAAGAATGAGATGACCAACGTGGAGACTCATGAATAAAGATGAGGAGGTGGATGCTGGTGTTTGTTTGAACCTCAGACTGAGGGGTCATTCCCAGACAGGAGAGTGTCCTTCCCGCTGGAGCGGGCTGCACTCGCCGCAAACATGTTTTTTTAAAGATAGAAAAGTGATAAAAGTGTGTGTCTTAGCGTGCCTTTTTATCACAGCTGTCAAGCATCCCCACACACTTTCCACATAGGAGACAGGGTCGTCGGTGATACTTGCCTTTCCTTCCTACAATGAAGTCACTTTCCCACAGGCATTTCTGCATCTCTCCAGCCTTAGTTAGCCTGGAAAGCTCTCTGCAATAGAGAAGGACATTTTTTGTTGGCTGAAAATAAACTTGTTTGACAAATAACAGGATGTAAGGAATCTATCCAAAGATATCACTAGCCTTTGTCCTCAGATAGTCAACACAGGAGGAGCCAACCAAATATTGGGCTCCCACCCTCACTATGTTCAATTGAAAGACCTCCTACCAATTCTGTATTCATGAGAGAAAAAAAAAATCCTTTCAAAAGTTATTTTGAATTGCAAATCCAAATCCAAATCAGCCCCTGGCAGAGCACGGTGGAGTAGAGTAGAGCCAAGGACAGTTCTTATCCCTGCTCCTGTAAGCTGCAAAAAGGCACTCTAGCTGCCTTCCTGCCTGCCTGCTTGCCTAGTTCACTCCCTGACAAATGTGCCCGAATTGTCATGGCATAATTATGTAACCTAAACCCTCCAGATTATTCAAATGTCGTCTGGAAGTGTCATCTTTGGTGCTGGTACGGCAGTTCAGGAGTGTCACTGTGTGAATTTGAAATGTTTAAATTTAGGGACTGGGGTCTCGCCACCCCCTTACCCTTGCTTCTCCCTTGCTTTTCCCCCTCTCTCCATTCTGCGGCCTAATCCAGAGCCACATCGTCACCAAAGCGCCAGTGTTACCTTTGATGGGGCCGGATTAAAGCAAATCTCCATTCCTTTGGTGGATTTCAAACGCCGGCGAACAATGATGCCAGCCAGGGGCGAGTTAATGAGGGATGTGTGGGCCTGGCAGTGTGCGAGAGTGACTTTAAACCAACCTGATTAGAGAGATACTCTCCCCACCTCACCCTCCCCTCTGTTTTTACCCCGCGTCCCCCCCCACCCCCCCCCACCCACCCACCCATCTCTCATTCTCTCTCTTCTTCTCCTCCACTCATCTTCATCACCCCTTACCTTCTCCTCCCTTCGCTTCTCCTCTCTCTTTAGCGCGCTCTCCCTCCCTCCCCTCGGATATCATTCACCCTGGTGAGTGAGCCCTGTCTTAATTAGTGGGCTGGAGTGTGAATGTGCCTTTCACAGGGCGTTAATGAAAAGCTTTGCGCTCCCTCTTTCAGTGTATTAGTGACTGGCTCCCCCCTCCTCTCCTTCTCTCATTCCTCTTTTCCCATCCCATCCCTCCCTCCCTCGCTCCGTTCCCTACGTCCCCCCCCGCCCCCCCCCTCCCCCCCCCCTAGCCCCCTGACCAGAGGGAAGTCTTATTACAGGGGCTGTTGACTCTGCAGCTTTAGGCTTGAGCTCTCTGTTGTGCTGTGTGGATATCTTAATTAAACATGCAAATAGGACTACACGCATCACTCTGGGCATTGGTGAGCAGCAGCATCACATACTGGGTGTCATAGTATTTATCTGATAAGTCTTCTCTTTCACCATCTTGATATTAGACTATCCCAGTAGGTTTCTTCAACAATAACAAGAACACATCTGATTATCCTTTTAAATAAGGAGCTCTGTTAACAGGCATGATTGATCTGGTTGCCCTAATGGTTTCCCAATGTTGCGATTGTCACGCCTGTGCCTGTAATCGTCCGCCAGACTTGATTGGGCTGTGTGGAGCAGCTGCTTCTTTCACCCTTAAAGAAAATAGTGTCCTGTGACCAACAGACAGCGCCTCCCTCTTTCCGACGGCCAATTTATGGCCCCCATATGTGGAGAGCACGTCCCTGTCCCCGGGGCTGTGGAGGTGTGGACAGGATAAGGGCCCTTGTAGCAGAGGTTATGAAAACACAAGTGATTGATTCATATGCGTTCCTGCGACGTTACACTTCTACCTGTCTCAATGAGAAATGCGAGTGTGCAGAGAAAGGCATGTTGTAACTCCGTGCCCCGACCGCTCCTCTGACTGAGCGACGCCGCGCTGCCGATCATGAAATCCTCAGCCTGTGCCTTTGTTACGGAATGGAGGGTGAAGAAAGATGCAATTACTTGGTGATTTGGAGTGAAAGCCTCGGTTTTAAAGCCACTGTATAGGGAGCTGCCGGGCAGGTTTGGAAACAATATTAAACGTTGGCATGCACACAGGGCCGGATGTTAGTGCCAGCCAGTCGTCAGCCGGTGCAGGAGGGGTTTGATGAAGCTGTCGGTCCCACCATTTCCTTTTATGGCATGGCCCCAGCTAGGGGGCAGGGTAATCCTGTGTTGTAGGGGGTGCTTAATGATATCTCTGGGCATTTTAGGATGCTGCTCGCTGCATGGTGCCAACTTCCTGGGCCACCAAGGCACCCGAGCTTGAACCCCCGCAGTAAGCCCCAGGCCTTAGCCATGGCCTCTAGGAAAGCAAAAGGCGTGTTGGGCCTGGCCTTTTGCTTCCTACCATGTAAAAAAAGAAAAAATTTGCTAATGTCATTGAGCTAATTGAGAAAGGAGGGGTATGTTTGGAGTGTGTGTGTGTGTGTGGGGGGGGGGTACAGACTGGGTACAGGAGAGAAAGGAAGGGTGGAGGATGTATGTTTGAAGGGAGGGGGTGCTCTTGTCTTGATTGGTGTTGTCCTAGACAGGAGGGAGAGGCCACAGGGAGGTGTTTTTATGAGTGTGTGTGTGTGTGTGTGTGTGTGTGTGTGTGTGTGTGTGTGTGTGTGTGTGTGTGTGTGTGTGTGTGTGTGTGTGCACGCGCTTGCGCGCGCATGCATGATTTAGAGTTGGCGAAGGGGGTAATCCAGGAGAATCTCCTCCTTTGAAGGGGAACAGATGTAGATTTACATATGTGGAGGTCCCTGCCCTCTGATGAGATTAGCTGGTGGGGCTTTTTTATTTTTTTTTCATGGCGACTGGAAGGGGCATATTTAATAAAGGCCTGGAGCTAGGCGCGGGCATGGCCCTCGGAGGGCTCCGGGACAAAGGCAGACGTGGCCCATGTCAGGGCGGCCCAGACGGGGACAGGGCTGCCAACAGATTGCACTGGCCTTTGAGTGGGTCGGGGACAAGGCTTGGAGGGTTTACACACAGCCAGGGGAGGACTCCAAGAGCCACTTCTGCTGCCTCTCCACCACCACAGTTAATAAAGGGATTTAGGGCTTGTAGCGCCTCATCTGCGCACTTGTTTGTTTGCTTGTGTGCTTGCCTTTCCTTTTTGAGGGCTCTTGATTATTTGCGCGGCCGTGTGTGTGTGTGTGTGTGTGTATGAATGTGTGTGTGTGTGTGTGTGTGTGTGTGTGCAATAAAATGTATGTGATGCCTACAAAGAAAGGGCTTGTGTGTGCAAACTGTATGTGTATATATATATATATATATATATATATATATATAAACAGTATACTGTATATACAGTAAATATAAGTGTGTGTGTGTGTGTGTGTGTGTGTGTGTGTGTGTGTGTGTGTGTGTGTGTGTGTATGTGTGTGTGTGTGTGAAATAAAATGTATGTAGTGCCAACACATTTTTTTTCTTGTGTTTCAGCATGAAAACAACCTTTAAACTTTTCAAGTTTACTTTCTCTACCCTCCTTTTGTTGTCACTACTTTTTGATCCTGATGTTGTGAGATGAATTGTTTTGGTTCTATGAAGGCAGAACCACCGTGGGACATACTTCAGCATCAGGAGCCAGTTTCTACGGCAGTTAGGAGGAACAGTTAGGAGTGGAACATACTAATTCCTCACCAGACTTTCCAGGATTGTGTTGCAAGTTGGTAGGAGAGTGTCCACTCTGTTTGGTTTGTTCCTCCTTCTCTCTGAGGAAAGACGGAACAGAAGAAATATAGAATAGAAACGAAATGGAGCCGGACTCTCCCCATGGTAAAGCCAGGCAAACACAGCCCCACATAATTCAAACATTTGTCTAAATATGTAGCGTTTTCCCTCACAAAGGCAGTCGCCCAGGGTACAGTGCAGCGCGGCACGTAGCTCTCAGGCCCCTGGCTTGTTTACCCGAGTACCCAGCTGAGCCGAGATGAGAGACGTAGTTCTCTCCGAGCTCTGCATCTGGAGATACATTAGCAAGAACAAACGCTAACCATCCAGGGAATCTGAGGAACATGGGACCTGACTAAAGGAGAGAATGGGGAAGCAGTAAGAGGGGAGAGAAGAGGGGGAGGATGGAGAGGGACAGATGAGAAGAATGCAAGAAGGATCGTAGGGAGTCGGGGGGGGGGGGGGGGGATGGGGGGAAATAAGGCGAGGTGGTTGAGGATGAAGAAAGGTGGGGCTGGGAATGAGAAAGAGCAAGCGGGAGGACCAGAGAGACGGAGCGTGAGGGGTCGGGGGGGGGGGGGGGGGGGGGGGGGGGGGGGGGCTGGCCCAGCTGTAGTGTTCTCAGTGGATCCAGCAGGCCTCTGTGGAGTTCTCCACACAGACACCCCTCCTAATGAATCAGACCAGGCTGCCTGCTCGCAGTAATCCAGTCAGAGGAGCCATGTCTCTCCGCACTCGCAGAACAAAGCCCGGCGGCATTAATATTTGAGTGTTCTTTTTATCTCAATGCTAACACGTTTTTTTGGGGCGAGGAGACAGGGAAGAGATACTCTGAGACAGAGAAGCGGGGTGCACTTGTGTTTTTTAGGATTATGTCTTGTCTGTCTATTAGTCCCACTGCTAGAGGTCTAGAGCTCTCCAAGTGCAGCCCAGCAGAAGATCAAAGAAAGTGCAATGTCCAGTACGCCAGCTCTCCAGAGCCGGGCCAACCTGACCGCCTTACCTTTGAGACACTGCTGTGATACGTCTGAATGGGATTCCAAGCCATTCGCATGTTCTGTTGTTTGGTTTGTGTTTTGGTTTTGCACGTTTATTGTTCTTTTTTGTTGTTGTTGTTTGTTAGTTGTGTCTAGTTTGCAGTTGTGTATCACACACTTCATCCTTATGTCAACATTTATGGAGGTCAAATTCATTACATTTTCATGGCAGGGCCTCCGGGTGTTGGCGCATGTTTGCTCATTGATATTGAACTTATTTCTGTTCATCTCCTTTCGTGTTGTGTTCCTTTCTTTCCCAGAGTACACCTCAGAGACAGGCAACCGAGGGGACCAAAACTACGATCTCCATTTCTCTTTGTGCCCGCTACCTCTCCAGCTTCTTTCTCATAGCTGTTTTCTCTCCAGCTCTGCTTTTGCTGGGAGGCTTAGAGGTAGGAATCCCATCTGGCCTCTCTTAGATGTTAGCCACAGGAACATCCCATAATTGCCTTTCTAATTGAATTATCACACCACTCCTCTGGGATAGGAAGCCGTCCTAATAAAGTGGAGCGAGGTAATCCATAAGAAAGTATAGGGAAGGGCAGAGGAGACGTTTATCCATGCCTATTAGAGCAGCAGACATTAAATACACTTAATCTACTATTAAATGAGATGTATTATTTTTACACATCCCTCGAGAGGGCCTCCCTTGTAATCACCTCATAGGTAGCATTAACACACACACACACAAAACTCATTACAATTGGACATGTATTTCAGACAGTCCAGTAATTACAGGGTAACAATGGGCCCCGGCTGCTCCTGCACTGGCTCGACACAGAGAGATCCACACGGACAATGGAGGGGCCTTCCCGGACACAGTGTCCCAGACACACGGATTAATTGCTTCTTTGTAGCCTGAGATGCCGGAGCGGGGCATTACCTGTGTGGTGCTGGAAGGGCAAGGGGCCCCCGGGGATGATTTGGTGGGGGTGGGGGGGGGGGGGGGGGGTGTTGTATGGGTTTGTTGGACGGGGGCTGGTTGGGGTGTTGGTGGTGGGGGGGGGGGGGTTGAAGGGTGCCGGCAGCAGATCCTGGGGCGAGCGGGCGTGGGCACTCGGCTGTGAAAAGCCATTCAGAGGGAAAACGCCTGGCATCCTTTATTTATTTGTGTCTGAAATATTTATCTGTCACGCGGGTCGTTTATAATGGGGCTGTCAGTCTCCTCTGCCCACTCAAGGGTACGGACACGGTGCCCCGAGCGCCCGCTGCGGATCTCCCGTGAATAATTGCTGGAATTTCACTTTTGGGAACGCTGCTCTCTGACCCTCCAGCTTGTTGTTTTTTTTCTGCATCAAGAGAAAAGGTGGAATGCTCAAAAAGTATTTACCTTCGCCAGGCTTTTCAGGCACACACAGACCAAAGCGCCCCGCCGCACACACCAGCGCACACCTGCACACTCGCAAGGCACGGCAAATAAATAATTCATCTCTTTACTCCAAGATGAAAACCTAATCAAGCTGAAAATCCCTGTCTTGCTGCACCTCTGAGCTGACGCTGGGCTCGGTTAAAGTGATGCTCGCTGTTCTAATGTGCCGTCATGTCGACGCTCAAAGCGGGGCCCATTTGAAGGAGCATGCCCTCTTGAACATTAACGGGAATTTTAATCTGGTGTAATCTCCTAGATGAAAGCCTGCTCGTGTGTTTGTGCTGAGACGTGATGCCGAGTGAACGCGCGCCCGACGCCATCTTTTAATTGTTTGGCGGCCGCTGTCTCCTCTGGGAGCCGTGTGCGTTTGAAGCCTCGTCATGCGAATAAACAGACTAAGCAAACAACAACAATGCCGGTGTGTTCTGTGCGAGAGAGAGAGAGAGAGAGAGAGAGAGAGAGAGCGAGAGAGAGCAACTTGGCTCTGGTGACGGCTGGGTCAGGTGGGAACTCTTTGTGTCGTGGCTCATCTGGTTTGCCCACACCAGATCCGCTTACCTACCGTCAGCTCCGGCTTCCTCAAGCTTATTGCACATGCCACATGCTGAGTCCTCAGTCTGCCGACACAGTGAGCGTTCCTCTGCTGTTCCTCTGGTCTGCACAGTAAGGCCGTGTTGGATTCAGAGTCTACGTATTAGGGCTGAATTGTGTTGGGTCGATCTATCACAAAATACCCTGGTGCACACTACCTATGAAACAGCAAACACAGACGCAGTAGATATTACTGAGCATATGCATATACCTGCGGTATACCAACGTGTGCATTGACACACATTCACACACTCGCACGTGCACACACACACACACACCCACACACACACACACACACACACACACACACACACACACACACACACACACACACACACACACACACACAGAAACACACACAAGGAAATGCAATGCCTGTAGTCTGAGCATTCATAATTAAGGTGTACCTTGTTTGGAGAGAGTGCATGTCGCCTCTGGATGCGCTCACCACATCCCCAGAAAGAAGCTTTGAATAATGAAGAGTGTCACCTATGCAAAATGCAGGAGATGAGGAGGCCTGCTTGATAATGTGTTTTGTGTATGTGCCTGTGCACATCAAGGAGTGTGTGTGTGTGTGTGTGTGTGTGTGTGTGTGCAGGAAGAGGAGAGCTCCCTGTCATTTAACCAATCGTTGCTAGGGCACCCGGCCATATGTGAGCACAGTGAGCTGACAGCTGAGGTCTCTCCTCTCCTCTCCTCTCCTCTCCTCTCCTCTCCTCTCCTCTCCTCTCCTCTCCTCTCCTCTCCTCTCCTCTCCTCTCCTCTCCTCTCCTCTCCTCTCCTCTCCTCTCCTCTCCTCTCCACTCTCCACCTCACCTCTCCTCTCATCTCCTCTCCTCTTCCGTGTGTTAGGGAGCAGGGCGGAGACAGACACGGTCAGGGCCGTCTGTTGGAGCGTCAAATCCTTTGTGCCTGCTGCTACTGCTGGTCCGCCTCTACGCTCACACATCTGAATGCTCCCATCATACATCACATCCGCTGCCTAGCCGATCATTTGTGGGTCAAATCAGTATAATTCTTCTTTTTTGGGGGGTGATTGTCATAAAATGTTGTGTTGAATTGGTCATTGATGTCCCAGCGGAGGAGGAGCCTGTTGGCAGCTGTATGGACCTGTGTATGAGCCCAGGGATGTTTGGCCCCGACAGAACAAGCAGAGCACCATGACAAGATGTCACCAGTCATGTCCCGTGTCCTGGCAGCGTAGCCCTGGTCCCAGGGGCCCGTGGAATGAGTGCATTCCAAATCGCCGGACAGCCCTCCCCTTGCCGGACACACTAGCCTGACACAAAGATGAATAATTTACACCACCATCTAAGGTTAACCACGTCTTGGTGGTGAGAACAAGCACACCCCACAAGAAGCCTCTAAACGCTGCGTCTGCAGGGCCCCCGGTGGTGTGAGTGGCTTCTGAGGTGTAACATTGAGGGCCCCGAGGTGAGGGAAGGGTTGCATTGTTTGAGTGATGCAGCCACTCATGTTGTTGTAGCGGCCAGGCCCTTGTTTCAGGGGCATTGGGGAGTTGGTCAAATGGTAGTGGGTGCGTATAGGAAGACTTCAATGGAGAAGGGAAAACAACAAGGAGATAGCGATGGTGGCATGCTTGGTGCCCTGGACACTCAGAGAGTTGGCTGGATATTAATCAGTCAGGAGGAAGTGTAGCTAATCCTGTTGAGGAGCTGGTACCCGGCACGGGCAGAGGTCAGCTGGGTGGCAAGGAGGGTAGAAACAGAACCACCACACCATTAACGCAAGCACCCCCCCCACCCCCCTCCCCTCCCCCCTCCTCCTACTCCTTGTGGGTCACACTAGAGCAGTAACCAGAACCAGAAGACAATCTGTCCAGCCTTTGGCTTGCTTGGTGATTTGAAACCAGTATATCCAAATATGTCAGTACTGATACTGTTCCAACATCTTTGAAGGTTTCGTTTTATTTATTTTTATGGGAGCTATGGTTGCTGTTTCAATGATTAAGTATTTGTATTGCTGTCAGACGGACCCATCCCACAGTATTCCGTTAGCCTAGCCTCAACATCTTGGCGTCTGGTTTTTGTTTTCATTTTTTTTCTTAGCGCTGGTGCTACAGCTAACCTGCGGCTGTTTACCACTTCTTTAATGGGAACCCTTTACTCAGAGAGAGGCTCTCTGTTGCTGCCCAGAGGGGCTCGTTGATGAAAATGGAGGATAAATGTTTCTTTTTCTTAACTCTGCCACCAGGGAGTGGTAATGATCCTAATTAGACCGAAGAGCAAACAGGGAAGTTGGGGAAAGCTAATGGAGGGCTCTCACTTCCTCTGTCTAATGAAACCAACCTGTTCTCTCAATCCAGAGAGACACAGACAGGATGACGGGGAGAACACCGTGTCTTCTAGAAAAGCTTTTCTCACGGCATCTTCCTGTTGTCACATATCGGCCTTCTATCCATATTCTGTATGGAGTCGCTGTCTCCATTGTGCATGGCGAGGGCTATCTCTCTTGATTTGTTTGGATTTCACTGAGGAGACACGGTCCATTAGGGGAAACAACCCCACCCCATCATCTCCAAACCCCACCCCCCTAGGTGTGGAGGTGGTGAAATATCTTATCTAATTAAGTTTCAGCCCTGCATTTTCATTTGTTAATCACTTAAGTGCTTCCAGGATAACCTGATATCCAAAGGTCTGGTCCCAGTAGCCCCAAATGTCAAAATGCAATTATATGCATGATTAGCTTGACCCGTTTCCAGAGCCCCTTCCACCCCACTGCCGTGGAGGCTGACAACTGCTGCCATGTTTATTTTGATGAGATTAGGTGCGGCGGAGGCCTGGCTGTGTGGAGCAGAGCACGGCACCCCCATCTGGCTAACGCTGGAACTGACAACGCAACGCTGGAAAAAGAAAAAAAGGATTTGGAGGGAGAGAGAGAGAGAGAGAGAGAGAGAGAGAGAGAGAGAGAGAGAGAGAGAGAGAGAGAGAGAGAGAGAGAGAGAGCAACATGTGCAGGAGGAGGATAGACACGTTCTCATTACAACTTGAAAGAGAGGGGAAAAAAGGGGGGAAGGAGGGAAAATAAATAAATAAGAATAAAACAATTTATGCTGCTTAAAGGATAATATGATCAGGAATTATTAATCAAATCATCTTGAGCCGGGGCGGGCTTTACTTTGTGGCGCTTAGCGGCGCCGCAATCCTCTCTAATCTGATTGTGGTGAGATAAGGCGGCTTTAGCCCCTCCATTGTGATTAGGGGGCCAGCAGGCTCGCCGGCCTCCGTGGGCATGGGGCCACTCAGAGACAGGTGATGTCAGCGCACGTGTGCTGCGCGACACGCACTTCAAACGCGCCTGTGTCACACATCTGCACAGGTCACGCTTGGCCTTTCTCGTCTCATGTTCGCCTCGGCTTGCGCGCCGAGTGGAAGGGTGTTTTGGATGTAACTAAGTGACTAGAGTACGAGGGATACATCAGTGTGTCTCCGAGGGTTTGAACTGCTGCTGAGTTCGACTTTGGGCTGGTCTGCACGGTGGACCTCTGCCATAAAAATATACACAGACACAGATAGACACAAACACTAACATAAAAGCAGCCAAAACATTGTCATTGCTGGGGTCTTCTACAACTCCCATTCATTGCTGGTGTCTCATACATTTCCTATGAAGTTAGCCTGCTTGGCTTAATTGGTGCGGATCTGTGTTTGCAGTTAATGGAATTGAAAAAGAATATCTGAGGAAGTGTGTATTTTGACAAAGGCTGGAGGCAGGGATGTATGAGCCTGTGGGTCTCTAGAGAGGCAGCAGGTCCCTGGGTAGCCCATTAGAGAGACTACCCCCCCCCCCCCACACACACACACTCCCACCACCACCCCCTGCTTCTCTCCTTCCCATGCTGGGTGGGACCATGTCAGCTCGCAAAGCAGAATATTCATGCAGCTCCACCTTGTATGTGTGATCCCTTGGTCTCTGCACACACACACATGCACACACACACACACACACACACACGCACGCACGCATGCACACACACACACACACACACACACACACACACACACACACACACACACACACACACTCACACACAACTGCGTTCATCTGAAGCACACTCACATGAGCGCCAAGACCCACTTACTCTTAAGATGTGTGCACACTCACCGCCTGACACATTTCTGTCTCCTATTTGATCACTGCGTGACGAGTTCTCTTGAATGTGCTCGTCTTGATAAGGCAGGGCTCAACTTCATCGGGATCAGACCTTCGTTTCCCCGGTGTTTAGGTCTGCGCCCCAGCCGAATCCGGAGGGGGATGGGGCCACGTCAGTGAGTGTGTCTGTTAGGGGGCCTCTCCCACAGGAAAGGCTTGGAGGGGTGTCTGAGGGCCGACAGGGGCCACACCACACCAGGGGGAAATGGCCGCTTGACCCTTGACTGAAACCATTTTCACCTCCACGACCACCTGGAAAAGCACAACTTAGCGCCCCGCTAACGAGGCTAGCGTTTACGCCTCCCCCACCTCTTAAACTGCACGGTGTTCCACTCCTCCTGCCGTTCAGCCTTTGGTGGACGGAAAGGAGGGGAAAACTATGGCGGCCAAACTTAAAAGTACCGTGAAAACGTCAGAGACTGGTGAAATAAAAGCATGGCTGAGAGAACGAGGAAGGCAGAAAGTAAGGAAACAAAAAGGAGCCAAAAAGGGAAATAACCCTGAGTCTTCCACTGCCCCGTGGTACTGATTTTGTTCCACTCCATGGACCCCTGTCATTCATTTCCAGCCACACAGCATGTCTCAGTGTGCATCTCCCTCTCATCCCTGCTGGCATGTTGTTTGGGCGGGCTGCTTTCTCGTCTGGTGCTGGCGTTGGTACGAGGTGGGCATCACCGGGAGTGTGACCTCATGTTCCATTCTGTCCCCGTGCCACGGCCGCCACGCTCTCTGCTCCCCCCGGCTGACACTTCGACAACTGCGGTGGGACCCTCAACATCTGTAAGGCACATCGCTGGCGGCCTCACAGGGCTCTCCCCCTGGCAGAGTAGGGGGGCCCTTCTCTGTGGCCGCCCCCTCTCTCTGTGCACAGCTGGTGTGTGTGTGTGTGTGTGTGTG